>JASVER010000007.1:2421875-2649375 GCA_030449065.1 Oceanodroma leucorhoa | reverse complement strand
GCTTAAGATCTGCCGTCAAAAGCCAATGTTTACAAAAATCAAATTAAAACAAGTGTAAATATTGATTTACCTTCCCTCCTCCCACTCCAGACGTGTGCTTGAAATGCTGCTGCATGGTGACATCATTCACRTCCCACTTTACTGGGCTCCCTTGAAGGTCTCCCCTCTCAAAACTTTAATCTTAATATTTTGACCCTCATTTGTCCCCCAAGCCATTTCCCTCATTTGCCTGCAGACACAGTTCCCCCCATCAGTCCTCCACGTCTCCCACTGACACTTGCTCTCATTGCTCTTTGCTGCAAAAATCTGTGCTGTGAACACAGTTTGACATTTCCTGACATTTCATGAACTAATTACACTACAAATAATTAAGCATGTTCACATCTGTAACAAACGAAGGCAAAATGGTTGTCAGCAACTGTGATTGATGACCTCCCTGAGACTTTATCTGATGAGATTCTTCCCCACTATAGGCAGAACCTGGATGCCACTGTGTTTGCAATAATGCCTTCAGCCCTTTTCATCAGATCAAACCAATGAGATGCTTGAAGAAAAGGATGGGAAAATTAATGACTACAATGAAATATTTGCATTTTTTCCAGGCCTGGAAAAAACAATGAACAAGAGATGTGACAACCTCAATTATTTGGTGATGCTAAGAGCTCCGAGACAGCTCCTGCTGGAAAGAGCTGTTGGGAAGCCTGGGGGTGTCAAGTCGGCTAGAAAAATGGCAGGTGACAAGGACAACACTTTTTTTTTTTTCCTTTTTTTTTAACGCTACCCAGACCCACATAGCTTAGTTAAAAAGACAAATTGCAGCACTGTGTTTCTTCTTTAGGGAGGGGGAATATGTCAGCTTTGAAACACAACCTTCTGTGAATGTGGTGCTAGAGTAAAAATTATATTGGTAAAGGTTGTCTCTTGCAGAGATGACGTAAACAAAATTCACTGGTGCTAATGCTCTTTAAAGGGAAGAAAAAAAGCACAGTCAATAGGCCCATGTGCTATAGCCAGCGATGGAAATAATATACATGTATATGTGCATTTGTATAAAATACATACAAATAAATAAATATGTAAGAAATTTAAAGTAGATGTGCATGCGTGTGTGCATGTGTATATGAAAATTATACAACACATGAATACACAGATTAAACATGACACTCTGAACTATCCTGCAGTATGAGGATAATTTTACACATACACAGACTGCCTGCAGAGCAACCAAAACACCCCCCCTTCTTCCTCAAAGAAAATAAAAAAAAGGGAAGAAAATTCCAAACCTTGAAAATGTGGCATACATATGATTAGAATTTGTATATGCATGAGAGCTGCTGTGCTGCTGTGTTTCCAAGTCCTTTGAAAACAAAAAGTAAAATAAAAAGGAAACAACCCATGGTGCACTACAGCATTTTGCTTTTTCAAGACCATACTAACAATATTTTTACAATAATAACAATAAAAAAGGATATGAGAGGAGGTCAGCAAACAAAAACTGGGAGAGCTGAATAATGGCCAGGACGCAGGGCTGCAAACCAGGGACTCTACTTCAACTTCTCCCTGACCTTGAAAACACTTAAACAAACTTCAGCTGCCTCATGTATTAAAAAAAAAAAAAAATTCCTAGGGTAATAATGCTTACCTACCTCATCAGACTGTTGCAAGGATTAATTAACACTAGTAATGCGTTTTGAGCATCTCGGGTGTCACAAGAGCGTAAATTATTATTCCTCCCCACCTTCTGGTAAGCTGTGACTGCCAGGCTTGGGACGCCGTCCCCGCGGACGGGGTGGCTTCCCCCCGACGGACCCCGTGAGCTGCTGGCTGCCCAAGGAGCAGTGAGAGCCTTCAAAGAGGAGGTCACCAGAAAGAGGGGTGCAACACCAAGAAGCAATAGTTAATGCAACTGCCAAGAGGATGCACAGGAGCACACTCTAACTTTCCTTGAAGGCCAAGTTAAGATGTATCATCACATTAGCAGGCAGAATGTCTCTTTAAAAATACTAAAACTCATTCCACTAATTGGTAAATATACTGTATCTTCCTTGCTCGGTGTCGCCTGTGATACGACAGTTGCCATAGTAACTGTTTATTTCTAYCGAATTACAAAATAAACACATTCAAAGAAAAMCAATATTTTTTTTCCTAAGAACTTTCTGCCCGGAGTCCCTTATCCCTTTATTTTACATTTTTACATTTAAATTGTCCATAAGTAAGCATTACTTCCTCTTTGGGTTATTAGTTATACTAACACCGAGGCAATCAAACACATACTGTGTGTTACAACAAAACCATAAAATGAATAATTACAGTGTACTTTAGAGGCAAAAGACACTTGCTGTATTTCTGGGAGACAACGTACGGCAAGGATCAGGGCGAAGCGCTGGGAGGAGGGTGGTGGCAGGTCCTACCCCCTTCAGGCGTGCGGTARAAGACCAGCGGTGGCCCAGAGGAGGGCTGAACACCGCAGATGGAGTTGGGGCACCCATCACGACACGCTGCCCACGTCCACTAAACTTTACACTTTGGTCTCACTGCTGCTACAGCTTCTGAGGCCGTATGAATAATTTACTCCAGTTCCAGGCTTCCAGGGTAAGGCTGCTTGCTTGCCTCTGCTAAACACCGTGAGAGTGCAATGTAGAGGGTGCTGTCTCTGTTCRGTGTCGTCACTGCTGCTGCTGGAGGAAATCAAAATCATTTCGGTTGAATTTTGTGCTCAGGTAAAAACAGAAACCCAGACTAGGACAGGGTATGGACCCGTGACACGACGATGCCTATGCCACCCAGGCAGCCCTATGTGCTGAGAGCTTCTGAAAGCCTGCGAGGGGCTACAAAAGCAAGGCTGGCAGGTTAACGCAGCAGAGGAAACGATGGCAAAAGAAAACAAACCATGAGAGGTTTCTATGACAATTTCTCAACTTTTAAACATGGAACTATACAGTTTGCCTGTGGATTTTTTCCTACCAAATGTACACTWGTACAGGAAATTCCTTATGATTTTTGCCAATGTGCTGGTGCAGGCAGGAGTCAGGGGAGGCCCAAGTGGGTGCCATTTTGTCAGCAAAAGAAAGAAAAACCATTTACCTATGCATTAATATATATATTCCCATTCACGAGTCACAAAAATACTTATATCATTGCCTGACTGTTTAGGATCTTCTCCTGCACCTTCGTATGAGCTGTACAATTGAAAGTCTCCTCCATTTACAGCTGCAAGTGCCCAGGMAGGAATATCCAATTCCCAAGGAGAGCTGGCTTAAAAATAGACCAACGAAAGAATGACAATGTGAACCGCACAATTTATTGTCCTATGAGTTAATAAGGCTGTGGCCTAATTAAACCACTGCTTTTCCACCTTGCCATTCTTCTTGTGTGGCTGAGCAAATTAATTCTGCCTGTACTTGGAGACTGCACRCTTGCTGCATTAACTTTGCCTGAAGTTCTCATATGCAGATAGATGGGATTATATTATAAGCAAATGTTAATGTAAATGAACACCTGCCGCCCTTGAAACATTAAATTTACAGAACTGTTTGGTAAATAGTCTTTTATTCTTTAACACAGAAGTTAGTCACCATGGCATTGACTGTATCAAACAACAAATAAGATTTAAGTGTATCCAGTATTTTTAGGGAAAACGTCTATGTCAAACAGATTAAATGCCTTGGCACTGGTTCCRATGTAGGATTTTGTTTTCAGCAGCTGGGATTTCAAGTCTTAAAATTTCCAGTACATTAACCTGACTGTGGAAGGGGTTGAGAATAACTCTTTGGGACTTCCAGGCAGTCTTTCAATGCAAAACTATGATTGTTATCTGCACCGGGACTGAACTCTCCTTCAGAGAGTTTGACTGACCGAGTTTGTTACTTTTGCACACACATTTAATTTTACAGCCAAGAAGTCTCATTCAGCAGAAGTACCTACCACAAAGTGCATGTCAGAAATAGCACAAACATTTGCTGGATTAGGCCTTGTCTTTACAAATGTGCTACCAGTGTAGGCTGAGTTTTGGCAATAATTCTGTATACAAATTGACCCCTGTACCTCAGCTTGACTTCAATATCTTCTAATCTCTTCACAAAAAAAATTGCATCAGCCATGCCCACGTTTAGACAACTACAGTTCACATTGTTTTTGTTCCTTCTCATAAGTTCTTCCTACAGATTAAATGCTGATGCACTGAACTAACTGCTCTTGGCTGAAGTGGGCAGGTATAATTTGATTAGTATAGATTCTGGAATTGGTAAGTACTGTATCAGTATCCTCCCTAGAAAATAGGTGACATGTCATGGGATATTAAGTATGGCCATTTAATGTAAAAACTCAGATAATACATGAGTTAAATGGAGAAAATGAGAGAAAGCTTTTAAGCATTCTCCCAAGACAGATTGCAGAATAATATTATTGTACACGCAAGTAGTGCTGATTGACACAGTCAGAAGGCCATTATACTAGTACAGTATAAAATCATTATAGCAAAAAGCATTTCAGAGCTGCAGAGTGATAGTAGCAACATATAATGAATTATCAATAAAGAAGTGGTGATTCAGTTACATTACATATGAATAGAAAGCTTCCTGTTATATAATTTAAACCTGCCAGCCTGACAAGTGACTTGAATATTCAATTCCTTCTCCAGGTGTATGAATCATCCTTTTAACTTTACCGGAGACTGCAATTTTGTAGGGTAGGCCAGAAACRGAGCTACAGTAAGCAGTGTTTTTAAAGAAAGGTTGCTTGAGCAGATTTCAACAAGGTAGCCTCTGGTGAGGCTCTATTTGAACTCTCAGGGAAACAGCATCAGCCTTTGAGATGCTGGTAGTAAGTAAATATTTCTTCTTGTTTATGGCAAATAAACACAAAGTACAGCCTTTCAGCAAGTCAATGCCAGCGATATTTTATGGTTTTCATTTTGCCTTACCGTAAAGTCCCTGAAGTTTATATTGTCGCAAACTACCATTAGTGACGAAGCCCTGACCAAAAAAACCCTATCGGTATCAAMCCCCTGCATTCTTAAGGCTGTGCTCCTGAAGGAGGCTTGTCTCAGACCTCGCTCCTGCACGAAGCTCCTCTGAAGCCAACTACAGCGTGTTAGCTAAGTGTTGCAACATGATCCCATGGGAGGATTAGGACCTTTGGGAAAATTACAAGGCTCACCTTTTCCTTTTAAATGATTATTTAGCATTTGCAGTGTTAACATAATACCTAAGTCAAAGATAACTGCGCTAGAAGCTTAAGAGTAATTAACTTTAAAATTTGGGGAAACAGGAGGATTCAGTTTGAATGCCCTCAGTGCTGAAACCAAAGTTACAATCAACAAACAAGAAAGATCGAGCAGTTGAAAATGATCCAGCTGTGATAAATATGGGTATAACATTATCCAGTCCACATTCAGAAAAGAAATATATCCACAACACTGTCAAACACAAGCATTTAAAAGTTGTGAGTAGCGCTTACTTGCCTTCCAGCTTTGTTAAACTCTTGCATGTTTAAGACACATTTTCGGATTGATTTTTTTAATAAATGGAAATGGAGTCTYATAAAACCACATGATTTCATAGATACATGATATTATATTACACTATTGGAATGTGATACTACATATATATACACACACGTATCAATATATCCCAGTATTATCAACACTCCAAGAAAACTGACAGTATTGATAAAACTGTTCCAGTAAGCTTTTCTTCCAGTTGTTGTCTGGATAAACTGATGTTAAAAAGGCTTTCTACTCTGTATGTTTGCCTAAATACGATGGCCTGCTATTTCAGAAGTCCTCAGCATGTAGCTGCTCCCTTTTCAGTCATTTCACTGTCTGTTTACTACCTCCCCTTTCTCTCCTCCATTAAGGATGCCGCATCTACAAATGACAGAGGAAACATCTTCCCTTCCTTTATACCTAACCTGTTAGAAGCCCGCAGCTGAAGACATTTCTTTTTACTGCACCGAACGCTCTTGGGACTAAAGGCAGCTCAGAAATTTAATCACAGGCCGAGAGCTAGCAGTTAGATTGAAGCTTGAAAAGCCTTAAAGGAGGCAACGGAAACACGGATTACTGCCTCACAGCCACTAATTAGTTGATGAAACTTCAAGAAAAGAACTGGTGGACGTTTCCGTGAATTTTTGCTGCCTTCAAAGACCAGTGGTGTACGGGAATCCTATTTTTCAAGTGGAGCTGTTTAGAAGCAAATCTTCCTTCACGCAGCCAGGATTCTGCTGATCACAGAGCTGACTTGTGCCACTTTAAGGCCCTGTTCTTATCTGTTTTAAAGATGAAATAATTCTTGAGACTATTTATACGGTCTGGGGGAAAGAAAGATTTGTGAGTGCATGACCCAGCAGTCAGAAACAACCAAATACGAGTATTGGCTCTAAAATCGACTCCTGCGCATATCACAGTTATCTTGGGCAAACCACTGGACTTCCCCGCCTCAGCGTTCCTAACTATCAGTCAGAGGCACAGCTAGTTGCACACCACAAGGATGCTGTAAAAATTAATTAGCAAAATGTCTATAAAGCACTGTGGATGAAAAACGTGCTAAGAGCTAAGCATTATAATTAGTGTTATTTAATGCATCTTTAAAAATCGAATTATATTTTTTTTATTTTCCTTTAATAAAGGAATTACACAATGACTTTAAGAAATGACAAAGTAATTTGAAGTAAATGACTGCCCTGTAAAATTGAAACACACCCTAAAATGTGGTTATTACAGAATAACCACACACCCTGATAGTTAGCACGGCTTGAGCTGTGTATTAACTTAGTAGCGTATTATTAAGTGCAGGAGGATCAGCAATTATAAAAGGGAGAGCGAGTGCTGATGCGTGTTAAATACACTTTACCTCTTTGGCATCAGCAGATTTGGTGCATCCATTCCTGGCAATGAAAAGCATGCTGGGCAAATTCAACTTGTGGCACAAAAGGATTAATTAGGGTACAGCTAATACAAGCAGTGTTTAGACATGAATCAAGAAATTTAGGACACGGGGCTTATRGTGCACTGAATAATTGCCAACACCATAAAAGAAAAGACGGCAACTAATTTTACATTTATGAGAAGCAGAAAATTCTACCCCAGCTTCTGCTTGGTGRAGAATTACGCACTGCAGGTTTCTTTTGAAATACTTCATATTACCACACAAAATGTTTTCTTGTGTTTATACTAGTCCTCCCTCGTTGTATTTAACTGTGAGTATTTTCAGGATAAAAGGAGCTATTTGATGGCTAAAAACCAACAGGTACCTGCTACCTCAAATACAGCAGACTTTAAAGGCTTTCCTTCCTTATGTGCTGTACTAGGTCAGAAACTCAATACCTATACCACGGGTGACTTGGCTTTSTATTGCACTTTTTGCCTGAAGGAACATTTAATATCAATGGGTAAAACAAGATAGGAGACAAATAAGACAGTTGGGAAGTTAGGGGGCTAGTGTGGACGCAGGAACCGTGGCTTACCTCAGATGAGGACTGCAGAAGCGCGYGCACACAACACGGTGTGGAGCTGCGCAGAGGTAGCCGAGCCGGCTTGCTCAGGCACCAGAAGCTGGAGAGTGCTGATAGCACARCTCTCCTGGCTAACTCCCTGCTTGGTTAATTTATCCTGCTTTTTCTGAAAGAAGAAAAGGTAGTGTAGGTGTCTTCTACCCTGCAGTGGCACGTGGACACAGTCTTCCCTTTATTTATCTGAGTTCCCTATCTGTAAGTGACTGATTCCCTACCGTTCAGTGAAGCTGTTGGAAAAAGAACTGCCTTCCTCATCTTTACTCTGAAACAATAAACACATTTCCTAAAACATTCACAGAAGCGTTAAGAGCAAGAGTTCTCAAAGTTTTGTAACAGCAGCAGACTGAAGACAGGCARAGGGAATTTGCCGAGTCCTGACTCCTGAGCCCCGCACAGCCAGCAGAAGCCGTCTCCAACCCACAAAAAGCCTCCTGTGTGAAAATTGTGTCCATTAGGTCTATAAAATATGACAAATCATATATTCTATTTTTTTTAGAATTTAATATTTTTCTTAAATATACCTTGTGGCAAAAACATTTCAAAACATTTCTTGTGAAGATTTCCATTAAGTTTATCCAAAATTCAACTAACATGCATTCTAAAATTATTTTATATATTTTATATATTTCTTCTAGTCACCTCTTATGAAAGTCGGAGGCCAGAAAAAAAAGTAGTCTACACCGAAGAATTAAAAGAATAAAATAAAAATGGGGAGAAAAGTAACCAATTCTAAGTAACCATTCTTAAACCAAATGCTTCTTYGATTCAATAGCATTGATCATATTCCCGATTCAGCAGACAACAGTATGTCACAGATTCCTCGTTCTTCCAGGGAAAATGGAAGTCTCGCTTGCTATTACACAGCCTGTAATATTGCTCCACTCTYGCACAGCTCGGCAGACGCAGCCGTGTACGCATCCAGCATGCGCGTCCAGCACACCAGCCATCGGGGCCCGTTCTCCTCCGAGGGCTGCGACAGATGCAGTGCATCTGAGCTCCCCTTCCACGCAGGGGTCTCCAAATCACTGGATTTACATGTAAAGTTTCTCGTCCTTAGCCATGATTTATTTTCAGGGAAATTAAACCTTATATTCAAATATTCGTTTTCATTAAATCACTTTAAATTACATTTAAATAATTCTCAATCTTCTCTTTAATTAAACATACTAAGGACCAATTTCCATCTTTTATTCAGGAAGCTTGACTATGCCAAGGTCCTAAGACCCAGGACACAGTAGGGCTGAGAGTCCTCTGTTATTTTGATTCCTTCTCCTAGTTTTGCTTACAAGCCCTGATTTTTGGAGAAATGAAAAATCAGCTCCTACAAGGCCTCACGCTTTAATCATTTCAGGTTAACATGACACTGTAATGAGAAATCTCCCTTTCCTTTCCATCTCACAGTTTGCTCCACTCCATCTTCCAGTTCAAGGCTCTTATAGGATCACTCATTGACCTTACACTCCCATTACTTCCACCCCTTTTCCTCATTTTAAAAATCAAATTAATTTTGTTAGAGACAGAATTAAAATTTGCTTAAAACACTAAGTAGGTATAATGTATTTATTGCCCTTGGTGAATCTCACCCAGTTCAACCAGTGTCTTCAAAGTTTCCATTTAATTAAGAGTAACATGCTTTTAAAGGCTCATTTAGTTAGTCCTGTATTTGTTGCATTTGGATTGCAATAATTAATAAAAGCCAAAAAGTGTCACTACAGGACAATACAGAGCTGGCAGAACTATGTTTCAGTAAAAAAATTGTTCAAAAACTTTGCTTAGGAAAGACCAAAGCTATTAATGAAACTGGGTCAGTTTAGCAAACAACTTTTTTTTGCAGGTTCAGTTCTAAAGAGCAGTTTCTTAGTTTAAAAAACTGACCTGAAGTTGAAAAAAAGATGAAAGTTTAGAAAAGAAAAAATAAACAAGCAAGAAACCAACTATTTCATGATGAGCTGACATCTCATTCATAACTTCCAYGCCTCTTCTGCTCTTTCACACAGACCCAGTGTGAAAACTGGGTTTACTGGTCAAGGGTGAATCTAACACGGCGCTCTCCCACTTTCACAGAGATGCTCTGGTTTCTCCCCTGTTCAGCTTCCCCTAATCTGATGAAATCAGAATTGTAGCTCCATTTCCTGCACTGTTTCTTCCTCGTTTCAGCTCCCTGCTGTTTGTTTCTAGGATATTCTCATCCCTGCTGGGTGTATATTTTACTCTCTTTAAGAAGAGCCCTGATCATGTTTCTTTTTCTCACACTATCTATTACTGACGTTTGCTATGGGAATCTCCCAGCCGGCGGTGAGACCCCAGTGCTTAGAGCATCTGGACAGTTATCGTGAACTAATATAATCACTTCAGCAGCTCATGTTAACAGTGAGGGATTGGTTGTTTTTACTCCTTCACACTTTCTTGGATCTTAAAAGAAGAATGGGATTAAGAAGAAGCATCTTTTGTGCCTATAAAATGGACTAAAGTTAACTGTGGTGTAAACTAGGAGAAATCTTTGAACAAAAAAAAAAAAATGCTTGGCAAATTTAAGAGAAACATTCTTCTCTTAAATATATCTTTGTTTACTGTCCAGGCTAAATGGATTGTGCCAAGAGACAGAAGTGCTAGTTCATTTCTGTTCCCTCAGATGGGAGGCCCCATATGAACATGTGACTACAAAAGTAAGATTTATTTATTTTTGCAATGAAGTAAAACTAACAGGGTGGTGGCTCAYCCCACTGCCAGGTCAGGGGTGGACCCATTGCCTTTTCCTGCCTTCTGCCAGCCAAGGTGTCACAGCCTGGGGAGGCCTGTGCCTGGAATTGCTGCCCCAGGGCTTGCCCAGCTGCCACCACACACTCCTCCAAAATACAGGTGAACTCTGCAACCAGCCTAACCATGGCTGGCAGCGGGGGCTTCAAAAGGGGAGGCTGCTGGGCTTCTGAGTAAGTGTATTTATTATTATTAGACTGCAAGAATGGACAGACCAACTTTCCAAATCTGGGAGAGCAAACATATTCCCCCAAACCAGAAGAGATGTGTGGGACAAGAATGAAGAATACAACAGGCTTCTCTGTAAATGTGGGAACAATGCTCCATACTGCCAAATGACTGCTAAGCTGCAGAGCCAGATGCCTCCCAGTGTAGTTATTACTAATTCCTACCTCGGTCTCATTAACTAATTTTCTGATCTCCACCCAAAAAGGAACTCCTTTTCCTTGTGGTCCAACGCACAAAAGAGGCTGTCTCTAATTCAGCTGTTTACTAAGTCCTGCAAGAAAGCTGTCCCAGGGCCACAGATGGCAATCCAACCAAGAGAAAAGATGCTTTGGTTAAATATATATTGTCCCTGCCATTCTGAATCAACATCCCTTGAGGGGATAGAGGTTTCTCCTCTCGACCCCTTCTGCCGTCTGCTTGGGCAGCTCACGCCTCTGCCTCTAAGCCACATGGCCCTGCTGGGGTAATCCTTACCTTCATGGTCACCAGCCCCTCTCCATCTCCAAACACAACAGAGTGGTCCCCAGCAACACCAATCCAACACTCGTGAAGCCAGCAAGATTTCTACGTGCGTGTAAGGTCTCTCTTTGCTAGGGAATGCCTAATATGCTGCTTGTTCTGCAAAAAACTCCCCCAGGCAGCTACATGGTTGTGGAAAAACCTGAGTTGCCTCTGGGGCAATGTGCTCCTAGGCCCTGGATCTGTCTGCGAGTGTGCTTTGGAGGCGGAAGAAAGGCTTGTCACTGATCCCAGCACAGCTGGCAGGGCTGCAGCTGAGCTGTGAATGAGCTACAAATTAGTCCAACATTTAAATGCTCGCTTCTAAAGATAAAAGCCAACTAAGCCTCTCACAGTAGCTTTTCCTAAGGAATGGGAAGTGTCTCTAAGAATAACCGTAGCTGCTGCGGAGCAGTCGGGGTTCACAAGAGCTGCCTGACATCACGCCAGGAAGCTCTGCGCTGCAACGCGATACTTTTAGAAGTGACTTCACTGCCTTGCTGGTTCCCATTACCAGACATCACGGCATCATCCTCCCAGGCAGAGCCCTTTATAACTCACATGTGTGGAGCCAGGTCTGCATGCTTCCTAAAGATATTAAGATGCTCCAAAAGGAGCCCTTTGCCGTGTTGGTGCTTTATGCTTTAACCTCGTTAGAGCAACTTACCTCAGAAAAGTGATGCCATGGCAGCTGAGTCTGGATGGATGGCTCTCCCCATCCCAACACCAACGGGCAGCGTTCAGGGGTACTCGGCTTTTGTCAGAACAGGACAAAATGACCAGAAACGTCCTATCAGGAGGAAACAAAATGAGAATGTAATCCATGTAATCCAGTCCYCAAGTGACYGTGTGTCCTGGTTTCGGCTGGGATARAGTTAAATTTCTTCCTAGTGCTATGTTTTGGATTTAGTATAAGAAGAACGCACTAGGAAGAAATTTAACTCTATCCCAGCCGAAACCAGGACACTGTGATTGTTAACTGTTTTTTTTAAAGGAACTGCAAAACTAAGCTTAACTAGAAAATATTGAAATACTGAGTGACAGAAGGCTGAACTTCATCACTGGAATAAACACAGAATGTAGACAACCCTCCCGTACAGATGTACAGCTTCTTCCTCATACATTTTTCCCTTGTGTACTAACGTATTTAATTAATGTTTTTGTGCTTTTGGCAAAAAAAATCCAAACAAACAAAAACCCAAAAATGCAACACTGGGAGCGATGTTTAAAGTATATGGTTTATATGCCTGAAAATGTTTGTTTTGACTTCCTCTTACTGAGACAAAAATGAAAACTTCTAAGAACGTTTTATGAATTCTTGACACACCAAGTAACCTGTTGCAATTCAAGATGTACCTCTAAAACAATTTTTTCCATATAAACAAAATGATGTCATGAGGGAAGAGCAAAACTTGGCTGTTTAATTTGGAAGATTGCTAAAAGTGATATGTTTAACTCTTCTTGTCTAACAATGAAATGTTTTTATAGTTCACAATACCTAACACCCTCATTCACATAAAACAAGTCGTCCTGAATTCCTGTTGAACTAATACACATCCTATTCTTTTTCAGTGTATATTGCAACATTAGGAAAGAAAAAATAAATACGTATCAAAATAAAATCCCATTTTCATCCAACTGCATGAAATGCATTTAACATTTTAAAGCGTTTAGAGAAGCAGATTAGAAATCTACACAGACCACTTAAGAAGAATACAAATGCTTCAGGTATGCTTTAGGTGTATCGTGGACATCTCCAGCTAATACAGTTTTCTCTCCAACGTTATTTCCCTCTCTTTGTGGTGCACAGGTTGCTCCTCCCATTGTTTTCATTTTGCATCTTACTTTCCTTTTCCCTGTCCTCCCCCTTCCCTAGTTCTCTTTTTTTCCTCTTCTGTTGTTTTTTGTTTTGGTGGTGTTTTTTTCCCCTTAATGTTCTGTCTCTCTTACACCATTTCTCCACTCCCTCTGCATGGCTCACCATTGTCCCCCAAGGTCCCTTATTTTCCTCTCCCCATGCTTTGCTTACACTGCAACCTCTTGAAGGACGACAGGTATGTACAAAGCCCAATTCCTGAGTGGGGCTTCCATGCACAACACACCCTCTCACCCACGTATTATAGTTCATTACATTGCAAAATGTGTTGATCTTTTGAAATGGGAACACCATTGATAAGAAAAACCGTTCTTATAGATTCTCCTCTCCAGAATATCAGATAAGCTATGAGAGCTTTCCATGTTAGCACCCCATGGGCGGATCAGATGTGCCCGTGTGTGGAAATGGTGATAGAGAAGCAGAAGAACTATGATGGGAAGCCAAGCCAAATAGTTATTATTTTGCATCTGCAAGAGCAGTTACCTTCTCCTTCAGTAAGATCTAAAATGAAAGAATAAGGACAAGCACACATTTGAAAATACTGAAAGCACATAGTCAAAGTTCACAATTTAAAAACGTTAACTGTCTAGCCTATTAAAGGAGCAACATTCAGAAAAATCTGCTTCATAATGGATTAAATTTGCACAATGTTGTCCCTAAAACCAAATCAAACCAACCCAAACCAGAATACTAGAAACTACAAGTTGTTAACAGTGTTGTTAACTGCTAGTTGACATTCTCATTTTTAACAAGCATGAGTGAGTTCCACTAAACACGTACATAGCCAGTAACAAGTATGAGAACACCAGAAGTTTAAGTTTAGTAGACTTCCTTGCCATTGTACTCCAYGTCTTTCTAGCCATGCCCAGAAGAATCTGTTTGAAGGAGAAAGAGTAGTTTAGTTTTCAAAGCTTATTCAATCATTTCCCTCTCCACTTCCATTGTAAACTTCAGCTTTTTCCCCGAGACTGCAAACATCAACAGGAAGCTCATATTACTCATGCAGTACGAAGGGCTGCAGGATAATACTTCTTCACTAGATACACGATAGGGCCACAGTCTTAGTTTAAATGGGCTACCCAGATAACTTTGAGATGATTAAAAACTGAGGTGTTTACTAATAAAACTTTTATTAAGTAGAGATAATGAACATTTTGGTTAAAAAGTTGCAGAWCCTTTTTTCAAAAGGCTATAGAAGTAGGAACCTGTGCAGCTGTTTTCCACTTCAGCCAATTCCCTCTTGAGGGAAGTATGTTAACTTCATGTTGAACAGGCAAAATGGTATGCCGAACAAGGGCTTGGCATGGCTTTTCTGATATTAACACCTGCTGGGATATTAGCAACTTGAAGATAACTGGCGCTCTGAGAAACTAAGTGTATGGGTAGAAGATTCAACCAAAGACCACAAATTTAAAGAGCTGCCATTTGAAAAAGTGCCAGAAGTAAATCACCACTTACTCTACAAAGAACTAAAGGGAGTGCTTGAGCACCACTGAGATTCTGCACAAGGCTTGTGTCACATGTTTCATTCAATAAGGCAATCAAGATGATTAGGGAGTGTAGGAAAGGCTCATTAATGGCCATAGCAGACATTGAGTCAGCCTTTCATTTATAACCAGTGCATCCGGACAGTTTTCATTTATTGGGTTTTTAATTTAAAGAAGTGAAATTTATGTGGACAGACACACACCCATGTATTGTACAACTTGTTCTTGCTTAAAAGCTGCCACTAGCTTTATTGAAGTAAGTGGTACTGGCAAAAACTAACAAGAAAAAAAGAAACAAAAAAAGAAAGAAGTGCGTCACAATTCGCATGCTTCCTTTAGTTAGCTCCTTTACTTTAGGTCCTTAACAACAGGGTAAAAATTTAGCTAGGGATTTTATTCTTAAGATGCTGAACAGAACACCAAAGCTATAACTGATGACAATACTCAGGAGTGTGTCTTTAGCTTCAAAGACAGAGAAATTTTGCATACTAATCACTGGGATTTTGGAAGAAGCAGAGTTACAGAAAGCAAAGACAAGAACTGTGATGGAAATGCATGTGATTGGCAACAACTGTGGCTGAGGTTGCAAAACAGCACCCTTTTAATGAGAACAACAAGGAGCATGATTTGCTATTCTGTCCATTTTAACCAAACAACAACAGTTATCTCAGGACTCACAGTTATCAGTAAGTCGGGAATCCCTTTTTCCTATACCCTGCAATGCAGACGTAAACTGAAAATGTGGTGTTTCTCATATTATTCCACACAGAAGTTTCACTGTGTGCACACATCAAAGCACGCCCAAGCGTTTCTTTCTGTTTCCATAACTTGAACGCAGGCACTACGGTCTTAAACAAGAGCAACAGAAGTGTTGCACAATACTGGGGCCATACAACAGAAAAAACATAGATCAGATTTCCTCTCTAAATGACATTTGTGTGACCACAGAATTACCACAATATGGAAATGAAAAAATTCAGTTGAAATCCTGAACCCACACAGCAAAGGCTCACCTGGCCAAGACTAAGTCTCCACTCAGTAAATAGAAAAGATTTCTCTGTAAAAAATTACCGAAACCCCCCCCACAACCCCATAGACACAGAAAACTGGGAATTTTAAGTCCTGTATTTAAATACAGTAGTTATAAAAATGAAAGCTAAGTGAACCACAAAGGAAAAAAAGTAACAAACAGATCCTAAAAGATGTGCCTCCTTGACAATAAAAGTGTGATGTTCAGATCCTCCGTACTGCAAACCAATTGTTCCCGTCATTTGAACTGGGGTTTTCCAGAAAAGATTCCTTCACCTGGTGCTAAGTACCCTTCCCAACGTGGCATAGCCCTTTCCTGAGCTGTGCAAGAGGTCAGATGGAGTGCCTTGGTAGGACCTCCTGGATTCAAAGCACCAGACTTTTGTTTGCCCTCACTTCCTAGTCCCAGAGGACACAGGAGAAAGTYGATGCCTACAGCTTCTCTAGTACAGAATCAGTCACTCTTCCAGAACATCGTGAGGGCATCAGATAATGAAAATACACATACCTTGATAAGAGAGGAATTTAATGTCATTGATGTCACACTGTGTATCAGTAAGCAGTGAAGGACTACTTCAAGGCTTAATGATTCAAGTTTCCAGGTTTTAGAATTTGGASCGATGCTAGAATCAGCCACAGACAGCTCTCCGGGAAAGCTCTCGTGCCGAGGAAGCACACACAGCACTCGTCTGCCTGCCTGCTGTGGAGGAAGAGTGTAGGAACAGCAGAGCCAGACCCAGYGCCACAGCTGGACAACAGCSATCAAGAAAATGCCGAGTTTAACRTCGGCCGTGACAGACTGATTCCATCAAACGGGARGAGCRTGGCCGGAGGTGGGCACGTCTCCCYACTGCCGTGTCTCTGTGCACAGCAGAGCTCCTCTTGAGCTCTCCAGACTGAATCAAACAGGATCATCGACAGACCTCTCATTGATGAAGGCTGCCCATTATAGGTCAGGGCACGAGCTGGTATCGCAGGAGACTAAGACYGGAGGGAACGACCGCTGAGTGGGGAGGTTCTGGGTCCCACCGCGGGCAGAGGCTGAGCAGTAGCCCGTTTCGTTATTGCTCAGGCCTGTCACAGGCCCTTCAGACTTTGTAATTTGTCCGTGGGAGGAAAGAGGAGTAAAGGACCATAAAGAGCTGTACAGCACAGGTGGCACAGCAGTATATTACAGGAGCTCTCCCTCCCCCTGGTAGCTCAGTATCTCCTCCATATAGTGGAATGGGAGTGTTTTATTTTTGTTTTTCTTTCCATTAGAGAATGACCTTTGCTCCGACTAGGTTGATCTGCTGCAGAGCCAACATCCGCCAGCTTCCAGAGCTTGTGCTTCCCGAGCAGCAGCAGATACTTTCTGCTGCTCCAGTCTCCTTATTTAGTCATGCCTCCATAAATCAAAAGCAACCAAAACTGATTTAACAAACATTTGGGTGAGAACTCAGAGCAGCTGAAGAGTGACCTAGACTGAGTCATTGCCTGATGCAATTTCAAACAGTTCAATTGTAAACACAGTTGAGCTCATTGTTGTGTTAACCCCCCCCCCAAAAAAAAAAAAAACCAACCAAAAGATTCTTAATTGCAAGCTCATTGCTGTGAAAACGTCACTGAATGCCAAATGAAAGATGTAGAGAGAAGCATATTTCTTTTGGAAGCTGACCAAATGAACATCTGGTCGCTGGGTTATCTGGAAAAATCCGTCAGAGGATAATGACAGCACCATTAGATGCACCACCGTAATTAATACTACATTTCAATAGGTTTAAACATGCAAAGTGCTGAATGCTGCTATGAGATGCATTCTCAGATCCCACCTAGTTCAGTGAAGAGTGAACCACTGATTATTGGAAAGATATACCAGGGAAAGGATGACGCACTGCTCTTACACTGATAAGCATTCACTGCCAGCTAGAGTCAGATAGYAGGACACAACAGAAGGACATCTGGTCTGAGCCTGTATGGTATTCATTACCTTTCAAAATGTTTTAAAATTATCAATAATGACTTTTAAAGCTAAACTCTGAAGATGAACATGGGAAAGAATACAGAATTTCAGGCTGGTCCTGCTGCAGAAAGAGTAGAAACYGCTCTGCTATAGTTTGAGGGGTGGTTTTGTTTGTTTTTTAATAAAACTGATAGGATGCCCATATAAAATTGGACTTTCAAGCATATATACACAATGGGTTTTAATGGTGGATTTCAACAAGAAAACAAGATTTTTAACGTTTAGTATGATCACTATGTTGTGGGAAGTGTGATTGTTATACAATATACGACTTTTGTATTTGAACCGTGGAGTTTATTTCACAGCTGAGTTATGGTCCCCATACAAAATAATTGAAATCCCATTGAAAAAATTCACCCACAAAGAAAACTCACCTGCAGTGAAAATCCCACCTAAATAAATTACTTGTTGGTACCTCTGCAGTGTAGGTACAGACCAACACAATCATAGAAATATTAGTGGAAGGGAACTCCAAGGCTTCTGCTCCAATCTCCCCCAGAACTGTCATGAACAATAGATGAGCCATGACTTCGTCTAGCCAGCTCCTGAAAACCTCCAGGGGTCTCTGGCCAACCTCTTCCAGTATTGCCATGCCTTCCTGGGGGAAATGTTTCTCCTAATATGCACTTTGAATCTTCCCAAGGCACCTCTTGTGGTTGTTGCCCCTTGCCAGATTGTCTGCCACCGAGCAGTTTGGCTCTGCCCTTTCCTAGCTACCCTTCTTGCTCTCTTCCACACAGAAGAGGTAGAAAGGAGAGAAATGACACTCAGCAAAATCCTTCAAGACACAACATCCCTAAACAACTCTTCATCCATGATACAGCTTAAAAACTTTAAAGAAACAAGACTTTTCTATTCACCTGTGTGTTCTAAACTTACTTTTTCCTATGCCAAAAGCTACTCTGAAACACATTTGAAAAGCATTCCCATAAATTATGCAAATAAGTCATTTAGGTGATATTAATAGATGAAGAAAAGAAAGCAAATGTTCTCCCCAGCTCAACAAAAGCAATACTAAGAACATAGGCATAGATAGGCATTTTGTTATATATTTTTAACAGGAGATGCATCTGAGGATCGATTTTACAATATGCTAAAAACATGGGTTTAGATCACTAGTACCAGATAAAAAGCACCGTGGTCACAAGATGCAAAGAGACATTGTGGAAAAACCTCACCTCTGCCATCTTATTTTTGTAGCTCATTCCAAAAAAATGTATCAGCAGCCTTTATGCCAGATTAGACATTGTCTGTCCTACCACAGGCAGCACAAACTGTATGTTGTAAGCTAACCCAGGTATACAGAAGTGCAGTCATGTGCCTTCCCTTTATCCAGATCAAATTTACACCCTGAGTGCTTTGATAGCACATAGATCGGATATTAACGATCATGAAACCACAGCCCACGTTGTCAGACAACTGCATAACGCAGCCAGGTGATCTTACAGATACTTGATTGTACCTGCATAAAACCTCCAACATCTCTGGAATGTGCCTTACAAATGTGCTGAATCCTGAAACTCAGGAAAACATGCGTATCTTTTACCATTCACTTTCAGAACAGATTTTTGACGGTATTAAAGTTGTGGATAGTTTCTCATAGTGCCAAACATGGCTTAGTTAATCAAATGAAAGTTAGCTAAATATTTAGGATAGCTTATGGACTGCTATCTTCCCATATTTAAAAATTAAAATGGCTTATTTTATTATCTAGAAGTCAACTGAACATGCAGTTGTGTCATTCAGCAAGTAATTCAAAAGAATTACAGCTAAGTGGTTTGCACAATCTATATTTAGTGATTCTTACTTCCAAATACTTAGACTCTAGATCTGTCCTTAAAGTATTCTTAAAAGGATTGGCAAGTATGTCTATGTGTAAAATATGATAATCCTATGTTAATTCTCCTCCTTACCAYTCCGTAGATGCCTGGGAACAAACCATTGTAAGTATTAAGCTYGCTTGAGTTTGCACTGCATTTGTATTCATTAACCAGACTATTAGTGAAAGCATTTTAGAATTCTACGACTTTTCTGATAGATGCGTATGTACATTCACTGGCTCTATTATTTATTTCTGTGCATGTCCATCTACCCATCCATCCATCTCCACTCCTGCACGCATACAGATCAATATGTGTCTCTGTATATTTATGTCTTTCACCATTCTCAAGACATTCAGTCTACTTCTCTGGCACCAACTCTGGGAAACTACTGCTTTAGCTAATGCCCTTACGACTGAAAACAGAGCTCAATGCATCATAGACAGAAAAGTAGAACAAACAGATGGAGGTGTAAAAAAAGGGAAGTATTTATGCTAAATTCGAGAAAAATAAAGGGATTAAGGGGATGTCACAGACTAGATGATTTAAGAAGGGGATTTCTTCTGAAGAGGGGATATTTCTCTTGTAGACTAGAAATCTATCATGTATTCTAACCAGGGTTAATTCTAACATCTAGAACAAATCTAAATCTTAAAACCAAGATTAAGAGTTGGCTAGTGGTGTCTATTATATCTGTCAACTGTTTTACAAACCAGGGAGAAAATATTTTATGTTTGGATTCAGCCAATACAATAACAATATTTATAGGCTGCCTTGGGAGCAATAATAATTTTACATGGTTTTCAGTATTCAACAGAGCATTTACAGGGATTTGAATTATTGTAACATGTTCAGATTGTTTTTTCCRTCCTCTTTTCGAGAGCCTGGATTAAGGAGCCGATCTCCCTTCTCCTGTCAGTCTACTATATAAGCTGTATATTTGTAGGGCTATCATAAACAGTGAAGCAATTCTTTCTCTAAATCTTCTGAGCTAACTGTGTTACCTCCTTCATATTCCTACTCAGCTGAGGACATTCATGCTCCAGCCCTGACATCTGATCATTATGTTGGTCTAACACAAGCCTACTGTCCCAGTGTTTTTATCCCCAAGGGGTCTGACCACTTGTGAATACCTATACCTTTATTTTAAACCAAACCAGAGCACTAAGGTTTGACAAAGAAAGCCCTGTGGCCATGGTGATATCATGAAACCACATTTGCCTTATGTTTAAATCAGTGATTGAGCTCCTCTCCTAGTGTGCCAAGTATTTCAGAGAGAAAATGGCTAGTGTATCCAAGGAGCTACTGCTCTGCTGCTACTTTATCCCACAGGCACACGTAGTATGGGGCTTACACGCAGACTCAAAAGTTATGCCAATATCCATGCAAAAGAACCATACTGTTACACGATAGCTTTTAATCTGATCCCATGCTTAACACATCCATGTAAATCCCTAGTGCTACTAGGATAAACATATCAGAAAATAGAAGTTATTTATTACTAAGTAAATAATTCTTTTCTTCCCTGCCTGTCGGGTATAAGTGAAAGACACGTGCTGAATAAGATGATTTGGGTTGTATTGTCAAACTCATCACCAACTTCTTGTATGACTTGGAAGAGGTCACTCAATTCTGACGTGTTCCCTGCATGTGGAAATCCCCCTGGATGGCATTTTGATAGGAGCAATGCTGATTTTGCTCTGAAATTACAGAGAAAGGGTGAGATTTGCTCAGGCTGTAGTTGTATTTGCACATCTAATACCTGGAAGGTAAGAAAAGCAGAGAGAAGCTATAAAACTGCAGCAAACTGAGTCTAATGATAGTGACACTGGTGACGTTAGAGAGAAAGCACCTGCGTTACTATCTACACAGCACGAATGCAATGGGRGAACCTAGAGTATTTACAGTTGTTCATCAAACAGTAAAGCCTCGTTGCACTCCACTTGGCAGAGAAACAATTCCATTCGYGCTTCTCATGATTCTTTTATCGTTGACTTGGATTTAGCAGAGTATACTAACATTTCAGCCCTGATGAAGCCACGAGACTGGGAACATTGGCATATTTTGTGAGTATAATCCATTTTTTTTGTTCTGGTTGGAATGCAGCGCAGTGCAACGTTACTGCTGGGTGAACACCTGTAGTTAGAAAACACCGGTTTGCTCAGAGAGCCCAAAGCGTGCCAAACTGTTCCCTGGAAGGAGAGTTGAAAAATAAGCATTTAAAACAAAGAAAAAAATCCTCCTGTGCACAAAAAGAAATAGAAAAGCAGACACGAAACTATCATTTCAGCGCCAGATGTCAAAACGACAAAGTCAAGAATTTGAATCTCTTGGGTATGAATTTCAGCTTTGTCTGTACAACAAACTAAGGCTTATCTCAAACATTGTAGGATCCAGTTCCTCAAAGCACCAAAATACATGCTTATCCCAGTTTCTCAAAGTACTAACATGTGTAAAAGTCAACGAGACCAGTGCAAGGAATGATACTGAAACCCTTTTCTTTGAGATGGATTAATTTTACTTTTATGGAAAAATGCCATTTGGAAATGAAACTTTTTTATTTCAAACTGTCATTTTATTTCAGACATTCCATTTCATTTGCAAAATATCAAAATATGATTTGGCTGCAAATATTTTACCTGGTTTTGATTTCTAGAATTGGTTCACCTCGCCCCTGCACCTCTTTTTAAAATGTGTTCCGAAAATTTGACTTAAAATTGCAAGTAGTCTTCACCATCATGAAACTCTCTTTTCAGAGAACATCTGCTCCTTGAGAAAAAGGACTCGAGGACTTGATTTTCATGCCAGCATATTAAATTCTGCTTTCCTACAAAACCATGTTCACAGCCACTCTACTTATCACAAAATAAATTCTAAAAACAACACACTTCRTTTTTGTCTTCTCCCTACTCAGATCTGGTTTTCTGTCTGTCTGTTGAAGCACAGCAGGTACATTAACGGGACTGAAACTCATTCAAATTAATTTCATTTCTACAATCTCCTTTTCCTTGCCTTTTGTTACTGTTGACGTTACGAAAGGTGGACTCCCTGTTGGTGAACTGCAGTAAAATAACAGGTGTTAGTAGGTTACATGTTCCTGACAATTTCCATTCCGAGTCCCCAAATCCATTTTCAAAGAGTTGCTATTACCGTCCCCATTTTACAGGCTGGTAGAATGAGGCACAAAATCTTAAAACCATTTCCACAACAACGAACAGAGGTTGGAGTTTCTTTTCATTTGTTCTACTCCCTGGATGATGTTATCTGCCATTAATTTACACCAAATTTTCCTTTCCTCTTTTACATATACAGTTTGACAGTCTGATAGTGACGTTCTAGATGATTCCCCATCTCTCTCTCCTTCCACTGCTCTACCATGCAGTTTGCCCTCCAGGCATTTTACTGTTCTGTCCCGTTTATGTTTCTCTCCTGCATTGTCTTTGACACTTCACCCTTCCAGTGGTTCTCCTACACTGATTTCCTTCCATGCCTTTTTCCATGCTATGGTTAAACATTCCCAGATACAGCAAAAGGGCAAGAAAATAAAACTTCATTTAATCACTTCAAGTTTCATCCAGAAAGCAAAAAAACCAAATGCAATAGCATATGAAAAGTCCAGAGATTTAAGCAGTTACTTTAAGTATCATAGTCTAACTGTGATACAGCTAGATACATACAAATATTTTCTAGTCTCACAAAAGCATAACATGTACAGTCATTTTGTGCTCTAGGAACACACATTTGACCAAGTCCCYGCAAAGCCTCTCCTGCAGAGTGGGGCTGTCTGAGGTGGCTGGTGTTTCCCAGGAGGAGCCCCTTACAGAACCACAGTCTTTGGAGCAGATTCCCATCTGCCAGGCACTGTCCTAACGCGTTCCTTTACATTTAACTACATTTTCTGATAAGCAATATGTTCATTTGAAAGAGGAAATTTACTGCAGATGAGTAAGGCAGTAATGGCTCAACAGGATCAATGGTGATGGATAGAYTATATTTCTGAGACAGGAAGGGTCTACTGACATACATCTGAACTCAGAATTAGGCCCTCTATGTACCCATACATTAATTTGACCTATTCTTTCAGCACAGAAGTTTGTATTGCAGGTTTACAGTCAACCGAAAACAATACTAAAAATCAAAGCGTTCACCAAATGTATTCACGTCCCTAAATAATGCTAATTAATGCTGAAACACAAAATGTCCCAGAAGAAGACTCAGTGGAACTCTCGAGTTTGCTACCCTTAAATCTTAATAAAGCATTCCTCCATGAAGGCTATCAAGCACAACCCACAATACCTTTTCAGTATGCATCTATATGAAATTGTTGTATTGCTCTGAAAATAACTATTTAAGAGATATGCTTGCTTTTACACTCATCTATTGCACTAAGGATATTGGTATAAGAATCACCTCATTAATGCTTCAGAACACACTATAAATATTCATTTAAAAAAATTATACAGAATAAACCAATCAATAATGTTGTACAGGACTAGTCTAATGCACATTGTGATTCTCTAAATGCAATGATAAAAGAGCAGATTATTTCCACCCTCATTTTTTACAATAATCTCATGCAGTTTAAATTATCTACATCTATCAACCCCACACACTGGCCAAGGCTGAAACAGTGTTGACCAGATCCACAGAAGTCAATTAGTTATGCCAATTTGCTCCAGCTGAGAATCGATTCTTGGTTGCCTTTATACTTCCTATAGAATATTCTGCAGGAAGCATTGCTTTAATGAAGCTTGGTCAGCATGTATAGGAAATGTCAACGTGAAATTCCTTCTCATCATCTTTTGGGCTTCTTAAAATAAACAGTTTAAAAAAATCCAAACCACCACCTAGATAACCATAGGTTTTCATTAAAATGGCAGGCAAATTTAAAATAACTTTAAAGGAAGGGGCTTCAACATCAAAKATTTAATAAAACTATCTCCCTTCTTTTCCTTTGGCAGGTTTAAATTTGCAATTAAATCATTAAAAACACTCTCACCCAGATGCTGTCGCTGAGAAATAATCACAAAAAACACAGCAAACAAAAGAAAGATCACAAAATACATTAACTTCTACTAGCCATGCTGCTATGCATTAGCATTTTTAATAATGACCTCATTACCATTTAGTTCAACAAGCAAACAAACCCTGTTTATTTGATAATTTATTTATTCTAAAATAACACAACCTTTTTTTATGTGCCCTTGTTATGAGCTCACTCAYGTTAAAGGCACCGCTACCATCAGTTAAGTAATTATCATAGGATAAAAGCTTTTACCATGAAAAAGTTTTGTTTGAAAAAGCATGAACTGCGATTCTCATTGATAGCTTTCACCAAGTGCAGGATTCAGTACATTGTAGCACAAAGGCCTAGATTATCTCCCTCTGTTAAAGGCTTAAAATTCTACAACCAGACCATGCCAGTTACCAGTATCAGATTATGATAACAAGATCATGTTCAGTTATAAAAACAAGTGTCTAAACTTTTCTCATGTCACTTTCTATCTAAGTCCCATTGCCAGTTGTGAAAGGACCCATCTGAATGTGTGTAGAAGCTCATTTTAAAGCTAGCTCTTTGAACTGGATTCATGGGGTATTTGCATAAGAAGATTTGGGTAAAAAGAATGGGCTGGTGCTGCATCTGCCCATTAATATGCCTGCTAATTCAGCACATTGTAAGCCTATTGATGTATCACAAAAGGCTCAAATTCAAGGACAGTTATCCTATTGCCATTGTTAGGGTTTGAATTCAAGTAATATGTTCACTATAGGAATACAGTTGTTACAATTAGATATTTTTCTATAATGGTATAAAGAACCGACGACAATCAGAATTACAATAACGCTGATAAAACTTTAGAATTCATGAATTCTATTATTTTAAAAGATGCAGGTGCTGATTAATTTTGCTTTGCATAATACTTGGATCTCGAGTGCTGGAATACTTAAAGAGCAGCAGCAAATTGTGGCAATATAACCTATCAAAGCCGGCAGTCTCCCTTTAGTGCCGATGCACGCTTATCGTGCTTACGAGAGTTTTAATAAAAAATTCAAATACTAAACCGAGTTTCAACAGAATGGAGGAAACCTACATCGTGAGCGCAAGTAGCAGGTATTTTAATCCTGCTTATGAAAAATGCAAAAGCATTGCTTGTGCTATCAGGGGATATCCTACGTGGAACATTTTTATGGAGAATATGAATTGTTTGAAAACACTGTATACTCACAAACGGAAAAAAGAGCAGAATCAGTGATTCATGCAAGAAGCGCAGAGCAGCCGCTGCACCAGCTCCACAGCGGATTCAAAGCAGACACCGAGGCAAGCAGTGAAATAAAAAGCTGTTAGCTGAAGCGCTGTAAAGAGTTTTTAAAGCACACAACRCAGACGGAATACTAAAGGACAGACTAAAAGGAAACACATGCAGAAAACAGCAAATTAAGTCTAGTTACACTTAGTACTTCAAGGGTCCCGAGTTTGTTTGTGTTTGAGACCACAGCGCGTGTCTTGTAGGGGGGAAAAATGGGAGAATAAACGTGTGCGGTTACAAGGATTTTCCGAGACGGGCCGTGACAGCCTCCCATCGCGTTCCTGCAGGAAGGCCCCAGCGCCGCGGCGCAGGATCCGGCTGCAGCGACTCCCCCGCGGTGCCTTGCGCTCCCACACTGGCGCATTGTCCCGCGCCGGCCCGGCCGCTGGGCGCGGGGGCACGGCTGCATTTTTCTCACTCCGCATCCCTCAGAGAAGACATCAAAGACCAGAGAGATGTGCTCTTTGTTTTGTTTGGTCTCTGACTCTCAACATGTGGTTTCGCAGGCCCAAACATCGGCACCTTTTAACCTATTCTGTTCAGCTTAGGCCTTAGCTCCATTTGAGCATTAGGGAAACTATAGTAACCGATAATCTGCCCGTTCCTGAATAGAAACTATGTACCTTGTCACACAAGAGCCGCGAGGATCACCATTCGGGACAAGTTCCTTTACAGGCCCTTGGCTTTCTTTGCTGGGGCCCGGCCTGTCCTGCTGAAAAGGTGTCAAAACCCTTCGCCTTTCTGCGACGGGGGATCTGTGTTAATGTTAATTTATATTTAACAAACGGGATATTGTCCCTCAGAATGTACCGGTATTTGATGATCTATTACAAATGTTTTCATCAAGCCATAAACGAGGGCCCTTGACAAAAGACGAAAGGTTTTTTAAGGGAGCAGGACGGCGCGAGGGACGGCAGGAAGCTGTTGTGTTTGTGTGTTTGTTTTTCCGAGCGGGCCAGGCCGGCGCAGGTGCTGCCGAGAGCTCAGCACCGCGCCCCACGGCGCTGGGCTGCTCCCGAAGTCCCAGCAACGCGCTGAAACTGGGCGGCAGGGCGAGCAGCAAAGCCTCTTCCCAGGCCCGCGTTTGCTGAATCAAAAGCTTTCTCCATCAGCGAGTTGCAAGAGAGAACTTCGTTAGTTGTTGATTTTATTTATGCACGTATTTTGGTAGCGATCTGATCTCCTGCTTCATGAGCCTCCTCCCCCCAGGCTCAAGGAAAATGTTATCACCAGTCCCATTTTTCACTCACTCAGTCCCTAATCCGGCACCGCACTGTCTTGTTATGAGCCGGAAAAACAACAACAACAACTATGTATATCGTGTAGATCAGAGCCAGAAAAGAAAGGAACAAATGTCAAGGGTTTGAAGAAGCGATTCAAACCCAGCTTCATTTCATCTCTGTCACTCTCTCCTGACTCTGTCATGCAACAGCCGCCTGCTAACATATTTCCCTCCAGTAAAAATGACATTTTTGCTTTCTTTATAATAGTTTAATATTAATAGGGAGGGGAGCTAAATTGTTGACACTGCAACCAAAATACCAYACTGCAAATCGAGGTATTTGGTATGAAACTCAAGACCTTCTGTATTAAGCTCTCTCACAGTGACCTGACATAAACTGGCAACTGGCAGCCGTCTGCTTTTGGCAGCTTGGCATATTTGGTCATTTATTGGGTGCATGTGAAGATCAAATGGGTTAAGATTCTTCTCCTTAAACAGCAGGGAAAAGAACATCAAAAAGGTGTAAATTTCATTTCCCCAGTTTTGATTAAGTCAAGCATGAAATGAAATGTAATACTCTCAAGTGGCAAGGGTTTATACTATTGATGTTGTTACTTCTGCTTCACAAAGCCCAATCAGCCGACAGCGAGTTGAACAAGCTAACAGAGTTTTAGGGTGGCCAGATGGAGGGTTTTTACTATGGTTGAAAAGACAGCTTAGTGCTTGCCTCTTCAAGCCAAGTCAATGCCAACTGTGTGAAATCCTGGCCATTCTACCCCTTCTTCTTTTTTTTTTTTTTTTCTTCCCTCTTCTCAATGCTGGTGGCTAGCACCATACAGGCCTGATAAAAAACAATCCCTTCAGCAAAACAATGTGTTGAATGAATATTTTTTGTCAGTAGCGTTGTTTACCTTCCCCCAAAGTGCAGAGATTTCTGACTTCATGATGCAGACCAATCTCATTACAGTACTTAAGCAAATGGGAAAGTACATTGCATTTAAACATTATCTGAAAGGCRGCCTTTGCAAGAGTTTGGTATTAATTCTCTGAGATTAAAATTGTAACGTTATTTGTTTTCAATAGTGCGGCGAAGCAAAAATCTACTCACGTGCTTTGGAAATAAATGAAGATTTAAAACTGTACCTTGTTCATCCATTAMGAGAAACTAGAGTTAATTCAGAACMCTGTGAGATGCACATTGAGGAACTCTTTAGATCTAGATACAAAAGTAACAGGTCTTAAATTGAGTGTGGTCTTACTTCGTTAGGAAATTTGTCCTTTTTTTATAGGTGCTTTTTCAGGCTCCTTGTTCCCACTACATTCTCAAATTTAATGCTCTTGCCACTATACAGCTGGACTAGAATAGAGTGGCTTTAGTAAAGACTTAATAGAATCTTTAATGCTTCTAACAATCCACTCCCATTGAACTGCATTAAGTAGATATTATGGAAGGACAAAGAGCTAAATAGCTCAACATCAACCTCATTAGGCATGCAGGCAGGCCTTGAACCATTTTATGGGCAAGCCTATTGTGAGTACACTCACCAGGTTAGCTTTAAATTGCAAATGATACCCTGAAAGGGGAAGAGAAGTTTTGGAGAATGGCCTCACAGAAAGAAAATCATTTTAGGCTATAAGAAAATGAAAGGCATTGTTAAAATTGCTCTGACCGTAGCAAATGAAATACATCATGGACTTGAGAGGCTGAATGCTACACTTGAGGGTTTTTTGTTGGCTTTTTTTTTTTGGTCCGTTTAGGAATGTGGTGTACAGCAGAATATAAACAATATACAATCTGTAAGACTTAATAAGGGTGGCTCAACATACTATCCTTTGTCTGAAGTTAAACAAATGATAAGAGCACAATAATTAAGAGGAGAGGGAAAGACAAAAAACATCCCATTTGAATAACAGGCAAAGTGTGGAGAATGTTATGTATAAAAACTCTCCAGCATTGCACTTCTTAATCAATAAGGATTCATTTAGTCTTAGCACTTCTGTGTTCAAAAATATTTATATAAAAAAAAAAAAAAGTCTCTCAAGAATTGTTTGCAACTGCAAAGTGCTTTAACAACTGACATTATGATGCCGCAAGTCTGGGAACATATTCCCAAGCAGAGCCCTTCTCTGTCACCTTAGTGGATGAATAATTGTGCCTTTGCATATTCCTTGTCATAAGTGGCAGGAATGAAGGGACCCTAAGGACCGCACTGGCAGGATTGGTGCTGTACAAGCAGAGTAAATTAAAACAAGGATTAGAGCAAGTATGATTGGGGATGACAAGCAGGGCAGTTGTCGCCACACAATGTGCCTTTTTGCCCATATGGTCTGTACCAAGCTTACACAGCACAAACCCTCTAACATGGATGCTTATTAAAGCATTCCTTCTTGATCAGGACATAAAGTCCTTAAAGCTTCATGTCATAGGAGAAAAACAGTGTTTCTTTCACAACTCAGGCAGCAGACTCAAGCGCTATTATTTATGAAGTTTTACATGCAACCGCCCAATCTTTACTTTTCATTAGATTAATATACAAGAAAGCCCATAAATGTGAAAAATTGAGGTTACAGTCTGCAATCATAGTTATGCATTGTATAGGCTGTTAAATGTGAAAGTGAATTAACTGACAACTATATTTTAAATAAAAATCAGGCATATGAGATATTTCAAAACTTCCTCCGAAAGTATGGATTTGCAGTATCCACAGAATTCGGGTGATTTTCAACTACCTTTAATGAAGGTATGAAAGAAGCTCAAAACAACGTGAGATTCATGCTAGGGAAATATTTGAGTGATCCTGTATGTATCATTATGAACAAAACAGAAGAGTAGGGCAGCTTTCTTATAACTTACAGGGGCAGAAAAGAGCAATTTTGTTGCTAAACCCTTATGTTATCTCACATGACACATGTCATTTTCTGTGCCTCCGTACCCCCATCTGTAAAATTGGAATAATTACACATTATATTACATGCTACAATTACACCAAAAGCATATACATATTAGTCTTTTTTTTACTGCTTATTTGCTTTTTACTCAAAGATCATGCCGCTGGTCCCAATTTACAGAAAGATATCCAGATTCCACAAATGCCCAGGAACAATTTAAAGTCCCAGAGAAGAGTTTTGCCTATAGCAAGATACTATGATGATGATGCTTTCTCAGTCCTGCAATAAGCTACTCAGATAGCGGTGAGAAAACAGAAGTGAAAGACCTTTTACTTAAATTTTGTTCATCTGTGGTCCGTAATACAGCTCTATCTGACCGCAAAGCAACATCAGATTTAGAGTATTCTTTCCAGCTCGATCTTTTTCTCAGCCAGAGCAGCCAGTTCTGCAGTACTAATGAACTTAGGAAAGCTCCCACATTGACTACCAGGCAAAACACAGCATTAAACAGGAACCAGCAAAAACATTGGCAGTTAGAACGTTATAGGCGCCTTCGGGAATCATCCAAGAGTTCCTGCTAAACTAGACAGAGGTTTCTTACAGAAAGCCTGAGGCCTTTTGGTAAGAGTCTCACAGTCTGAAGCAGAACCTACTAAATTGTCCTTGATGATTATAGCTCGTCCCAAGCTTGAGCCACTAGCACAGAAAACATTTATATAGGTTAGATTATTACTTGCCATCACTCCTACTTTTGGACGCTGGGTCTACCCCAGGAGTACTGGGATTGTTCCTCAAAGCCAAGCCCTCCCTGTGTTTTGTAGATTCAGTAAAATGARTATGAAAACATTCACGCTGTCATAATAGCTGACATTGCTCACTTATCAGTAAGCCTTGGCTCTGCAGAACAGCCCAAGCTCCATGGATGCATTACAGCTCTCTCCCTTAGCAGGTAGGCAACTCTGAACCTTCGTCAACAAATASAGTCCCAAATAAGCCTATTTACAAGAAGTTCTTTGGTCAACTTCRGTAAGTCTTGTTGTCTAGTTACGGTGACATAAAAGATGTCCAATTCTGACAGTGTAAAATGAGACTATTTAGCAATAACATGTCAAAGATCAGAAAAGAAATTACTTAGAAAAAAGTCCTAGACACCTTCTTCCCATGGAAACAGCTGAGATTTGGCCATTATGCTCCACATAACATGCCTGAGGCACCCAAGAACTGCAAGCATTTGAACTCTYTCAGAATCAATTTGCCAATCTCTTTTTGGCTTGGGTTATTTGCAGACACTAATCTGAGCATCTTATGTGACAGCAGTCAAGCCTAGAAAGTAGAGTTCAACAACAGTTGCTTCATGTGGGTATCTAAGGTTCCATTATATGCATTTACTTTTAGTAATTTATCATTTGAAATGAGCATTTTTTACTTTCTTAATTACATCCTCTGTAAAAATATAGCTTCTGAGGACCAGCTAAAATCTCTGAGTCTTTCATGAGAGCAGGCAGGTGAGAGCTACAATTATGATTCCCATCTCGCTAGCAAACAGAAATTAGAAAGGGGCTGAACGAGTATGTTTAGCTACTGGGATAAAAGCTGAGTAAACAGTAATCAGAAATGAGTCACATCAATAAGCCTACTTGAGTCCAAAACTTGTCTGAAAGCTAAAAAGGGCTGTTCATCCATTGAGATAAGGATCCTCTGAAGAGTGAAGCTGAAGACCAGAATGGATAGTACATAAAAAAAGGTATAGCATATGAAGTTTTTAGTGTACTAATAATGATGGTTTATTGCAAGAGTTCCTAGATCCTATATATACATATATTTTCAATGCAGAACTTTAAGCTGGCAAAGAACAAGCTGAAAGATACAGCTAGCAGCACTTAAGTGATGTGGGCTGCTCACCTGCTTGGTCATTTGTAGTCCTTCCTATCTTTAACTTACAAGCGTCTTAGACTATGTCTTTTCCCTAAAAGAATCCCCAGATTTTTGCYTTCCTGTGCGCAGTTTCTCTGGGGATGTAACTACCGGCACAAGTGCTGAAGAGGATCACAATAATCTACATGTTAACTTTACTCAGCACCTAAAAATCATAGGCAGATGTGCTAGAAAACTTGTAAGATTACAGATGCTACTACATTTAATTCATCTTCTGAGTCCAAAAATCTTTGAACTCTTAGCTTTCTTATTTTAAGAGCCATTTGACTTAGGCTACACTGCATCAATCACACATTGCATTCAAAATTATTAGGGCTTCAAGGGAAAGCAGACAGTAAACCCAGACTTGGCTAGCCATTATTTGGATGGATGTACTCATATTTATTAGGATGGCCGGAGGCCTCTTTGTTCATKTCTAAGTTTTGCTAGTCACTGAAACAAATTAGAAAATACAAGGTATGCCATGTTACGGGTACAAGGGACACTTGCATCACTAAGCATGAACATATTTCATGTCTCCGTTTCATCTACTCCACAGTAAGATTTGGGCATTCATCTGCAGGAGCACAGTTACAGAAGAGAGTGGCCCAGTAGGTTAAAGCATCAAGCCTAAGATATGGGAAACCCAATCCAAATCCCTATTCTGTAAGAATCTCTTGATCATTTAGGTCAAGATACTCAAAYATATTTAGAAACCATACTCCTGTTATGCTCCTAACTCTCAATGAAAATAAGTAAGACTTCTAAATTTTTGTAAGAAATGTATTAAGCATCTAAATATCTTTGAGGATCAGGACTTGAGACTCTCTGTGGCCCAGTTCCCTGACTGTCAAACAAGGACGACTGCATTGCCCTACTGGGCAGGGATATTCTGAGAGTAAATGCCTTATAGACTTGGAAGCAYTCAAGGTTATAGATACAGGGACCAGGTAAGGACTGTAAATATACCAGTTTCATGGTTTAGTATAATTCCATTCCTAGATTAATATGGTTGAAAGGGAAACAGCTTCTTGAAAATGCCATGTTGAAGGYATATTTTTTTCTTACTTAAGAGAGATCTGAAGGCAAATCTTGGGCAAGTCTGGGCTTCTATTTCAAAAACTCTGTAAACACTGATATGATCATTATTTTAAGTACGATTCTAAAAATTCCTTCTAATATTCTTGGAAGTTCTTTTAGAAAGAACAGGAATAAGCAGATTTTAACTGGAATATTTTAGACAGTTACTCAAGCTTTCTAAACGTGTACAAYTTCCTGTCTGTTTATATAGGGAATTACTGACAAGCCGTGAAGAGAGATTCAATGAAGTAAATGTGAAGGACTTCTTATTTCGGTCTTCTCACTTGAATTCTAGATTGAGGCTACAAAATTAAATCAGTAGATTACACACTCGAGGGTATTTCCTATGAAGTGACTTCTGCTCAGTCTGATCTAATCTACACTGAAATGTAAAACAATCAGTCTCAAAGAACTTTAAAGTATCACCAGCTTCATTGACTTCATATTACTTAACACTTTAAATGTATTTGAGAATAAGCCAGAAGAAATTCTGTGACAGGAGGACATCAGGCTTAATGGCAAGGTGATAGCACAGTACAAACCTTTATAGTAATTATTACTGTTCTGATTTTAAAGGCAATTTTCCCCTGCAGTCCTTCCCCGCATCCCTCAAATTTAAATAATATTTTTCAGCAGGCTTCATACCACGTGTAGTACATTTCAGACCTGTCCACTCGATGTCCTGAAATTCTTATACCTCCTGATGTCACCATTCCTCTGAAAACAGGTAAGCTATGTATGACTAGAAGAAGCAATGCTCCGATCCGGCAAAGGCATGCCTAGAGATGCGGTTAGCTTGACGCACTGCAAATAGTCCCATAAATCTGAGTATGCCTGTAAGTGTTTGTGGGCTTGGAGCTTAAATGAACATCCACCTACAACTTCCACTGTATTAGGATTGAGTTTAGGGTGGGTGAAGACTGCCAACTGGCTTCCCCCAGGGTCTACCTAGAGACAGAGCCCAGATCCCCAAATACCACTTTTTCATCTAATTAGTAAAGCTTTCGTGTGATATTTTGACAGAGAATTGTTCCACCTGTCCTAGCAGAATTACAAAAACATCTATTTCCATCACTTTTTGCTTTTCAGCACTTCCACTGACTTAAAACAAACCTTGAGCAATGATAAGCTTTAAKATAAGGGAAAAAGCAGACGACAACTTGAACACTTTTTTTTTTTTTTGTGGAGGAAGAGAGAGGAAGGGAGAATTAACTGCAGTGTTCAATGATCTTTTTCTACATTAAACTGAGATAGGATAATTAAAAACTTTTACTAAAATAGCTATTAATATTTTGTAAGTAAAAGTATATGACATAATAGTAGCTTATTTGTTTCAATAAGGACTGAGTGAAATGGAAGTTTAGTTTCCTAGTGGAAGTGAAGGTAGCTCCTATCATTATTAAAAGATAAACATGTAGGTACTGAGAAAACTAATTAAATTTTGTTGAGTTATCAGGAAGTCCCTTATGAATATCCTCTGGGGTAGGCTCTAATGTGAAGAGATCTCAATTTTGTGGTTAAATAATTTGAAGAGATTAATTAGTGAAGAATAAGCATTAAAGACAATCATGAGAAGATAAAGGTAACAATTTTTTTTACATTTACCAGTTTTATAGCTCTACCTGATGAAAAAGCTTTCATTGCATAAAGCAACTATTAACAAGACAGTTGTTTGAATTATTTTTAAGTATTTAATTTATTAGCCATATTGTAGAAATAAAAAACATTGAGATGAAAACTTAACTTTAAACCAGATTTGCATAAAGGATTAAGCTCCTTCCCGTTCAGAAGTACTTTTCAATCTCAAATTGAGAGAACTGATCTTTATCCTGAATTTCTTTTTGTTCCYCTGGAAGTTCAGTTTAATCCAGCTTTCTTAATTTTCACCTTCTCCCTAAACCTTCTAGGCTTGTTACATGATAGCTAAGGATCATTATCCACCCAAGCTGAGGGGGTTTTCCCTTCATTAATTTCTGTAAGAAGATTACCAGTGCTTGTTTGTTGTTGTTTAAGCAAATGATTTCCCTAAGCTCTTTGTTTTTCCAACTGGTTTACACTTTAATGCCCTTGATTGAATTTCAAACAAGAGATCAACTTGACCAACCAACTCTGTTTAGGGGGAGTAAAAAAAAAAAAAAGAAGGAAGGAAGGAAGGACTTCATGTGAGCCTTTTAAGGAAGAAGAGTGCTTCAAAACTTATTCAACCATTTAGTCAAAGAGATGCATCATAATTAGCATATCGTTCAGGACTTGTTTAGTTTTTAAAGTCAAGGTGACTCCCCTTGAAGACAAAAGTGTGTGTGTCACACCTAATAGGGTTTTTTACTGATTTAGTTCCACATCTTTTCCCCCTCTCTAAACATGTCTTCATTGGAAAGGTGTCAGAATCTTTTGTTCATTTGAAAAGGGATGGGTGGAACAAACAATATGAAGATTGGGTATTTACTATTTGTAGTTTGAACAACATTCCTACTCAGTCACTTTTTAAGGAATGTATTCAAGAGAATTGATTGCGGTTTAGTCTCACCTAAGCTTTTATGCAACAAATGCAGCATTTAAGCACTCTGGTCCTCTCAATGAATTTTGTACATATAGATTTGTACACACACACAAGCTAAGTCAGTAAGATACAACATCCTTAGGTAACATATTCCTGAGTAATTATCTTGATTTAGATGATATTATATCATTTTTACACGGGCTAAGCAGCTACCTCAATAAAAAGAGACCATTAGTCAAATTTAATTCCATCAAACCCCACTAACGGTTTCATGATGTTTGTCTACTAGGTCCACTCGTGCAATCCATATTCATGCACTGAAGTATTTGTTTTGTGGGATTGCAACCTACTTCCAAGCAAAGCTGGCAGGATTTGACTATTTCTACAGGGCTACTATAGGCCTGCTTTATATTTTCTTTGCACAATGTAAATTGCACATTATCAATGTGCAGGGTCTGCAGATCACAGACATGAATGAATACAGATAMATAAACGTTGCCCAGAGTTACATACGTGTTCCCAAGTTGGCTATTTTGCCAACAGTTGGTCTGCTTTTCCGACTGCTGGGCATGTGGTAGTATTCTGAAACAGCTACTCTATATCAAAAAACGTATTAAAATTGAGCTCTTTAGTTGCATCCTAGCACTAAAATTCTATAGAGCACAAAAAGTGTAACCAATAACCATGTGAAAATCAGAGTATTTGCCACCGGATTAAAGTGACCATTGCCAAGCGAGCACCACTCCAGATTTGCCCCAGACCCCAACTATGATGTGAGTTGCCTCTCTCACTTGTTCCGCTCCCCGGGAACCCCACCCGTTTTACCACTAGGTCAATTCAACAGACACCAGAGGCCCTGGGAGCACATTCCCCTGGTACTTWCAGAGGTAAAGCTTTTTTTATATAAACCGAACAGGAAGAAATGATTTAAAACAAATAACAACAACAACAAAAAAAMCAACCAAACAAAAAAATCCCAACACACCACACTGTGAACATCAAGAAACGAAAAGACAAAAAAGCCTAAAAATCAATATAACTTAATTCGTAAGACTGAAATTACAGTTCTGACGCTTAGAAGCTTGCAGACCCCCCCCAACAGCAGCATTGTCTCCAGCCAGACTGCACCACACCTAAGGAAGTGCCAAGAAAGCACTGTACACAGAGAGGCAACTTCAGTTGTTGCCTGACAGTGCAAAGGGATCGGTACCCACAAACACTTAGGGAAGAAATGGACAACTCTATAACAGGGGAGAGATCTTAATGGGATGGGAATTTTGCACCAGCTAAAACGGTGAAATGAAAGAAAAAAATAATAAAGTAAAAGAGAGTGCTAGTCACTGTAAAATTATAAAACCAAGAAAACATAGGGAATGAAATTGTTATTATTAAGTGTTCTAAACTGACAAGTGAAACCTATCGTTAATATACAATATGGAAGTTCAAGGGCCGATGAAGTGTGAACCCTAAGCAAGGCTCGTGGTCATGATTCTCCTCTGTGAGTGACCTTACACACTGGCTACTTTACATTCCACTGTGGTCTATGCCAGCTAAGTACCTTGGAAACTTTGAGAATATGACCTTATATAAAGTAATTGTTATGAGGGTGTATTAAAATGGGAAGCCCATCTATTTTAACTCTACTAGCAACAAACGACACTAGTGGATTCAACCATGTCATGCCATCAGCATGCTATGAAAACTATCAYCGATGTAGATGTTATGCTGCGTGAGATTTCCTTTCCTTTTCTTTTCTTTTAAATAAGGAATATCAGAATATTTCTGTACTTTGGTGCCACAAGGTAGATCAATAAACAGGTAATCATTAGTTAAAACCCAGGATACTCAATCGTGAGCATTAAGTTATTGATTTGACATTTATCCTGCCACAAGTGTCTTCTTGTTAAGTGTTTCGATAATCTAATTTTCAAATGTTTTATTCTTCGAGATCCCTGGATYCTGACAGATCCTTACGTATATCAAGCAACTTGTCACAATGCCACASTAACATAACCAGAAGATGAATGATAGCAGTTCTGATTTTGAGAGTTGGAGATAAAATTATACTAGCCTATTTCTAAACCAAATAGAAACAATGACTTTCTGCATATCAAAATTCAGTACTAAAATGAATAATTAAAAGAAACATGGTGTAATCCATTCTAATCAGGTATTTCAATTAATCCACTTTAAAAATTGCATTCAAACCATACATATGTATATATTTGCAACTGGTATATAAACAGTGCTTATACTGTATAAAAAAAAATAATCTTACTTAATTTAGGAACAGGCTACACCAAGAAAATTAATTTCATGATGATGTATAGCACTTTAACAAAGGAATCTTGTCACTTAAAGTAATATCCACATTTTAATATATCTCTTCCCAATCTCACCTCCTACTGTCAACACCATCAATTTCACCAGGGCTCCTTCCCCTATCTCTTTCAACATCAAAATGCGGTCCTTCCAGTATCATTATTATCAACCTGAGCAAACTAAATGTGAAAAGGTGCCACTAATAGGACAGCTTTTGACATCACATCTTGAACCAGAATAAGCAAACAGGCAAGTCAAATCTTCAGGGTCAAGCTTTGAAGTCAATTTTCTGACCCGGGAAATCATGTTCTGTGACAGTGATGACAAACGGTGAACACATGCCTTGTATAAATATGTCTATGAATGTTGCCTTACAAACAGTCACAGTCACCATCTCGCTGTAGCCAACTATGAAAAGAAAAATGGGAAGTTTACACTTTGAACATCCACTGTTTGACACACTGCTTTAACAAAAAAATCCGAGTTTAAAATTGGCTTCTTTTCTTAAGTAGTTTAAAAAAAAAAAAAGAGGTAATAAAAAAAAGCACACATACACCTAATTTTCAATTAACCTTCGACATCTAAACAGATCCAGAGAACAACTTAATGTATACAGCACAAACATTTTGCTATTTGGACTCCTATGCCTAAAGCACTCTCCAGCAAAGCTTTCTAGGCACAGGACTGAAAAGTCGTTGTTTATTGATTTCAAAACCTAACAGACTAATTATATATTTGTAGATGACTTGACAGATTTACAAAACTGCTATATGATTTTATAATGGAACGTGCTYATGTTAATCTCCATCTATGGAGATAGCTAGAGGGGGCTGACCTTTATCTCATATTTAAAACACAAGCAATAACTGAAATTCATTTTCAATTTATTTTCCAATCATATAAAAGGAGGGGGAAAAGATTACTTTATTGAATCTTTTTAGCTGGTAAAAGGTTGGAGACACACAGTCTTGATGCCTTCCAAGGAGCTACAGGGATGGTCTATAGGGAACAGACTTAATCGAATAAACTAATCTTTGCTGTGGAGATTAAGTAGATGGCTACAGCAGTAGAGTAACAGCAGAATGCAAAGTATCAGCGGCACCATCAGCTGCTTTAAAGGTGCTGTAGGCAGTAGGAGAGCTTCCCTGTTGGGTCCACCCTACTGATCCTGCAAATTTGGTAAACTTCATGGAAATTTAATAATGCTGCTGCATTGTGTTTGCCTGCTGAGCAAACAGCCGGGCGCTGCAAGGCACGTATGTGATAATTTACAAGGGTTTTTTGGAAGATACAGTAACTGCTGCTACTCAAGCCYAGGGCCTTTAAGCTGAAGAGAGCATATACAGTGCACATCCTCAAGGTAAATAGTATCTAGAGGTAAGGATGTGTTTCAAAGGAGTTCCTGACAGTTGGTAAAGTGCCTTACTTTGTAAGCACATCTTTTCAAACAGTTTTTGATGCCCTATGCCAATACACACATGAAGAACTGAATTAGGCTGGGCTGGAATCTGTCATGATACATGACTAACATATTCCTGCACTTTYATGTTAGCTTAAATAAAATCTAGTTATTTTGTTGGGTTTCTTGCTCGTCCTGTCTCTTCCATTTAGCACTCCGAGTTGGAAATCCTTACTAATTATGGACTACACATTTCTGAGGAAATGGCAGAGATGGCACCCTCTCCCTGCAGAAAGGATATTTTTATTATGGCTTAGAAGCAATCCAAAACACACACTGTTCCTGCACTTTAGGCCTGGCAATGAAAAGGGAAGCAAATCAGAGCAGGAATGATCCAGGTTTCAACGTATACAATGAACTTATTTAATAATAATAAAAAGAAACATTTCAAAAACAATTACTGCTGCCTTTGGATCCTGTAACTTGAAAGAAAACCGCAGCCGCTCTGCTCGTTCCAGCAGCTTACAGTTCACAGGGTAAGCAGCGCTCGTCAATATGAATCAGCTGTGAAATGCAGGGCTATGCTAGGACTTGGGTTTAAATTGGCCGCCTCTGCAATATTGTTATTACAGTTAATAAAAACTGTTGCCTAACACTTTGACCACAGACCAGCGGAGCCGGGGTGGAGCGGGGCTGGGGAAAGGGTACRTGCCAAGGGGCAATGCTTAATGTAAAAAGTATTTGAAGGAAGCTGGTACTGTGGGTTACTTCTGGACGTGACAGTCTTGCTCAAATATTGATTCCCTATGTGACAGAGAATGTGAAAGAGATTGTAAATTAATTTCCAGCATGCTTCAATAGGAGCTTAGCAATAATAAGCAACTAGTGAGGGTAGAAGCTCTCTTCCTCTTTGTCAACAAGATAGGGGCTATCAAAGGGCAAACAATAAAGCAGAAAAGTAAAAACATTTACTTTTTTTTTTTCCTTTCCCCTTTTTCATTCAGGCCAGAAACCAGAATTCTTCCTGTGGCTCCCATGCCACCAGTGTCACACATGAACTCTCACTAGATGCCATSTATGTTTACCTCTGCCTTACTTAACTCTCTCCCATCCTAACTCTCTTTTATAACAATCAGATTATTTTGGACTACATATAGAGCATAATTATAATGATTATTATAATCATGCGCTACAGTTACAGCACACACCAGTGCGCAGGAAGGCTGTAGCACCTGCAGGGCAAGGATCACAGTAGGGCCTTTAATACGGAAGACCAAAGCACGGTTCCCTGGGCAGTCTGAAGTGGGGCCACAGAGAGTAAAGAGAGTCAAACGCTACCATCAGCCTTCCCCTCTCTGCATGGCGTGCAGCCACCTGGGCACAAACAGGTCACGGAGCAGGCTGTCAGAATAAATACACAGTTTGTCCTGAAGCAACATCCCACTGTACAGAAGAAGACTGACTTCCCAAAGACTGAGCGAATCAGCCTTCTGAAAACAAAGAATGCACGCTGGAAGACAATCTCCTACCAAATTAAAACAGTGTTGATCCAATAGAGCGTGAACCGCTTACAAGCTGCGTTTGAGGCTGAAAACTTTTCGTGTGTCAAGGCACAGCCCATTCTGAATGGAAGCTTTGCTATCAAGCTATTTGGAGGTATAACTAATGTAGCCCTGTGATCTCTGCTCCTGCCTCCACAACACTGAATGGTCTCAAAAATGTCGGCATTTCATGCCCAGAGAGGAAAACAAAGCAGCAACTGTTAATGAAGGGGCTCAGCCTATGCTTTCAGACTATGCAGATAGAAAAGGCAAAGCTGCGAGGAGGACCGCGAGGACAGGTAAAGCCCCTGCCCTAGGAAGCAGCAAARCAGAGTTCAAACACAGAAAAGTCAACTCCATCAAGATAAGTCTGTGGAGAACCAGGCTGCACGCCAGAAACAGAGCTGCAGCAAAGCAGCTCAGCTCATCGAGAGTATGTTTACATGGCAGTCAAAGGGGTAACTGGAGCATGTTTAAACCAGAGCCAGCTTTACGCTGGCCCGCTCGAGGGCAGCCTGTGGGTGAGCTGCAGCACCCAGAGCTCAGTGCAGCTCASTGCTCCAGCGCTTACGCAGGTGAGTGCATTCTGTAACCCGCACCTCGCACCAAAATAGCTGGATTGCTACCAGTCCTTGAGCTACCGATCCAAATCTTACTCAGCCATGTCTAAATAGGCTGCAGTCAGCCCTTTGACATCATTGTGGACATAACCTTTATGGCAGAAAGCAAGCGGGAAGACATGCAATAACAAATTGATACTAAAAGCCAAGCTGTCTTCCATGCCACAAAACAAGGAAAAGAGTAAACGTTAGTAACAGATTACAGAGGGCTGGCAGGTGTATTTCCAGTGGGAAGGGAACAAAAATTGCCTACACTTCTTCCACGAAACTCTACCCATGCTGATTAGTCGGTGTTCATTAAATAGGTTCTTTTGACCAACTTTTGTTACCTCATCAATATTTTTCTTTATTAGAAAAATTAGGCTGGTTAAAATGCTATCAAGTAGGATTAGCTATAACCTACTGAGATAATGGTTTTCTATGCTGATGACAATGTGATCACTGTGCGAGTTAAATGACCTCTGCCCCTCGCCCCCACGAGTTGTGTAATGAAAGAATGCATTTAAGAGACAATTATTAGGTTAATTTCCTTACTTGAATGCAGGACATTGATGCTGTGCTCCTGTTATTAGACCTACCTCCAGGTAATAACAATGTGAGTGAAATAAGAAAGAAGCTAGCTGGTGGACATTGCACTGGAAAAATGAAGTGCTTATTATTAAAGAGGGAAAGCCTGGGTATAAATTGGAAAAAAAAAAAAGCGCAATCATTAAACAACACAAAGCTATCAAAGAAAAATCTGTGGAAGTAGAATTCAGAAATAAGAAATCAAGAATGCGAAACTAGTGGTCACRTGTGGTAAGAAAACACTACTTTTGGAAAACATGTGCAGATTAAGTAGCTGATTGTCACTTGTACTGCGGCAGCCCCCAGGAGTTTACTGTCCCGGAAAGTGTACCGCCAGTTAAGAGACGGTGAGCCTTGGCACAGTGTGCAATCTAAGGAGGCAAAGAGCAACACTGCACTCCTTCAAACTCCCAGAAGTATCCATGTCACAGCAAGAACCACACGCCAAAAACCTKAGTCCCAGTCATAAACACATGGCTACTCTCAGTAGAAGAGGCTATTCCACATGAGACCAATCTTTAAACCAAGCAAAGTGATGCACAAAAAGAGCACTGGAGAAAGTACAACATTTAGCGTGGTGTGGAGCTGCCAGTTTCTGATTTAGAAGGCAGAAATAGTGACATATCATCTGAAAGCATAAGTAAAGTATTAGGTGTGGAAAGGCTCCCATTCCAAGCCCAGAGGGGTCCGTGCTCCCAGCCATGCCCACACACCGCGCCGCTGGCTAACGGGGCAGCAGGTGGGCTGCTGGAGGAACCTGCTGCCTCTCGTGGCCTAYGGCCACCATCAGAGCTGGACAAAGGCCTCGCTCCTGCCACTGGTCCTTTGCACCACCTGACAGCAGAGGCCCCCAGCGCTTGCACCTCTTCCCCGCCGGCTGTCTGAGCACGTAAGCACACAACGCTCCCCTGAGCCATCAGAGCTATGCCGCGTTACATGTGTCTACCTGAACCAATGTTTCCTTCAAAGCACAAGAACCAGAGGATGCCCCCAGTTTACTGCTGGGGGGAAATAATAATAGCATAGCATAAGCCAAGTACAGAAGCAGCAGACCAAAATTTTCCTGCTAGAAGAACCTCTTCATGCACCTATGCACTCCTGTAGTCCCTCCTTCCCATGCACAGCCCCTCCGTCACCTGTGTATACGAACAATTTTCTATTTAAGAACAGAAAGAAAAATGTGACTGACTAAACCACCATACCCACATGCACTCCTGGATCTCTATAGCACTGCGACAAGGCTTCTAGCTGCTGTCACTGTCTGTTTATTGTCAGTGAAAGAGCAACGGATTGCTCTTGCTTTCTGCTGATGGCCTTCTATCCCCCAGGGGAGAAAGCAGAGACTAATCTGGAAGATTAGCAGGCTACGGACCAGGCAATCACAAGCTCCCACCCTGTCTGTAGCACGCTTGGACCAACGGCTTGCCTGGCAGGGAATTCTGATCCCACACATCTTCTGTCAGGCCCTGAAAAGTCGAATCCCACGGAGGCAAAGACCTGCACTTTTGTCATGGTGACAAGCAGCATACATCTCATCCTGAGCAATCCCACACTGCTAGCTAGGTTGAAACAAATGGATGCATTTTTTCTCGAAGGGCCCGAAAAATCTCTAAGTCCATTTACTTTTATTCAATGCAAAAGTCATACTTGGTTCTGCAGAGCAGGGCACATCCTTCCAATAGGCACGTTTCCATCTTGCCCCAAGCATACAAGCAAAATAGTGCTATGCTCCAGCAGGGAGAGCAGTGCAACCCTGCTGACACTGCTCTTGAATCAGCCAGCAACGACCAAAGCTCACCCCCCTCACCAGAACAGTGCTATTTTCAGAACCTTTAGCCATAAAGAAGACATAGCGGACTCGCCTGGTAATGTAAAGTTCTAACTGTGAGCCAACAAGACATTCTGATTACTTGTAACTCTTCCGTAATCTGGGAAACCCAAGTTGCTTTATGAAGCAAGAATGTGCTTTACTGGTGCAACTGGTGGCCAGTGCATTGCTCTGTGCTGAGAACATSGAATTCGAATATTCCCATTTCCACTCTGCCAGGCTGGTGCTTCTGTGCTCTTGAACAGATCTCCTCGCCCCTTTTTTATCTGCCTTGGATGTTAAGATGTTGGGGGCATGAACCATCTCATTACATCTGGCAGATAGAACAATGAAATCCCAAACTCAGAAATAATCCATTGATGTTACCTTAGAAGCTTTTTTTTTTTTTTTAACTTTAATTGTAATATTGCCAATTGTTTTGGTATCTTTGGGATTTTCTCTGTCACCCTAGTATTTGCTCTGGTAAGAAACATGGAGAGCAGTCCAGATCCCACTGACGACTATGACAAAACTCTCGATGAAAAAAGTCACAGCACAATTTGAAATGCTCATTACCACTACCAAAGAGAAAAAAGAAGCCACAATAAAACCTCATCTGTGTAAATTTGAACTCTGTACATAATAAACTCCACCAAAAAGCATTCCCCTGTTTTTATAATGTAGAAATATTCTCTCCTTTTACTAAGGCACCAAATTAATTGCAAGTATTACTTTAGAAATGCATCTTTTACTATTAGCTTAGGATCTTGTTTGTTCTAAGCTATAAATATTATTTAAAGAAATTAATACAAATATGTAAACTCATTTTACAGCAGAATTACTACATTTTTAATGCATAAGAAAAAAGCCTTTTTAAACTCTATATTCATGTGCTATATATAATATTTATTTTTTGATCTGCAAATTCTGAAAAGGCAAGAGAGTAATACAATGAATACTTATAGAAAACCTGAGTTTGCACAGAGGTTTTTTCCTTACTGTTTTAGCCCTTCAACAGGTATTAGTTTAAGTGGGTTTTACTGTCTATTTTATAGACATTCCAGTAGAAAATGAAACATTTAAATATGCAAGCTTTAGCTAATCCTCCAACACACAGCCTATGGACTTGGTAGGATTATCCCTTATTATAACGCTGTTAGAACTGATACAAAATTGCAGTTTGAGATTAAACACAAGAATTTCTAAAAATGCATCTCTCTGCCTTTTCCATTTTATCCTGTAAAAATATCTAATATTTTGAAGCATTCCTTTAAGAGTCTCAAACAACAATTGGGTGTAGAATTCTAACATTTATATAATCGTGCAGCATTACTTCATGCAGTAAGCACTACAGCTAACACTTAAACGTAGCATTTTTCCCCTCAATCTAATGCAGCATTCAAGACATTGAGGAAAACAGTGGAATATTTGAATATATTTTTATATATATTTGTATATATTCAGATTTGTTAGAGCAACCATCATATGTAGCAACAGTATTTTATTGTTTTCGTTTAAACATTTTAGAGCTGCTGTATTGTTAAAAGCCTCATCTCCTTCCCTGTCGTTTACTGCTAAATTTCTTTTCAAATATAATACTGCTAGTTAGGGATCCACTCCACTGAGGGACCCAAGTTCATTTGCATCCATTGGCTATGCTAAATGCTCAACCTAACAGATGGGAATCTAATTGCAGACCTGTTGTCTGGACATTGTTAACAAATGCAGAAGTAGCAATATACAGGGCTTTTTGGAACTGAATTTGGGCTGGCAGCAGGGGAACTCCAGTTAATTACCAACATCTGAATTTCTTGTTTAATGCAGGCAAAGGCAAAACCAGAGATACTCAGACTGAGGCAGCCTGAAAACTGATCAGAAAAATCATAGACATTAGATCACCCAAAGCAGCTATTTTGGAAAATTGGGATGAGGGTTCCGTGTCCGTACAATGCAAGAGTCCATTTTTGTGAAGTAGCTTCCATGTGAGAAAATGAGACAACAATTTTAAATACAATCACGTAAAGAATATTTAGCTTGCGAACAAAGACATTGTCTCTAAAATGATATATAAACTGTAAACATCATAAACAGAGGTATTAGTATTAGACTTAACAGAGCTGTATGCAATATGCAAGATTGAGTTTATTCTGTGACTTTGCTTTGAGTCTCAGAAATAGCGGGGAGATGAGATCGTCTGCATAAAGCTTTGAAATTACCAAAATCTGTAAATTTTTCGACATTTTGTTTGTTAAACAAGAAGGCAGCAGCTCTTGTAGAAAATTATTTCTGCTGCTTTCACCCCACCTCCTCAAAACSGTGAAAGAGAAACAAAGACTATTGTTGTAATGTTTACAAACTACCCAACACACCCTTAACACATTTTGTTGTACTGAAAATGGGTACCAATTTTCTATGGCATTACTCTATTCAAATTGCTCTCTGGAGGTTGCCAATTACACATTTCCAAAACTGACTCGACCCTCTCATTGTTTAGTAATTTGCCTTTCCTGCAATTTTTTTGTTTTGTTTTGTTTTTTAAACTCAGGGAGCTAGAAACACACCAAGGCCTACATCCATCCCTGTTTCAGTGTTCATGTGCTTTTACACAAAAGGCCTATCAGGAACCTGAAAAGCTATACAGTGCTGTAATATGCAAGAAGCACCTTTAATCAATTGATTTTTTTTTTTTACTCTCTGTCAGATTACGTTTTGATGGGTGACAGGTAATAGAGCCTCATAAAAGAACACCACAGAGCTGGCATTTAACAAATCCAACAGTCTAGTAATCATTTCTTTTTCTCAATGACAACACTACGGAAGAAGAAAAACCAGGTTGTTTCCATGGAATTAGTAACTGGATCACAAAGATTTCACTGAATGACTGCTAGACAGCAGATGAAGGGCCTGACGCTGACACCCACAATGGTAAATCCACCACTTGCTACCAGTTGATAGTAGCTGCACTTGAGCTCTAAAGGACTCTAAAGGCTGACAGGCTGTACGTTAACTGACCCTGGATGGGATGCTTACAACAATTTCGCTGCCTTTCTCCGCTTTTCTGGGTTCCTTTATTCTAATAAAATAGATTATAATATTATATGTATATATTTCTGGTTTCAGTTAAAGAGTAATTGCTGTTCAATCTCACCCCTCGCTATTGCACAACTTTTCAGGCACCTGTGGTGTAGAAAATGACAGACGCTTGCTTAAATGACACTGAAGTGATATCAAGAAGTCACGTGATGTTTCAGAAAATGCAGTTATTTTTCATGAATGAGTTTCAGGCTTAAATACCATTTTGAGCTGACTGGAGCGGTTCTGCCAAAGACTATTTGGCCAAAACAATCTGATAATTCAGCTAAAACACAACAGTACTTTGTCATGGTAAAAAAAAAAAAGCACACACTGGACTTGATCCAAAGCCTCCACATTCAATGGAAGCACGCTGTACATCACGCTACATACATCAAAACCTTCTGTTGTAAGGATCTGTTTCACAAGTTAGGATTTGTAGCTCATCAACTCATCGGACCAACTTACAAGAATAGCATAGCCCAAAGAGGTAAGCATCATAAAATTAAAAAAATAAAATGGGATATTATAAGCAAACATAATTCTCCTTCTGTTTCCCGCTTTATTCACATTACCTTATACATGAATTTCACAAACATTTTATAACACTCTTTACGGAAACGAATCAGTGGTACCCATTCCAGTTACTGCAATCAGTTAAAATGATATTAAATAAATCCAAAGTATTAGAAAGTATTAGAAAATTAAATTAATATCCACTGTAAAATACATATATTGGAGGAGGAAGGGATGATCTAGACTAGATTCTTAAATAATCATTAAAATTTGTCACTAAAAATGTATTTTGTTACCCAACATATTTCATTTGATTTGACTAACCCTGCTTGGTTTTAATGAGCTTTCATAAGAGCGCAGGGAAAATGAACTCTGTCACAATTAAGAGAAATTTTTATTTCTTTGCTTGTGTGGTTGAAGTCCCTATTCTCAGCAGTGCTTTTGCTCTTTCATTTTTACATTTCCTGAATACTTCCTCCTTTTAAAAGAAGTAATCCATTTCTTTATCGCCCCTTTTTGAGCTCAGGCATGCTGCAGACATTTGAGTGATGAAGATGACGTGGATTGGAGGTGTTTAGCTTTGTAATTTCATCCTTGAATTTTGTGATTACTAACAGGACAACTTTTTTAATTTGCTCTTTTGTCTCGATTCCCCTGGCTGACAATCTGCTCTGTGAGCTAGGCTTTTTAATCAATCACCTAGATAATCAAATGTCACTGGCTATCTGCTCCGTGTAATTACTTTTGCAATTAAAAATCAACCTCAAGTTGCCTCATCTAATTAGAGGGATGGGCAGATTTTCATCGAGATTGATTTTTTAATAAATATTGACTTAAAATGCCATAATCTCATCATATTCTTTCATTTTCTTTGTACCAAAAATCAAACAAATGGAAGAATTAACAAGCAGAAAAATTCATAGGACTGCAAAGGCTTTTGCTAGTTCAGACATACAAAATTGTGCTATACAGAAGCCTAGCTTATCTCAGTCTAATAACACTCAAAAGCTCCTACCTTTTATTAGAAAAAGAACAAAGCAGTTGCACCATTATATATTTCACTTTCTAAATTAGTCCAATTTAAATGAACAAACTGTATACTATAATTGTCTGGCCTGCGTATGACAAAAAATATTGCATAGGTTTTACTGAATTACTCTGTATTTCAAAAATCATTAACTGCAAATAAATAATAATATTGGGAATTCCTTTTTCTCCAACACCTACCCAGAGACTGTGTTTTTATTTTCTTTCCGTAAAGAGGAGTTAATTTGAGGATGCTTTTTATCACTTTGCATTGATAAGACAAATGCTACAACATACACTATTTCACAGCAACAATAAATACTGCCCAATATGAAAATAAGGTTTGTGGCAAATAGCTGTATAGAAAAGTAGAAGCAACATCCCAGAAAGAGCTGCAAGATCCTACATTTATAGGTATCAAAGGAGTACATTTTTGAATCTATTCAAGTATTAATCGTTAGAACAGCAAAGCAGCCTGGAAGGTATCGCCAGGAACAGGTCCTGCCTTCTTTTTCTTATTTCTGACACAGAATTATTCCCTGTCTGTCCTTGAACACTCTGAACTCACTGAACCCAAAGAGGAAGTTTCGGTAGCAGCAGTAGCAGTTACTGGTGGTGCCAAGACCAACGCTGCAGCAGGTGAATCGCAAGTCCCYGTGCTTCGGGGAGGCATAACGTCCCTGGAGTTCCCCGAACTATTAAAGCAGCACACCTCCTCCTGTGCCGCTGCAGACCCACGCTCGGCGGGAGGGACAGCTGCCCGCTTCCTTCCCACCCCCGTGGGAACTGTTAGCACTTGGGGCAGACCCTGTCGTCAAAGGGATGCAGAAATTTTGCCTGCCTTGTTATCGCTGTGCTTGGTGTTGCTTTTTGACACTTCTCAGGAGCTCACCCATACGTTGTTTAAGTACACAAAGATGCAGATGGCAAGACAAAACTGTACAGTGACTCATCCGYGAACACAGGAGAAAAATTGTGCCTGTCGACAGTATATGAATATTACACCTTATTTGCTAAAAGAAGTTAGTTTGCTTAATAGTTGTTGATGACCCCAAGACAAGGTCTTCAATGCGTATATGTACCTCAGTCATCCAGATCTCTACAAAGTAGTTATTACTGTTTTAAATGAATGAACAAACTCTAAATGTGCTATCCTATTCAGATTATAATGATGGAACAGGATATCATAATTACAGATGCTGGATGAGTATACCTTACTTTATACTGCAACCCAATACAGTAACATTAGCAACTAAAGGGTGCTTTGCAATACCTGTTGAGATACTCATTAACATCCGATTTTCTACCAATAAGACCATATAATCAAGAGATGCTTTCAACAGACATACCCACAAGGTATTTTCCACTGTAACACAGAGGCCTGCACTACAATACTCTTCTCAAGTGAAACACTCAGCTCCTTGTTCCCTCCAGTTGAGGGTGAGCTACCCCAAACCAAGAGAACAATAACCACCAGATTCTGAAGGGGATAAAGTAGGAGGAAAGAATATAATCCAGTCCATTTTAGATTAACTGCATGAAGTCCCTAACTATTAAAGTAGTGCTACCAGTCTGATAACAGTATCACAAGTGCTTTATTGTGAATACAATGCTGTGTTTGTGTCAAGCCAAACAGCACTGGCAGCTATGTTGCCCATATATTGCCAATACATTTACTTTTGTTGGCTGCAAAACAAAAATGAAAGTAATTACAGCTGGGAAAAAAATAACTCTACACAATATTCTGAATCATGTGATGTGAATTAGAGATATGCTGAGCATGTGCTAGCCAAACTGGCTCCTTCAGGAAGCTTTACACTGGATCAGCCACCCTAAAATCATTTCCCAGCTTTTCTGTCCAGGGCGGCTCAGTTCCTGTCCCTTCCCGCTGTGGCCACGGAAAAGACGTCGTCGTACACAGCACCTGCGCTCTTTACCAGTCATTGAATTTCACCCTGCAGAGGCCTAAGGAAGAGGACAGAGAAGGCTTTGGACAGGGAAAGAGTCGTTTCAGGAGATCTGCAAGCCATTTGGTTCGCTGTTTATTTGGGGAAAGGAATGCAGATACTAATCAGGCTCTTAGGTTCAGCAGCAGATGCGAAAGTTGCATGCAGATACCCCTTCTCTCTCCCTCTCGCTAGCAGTATACATCTTCCACACAAAGGCCACCCATATTTACAAAGACTGCAGTAGGCCTGGAATTCACAGCCTCAGAAAGGATGGCCTGGTAAGTGCCGTGTGCTCCTGGCGGGAGATATTTCAAGATAGGAGCCTCCCCCACTATTTCAGGCCTCAAGCCAACTAGTTTCTAAATTTTTTTCAAAGGGGGAATCTTGCTAACATCTTCCACCTCAGTTTAAAAACAGAACCAAAAAAACAACAAAGCAACTGCAGTTTCACTTACATCCCCTGACTCCGTCACTCTTGTGGTAGCTGTACAAATCTGATCAAAATCATGTAAATACCTTAAATTCTAACTGCATGCAGTTAGAGCAGGAAGGATCTGACCAGAAGAAACATTTTTGAATTGGCCAGAACAACCAATCTCATGGAAACAAGAYAAATACAATTCCCTGGAAGACTTTTTGAGTGCCTTCTCTTGTGTATCAATATCCCATCCTTTCACAAAAGTCTGCAGGTAGAAAAAGCAGGGTAACATTCAGAAGCATCTGCAACAGTTTAGAAAAAGTCCCTTTTCCAAGGTAAGGCAGACTTTTAGGTTCGTAAGTTCCATTTATTCCTAAATCCCTAAGTGTCGAAACATTCTGAAAATAGATCTGGTGCAGATAAGGACATCCACCCCTGTCAGATGTGACCGAGTCAGCTTTTAAACTGAAGCTACAGCAGCACACGCTAAGCCTGCAGGTAAGAAACCCCATCTTTAGGTAATTAGTCCAGACAGCACATAACTTTACTACAATTATACACGCCTCTATCCTGGCACAGCATTCCCACGCACTGTGCAGACATGCTTTGCTGTTACCCAGTAAGCATTTAGCATCTTTGCTCTGAAAGTAAACTCTATGGCATCTCTTAAATGTCTAGTGTACAGAGGTAACTGGGATGACTTTTTTTAGAATTCACTGGAAATTGCCTAATGACTTGAAAAGATTCATTACAAACAAAGATAGAAAAGTTGCAAGCTTCCATTTTTATCTCTAACAGTAAAGTCCTTGACAAGTTCTCAGCAACGCACCTTTTTCTTGGTATTCTTTAGAGCATTTGGCGTCTCAGAAAAATCATTATTATAATGTGTTATGTAAAGTACTTACTCCTCTTGCATTTAGCGATAATGCTATAATTTTTCTCAACAAGGCAGCCTTCTAATATAATAAATTTATGGCAAAATAGAAAAGGAAGATTAAGAATTGTTTTACATTCTGTGGTATGAGATTCCTAGTTATATTAGCATTTTGAGGAGGATTTATTTGGAGATTGAGGATTAATTCCCATGAAATCATTATACAAATTTCAAAATGTCAACTACTTTGATAGAGCTTATGATTTTATCTTCTTATTTTGACAGGCAACTGTGTAAAACAACTTCTGGGTAGAAGCAGCACAGGAATAAAGCAAGGGTAGGATAAATAAAGACAGAATGATCCTCACAGGTTTTCCGATCAGCTGTCTTTTTATTCTGATTACTTGTAGGACAGAGCAGTAATAGACATTTTCCTTTGCACAAAATAATAAGAGCCGTACTTATCGCTTGTTGCCTACAGCTAGTGGCAAAAGGAAATTAGAAAAGTCCAATGAAGCTGAGTAGTAATTAATCATCATACAGTGGGGCCTGTCAAATCAGAGGGGTCTTTCCAGCTGATAATGCTGCCCAGCACAATTTAGACTGATAGAAATTAGAATTCTTTTTCCTCTGGCAAAAAACAAAAAGACTAGAGTTAGCACAAATGTGGCCAACTGTTCACTTCAATGACTGCCTGACCCATTTATAGTCGACGTCTGCATGAAGTTTAGCTCAAAACAAAATTGAAGGAACACCACTCATTCCTCATGGCAAAAAATAAATAAAGAATACCATTCATAACTACTCTGCCTACAGAGGTTAAGCAGCATTAAACAGCTGGATTTTTAAGTGCAAACATTTAAATCTTGGTTAAAAGAGAGAGRAAAAAAAAAAATCTCTTTTTCAAAGCAAATTTATTGCTTTTCTCCAATGCACAAGAAGGAAACACCAAGGTTCACAACAGCCAACTCACGCCCTTTTCAGGTGAAATAAATAAAGCGTTAAGAGTCAGGAGYGTCCTCCTTTCACTGAAAGGCAGTCTCAGCACAGCCGGTGAGCCAGGGAGTAATTAGGAGAATCAGGGCTTATTTTTTCCCAACGAAGCCAAAACAGCTTTGCGCCGACTTTGACAGAGACACTATTAAGCCCTGACGAGGAGAGGGCCCGATTTGGAGCGGGCCTGGCCACGAGGCGCTCCCGGTAAATGCACGTGCAGGGCCCGGCCCGCTGCCAGGGAGGCCGCCCAGGTACCGAGGGGCCGAAACCAGCCCGCCCGGGCTCCCCGGGCCAGCGGCCAGCAACCGCCCGCAGCCCAGCCTCAGCCACACGGACAAACCCTCGGCCCTCCTCCCGCGTTTTTGTTCCCCCCGCCCCTTAACCCCCCYGCAGCCAGAGGCACGAAGCCTTCCCGCGGGTGCCTCGTCCCTCGGGCCAGCGGAAGGGCGCAGGAAGCCCGCTGCRGCCYGGCTGCGCGGCCCCGCCGCCTCTCCTCAYGGCACGGGCGGGGAGGAGCGCAGAGGGGGCGGCCGGGGCTCTCCCCCGGCTTGCCCTCCGGCGCGGCCGTAAGAGAAGGGCCTGCTTCCCCTCGTCCTTTTCTGCGTCCTGCCCCTGCGAGTGAGCGTTTTCTCTGCTTGTGGCTGTTCCTGCCTGTGCTGCAGGGCCTGCCGCTCAGATGCCGATCGCAGCCCCCGCCCCGGCACTCAGCCGCCCGCCCTGCGGCTCTCCCCTGGCAGAGGTTGCAGATGGTCACCTGAGGGAGGCGGCCGCCTGCGGGCCCAGGGCGCTGACGGGCCCTGGCCAGCCTCACCCGGGGCTCCAGCCCAGGGTGCGGGGTAGGCCGGGCCCCACCTCGGCCCCGGTGCGGGTCGGCTGCCCTCCGGCTCGGCCCTGCGYGTCGCCCGCTCCTCCGTTAGGCCCACAGGAAAAAATGAAAAAGAAAGGCCTTCAGGAATGAAAGGCCAGAGAAACTTAACAAAACTCCTCATTCGTAAACTGTTAAGACACAGATATTTTTGCTGTGGCTCTCCTAAGACCAAGGAAGTTAACGTTAYTAAATAAATACAAAAAATGGCAGAGTAGATGACAAGGGCCATCAACTTAAGGAAGAGTACCTTTTACATCACATATGGGCATGCTRCCATAAATATACAAGTATAACAAAATGACAGAAGCTATCAGGCTTTGTTAGCTAAAACTGTGTTACGCTGCTATAGAAAGAGCAGGGAAAAAAGTTTTACAYGCACACAAAGAAGGGCCCAATTTATTAGGGTTCCAATTTGAATAATATGGCTGTATTTCTTCCTTTTCTTCATGGAAGGAAGGGATTCCATATTGTTACGGAAAGTGTGCATGCATGGGTACCTCTCTGACAAACTGTCTTTGTGAACATAAAGGCTCTATAAATCTGATTCTGTGTATCTCAACTTTGAGGGAGTAGAGGGGAACACAGTATGTGCAGATAACAAAATTAACATCTGAAAAACACATTGTTTTCCTTTCATCTGAGGTATAACACAGATTCATTAGGAGATCTGCATGCTTCTGTACCTTTCCCCTTAATATTAGAATGAATGAGTGCTATTTACATATGTCATTAGTGGGAAAATCCCCCACAGAGGAGCATACTGAATCCTAATTTGCACTGAATAAAATGCTTTATGATGTAAGACTGTCAGGCACCCCAGTCAGTGCAAATGAATGTTTAATCATCACAAAGGGTTAGACATGACATAGTGCAAAATACGTCAGACAATCACAGCCGATATGAACTTCCAATGCTCAATGACTCTTTGATCAGCATAATAAAAATGCATCTCAGCAACTGAAATGTTGCAAAAGTAACAAAATGCTGTCTTGTGATCACAGAAATTAAACGTATTTCAAACACTAGCACTTGGGGAGTGCATGCATGACTTGGTGAGCAAATGCAACAAGTCTAGATGCAATAATGGCAAGCATTTCACGTTTTCCCACCATGATTAATATGGACCATGTTCCACCATGTGGACGGGATTGATAAAGAGAGCTACAAACCCTGGAGAGGCAGAACCCCCATCCAATCCTTTTCCTAGAGGTTTGCCATCATTGGAACTACAGACCTGCTGGTACAACCATGCGTTAAATGATTGAAACAACAGCGTGATCTCAACACACTGTTGACTAATACTCTTGATGATAATTTTTCCCTTGGTATTTTGCTTCTGTCTACATAGAGCTATTATGGGGTCCTCCTGTGACCCTCATCAAATCCTGTGACCTGTGTAATACAGGAAACCAGGCTGCAAGGGCTTACAGTTGCTGTTGACACTAAAACAGCAGAATCCCCTTACATGTCAGGTGGTAGCCATGCTGTATCATCAATGATAGCCTTGACAACAGATAAGTATAAGACAAAAACATTTATTCTCCTATGAAAAATTCAGTGTTAAGGAGAATAAGCAAAGAAAGCCACACAGCAGACCTTTTATCCTTGTTACAGAGAAAGCTTAATGGTACCAAAGGATCATGGAAAAAAAAAAAAAAAAAAAGACTGGTGAAATACTGTTGTTCTGTGGAGACTTAATTCTAAAATATTTGGGTTTCCTAATTTACACTTTTCAATTGTTTGTGATTCTGCATAGCCTGAGGTAAATTACCAAGCTCTTGTTAATTCTGTTGGTACCAGATCAGGACTATTATTCGAAATTTAACCCTGTGAAAAAAAATCCAGGCCCATCTATCACAGAGGTGGTAAACCTCAGATGTTGGACTCACCACCAAACAGAACGTGGTTTTCTGCACAGGATAACCTTCATTCCCTCTGAACTCCAAGCTAGTGATTTTGTCTTCAAATACTACAAATTTTCAATGTTGAAACAACTAGCTCAGATTTCATTATTTATAGAAATCTGGAAAATAATCACACATAGACTTTCATATGCAAGGCATTAGAGCAAAAACATGTAGTCTACACAAGGCACATAAAAAGTCCTCAATCAATAAAAGATGAGGAAAGATGACCTCAACTATTATTCATTAAATGCACAGATATTAAAAAAAAAAAAAATATCTGAAAGGCACAGTACAATGCCTTTATGAAAGAAACAACACAGTGTTTCCAGAAAAAAACTCTCTAAGTCTTGAGGGGAACAACATTTAAACAGCTTCAGAATTTGAATCAGGATGTGAGAAGTTATTTAGGCCACCAGAAGATAAACTGCATATAAATCAAGCATATGCACTCTTCCCCTGCTCTTCCTAAATTAGGTATGCACTTAAATCCCACCAACTCTAGGGACTGCATTTCCAAGGCAGGGTTGTATAGAAATAGGTACACTAGACTGATAATACACCATACTCATAAGTTACATACTGGCTTAGCTGTGAAGCAAAGTAGACTTCATGCTGCTCTTGACCATTCTGTCGCTGTAAGTATTCATGTATATAAAATCAAGCACACACAAGCATTTTGCTGAACTGGAGCTTTACAGCAACTTAGGATCAAAGTTTGAGTATCATGAAAGCACGTGGCTCCTCTTCCAGAGTGCAGTAGCTTAAAATACTTGCAGTTTAATGCTAAGAAAACTTAATGGAATCCTGCTAGGGAAAATAGATCCCCTCAGCCCTCAGAAAATGTAAGGTTTGATTGCTGCCTTGTCCTTCACATGTCTTTAAACTCTCTCCATTCCTTTCTTTGTAAAGTCTCACAAAAGGTTTACTGTGGTGGTTAGGATGACACAGGGAGGACAGCGAGACACTTTCCTCATAACAAATTGATCCAGAAGAATTCCCTCTCCTCATGGATAAAATGGGAGGAGTTGTTATCCTTCATTACTGTCTCCTGGTCTGATGCTACTGAACTGCGTATTCAGAAATCAGTGCTTAAAGCACTTACCAGTGCACTGTCTTACTCCAAGACAGAGAGAGAACATCAGAGTTTCCTGCCCAGAGGAAGCTCGTTTTTGAAGGCAACACTTGCCAACATCGCAGGAAAGACAGCCTCTTTCCTGTTTAAACATATTCTTGTGAGTTTTGATTTCCACACTGTTTCAAGCAATATGGCATGCAGACAAGAGATCCTTATTAAACATCTATGGAAGTCAAAAATCTCATAAATCATTAGTTGACCTGTTACTGCCTTACATTCATCCTTTCCAGGTGTCACACAAAAATCAGCAACCTCCAACTCAAACTTTCTTCCTGTTTTCACGATACTACTCACTCCACCAGGCTTAGCTGGCTAAAAAGAAAAGAGAGAGAGAGAGAGAGAGAGAGAGAGGCTGAGAGACAGCGAGAAGGAAGTAAAACAAAACACAAATTTTTCTCATTAGGAAACCATATAATGTTAAAGTAGGCAGCATCTGAAAGCATACATTTATAATGATCCAGCCTACATGAATACCATCTTTCCTTCAGAATACAGTTCTCTTGTATTCAACTCTACATTTACATATAGATTGAACCTTTCTAGAAAGCAATTTTACGCATTTTGTCTTAATATTTTTCTCATTAACATTGCACATAGATTAAGCTTCTTGAGAAGGAAAAGACATACCTGGATATCATTGGCACAATTTCTAGAGATCATGTTTGCTTTTGAAGAAAAATGTGTAATAAAAGACCAATAAACACAAGACTGGTCACAAGTGAATTTTCAAGAATCAGATAAAAAAAATTACAGAAATTGCTCTGGTGCTCTTAAAACAAACACTTCCTTAATTACCTCCGCTGGTGGGAAGTAACAATAGAAGAAAAACAACAGCAAAATTGCCTGTAAAACAAACTTCTCTCACAGGGCTTAGTACTTCAGTGAGGATCATTAGTCCTAATCAATCAGAGCATTTAATCATATGCTTAAGTTTAGGCTTACCGATAAGCATATGCATAGTCAGATAAGGCTAGGTATTGTGCTGAACTGGGGCTGAAGTACTCAGCATCCAGCAGGATTACACTGCACTACTGAAATCTAAATTTTCTTCATGTCTTATTTGCAGACTGGGTGTAGGATTCAAATTAGAGGGAGGATTAAGAAAAAAAAAAGTCCTCATGATAGCAGGGCCAGGCTAAGCAAACATTTCATATACACACCAGAAGAAAGATGAAAGGAAAGCAGCTGCCCTTCCATGGTCAGAAATTCTTATCTGCTGGCCGAACCTTTGTTGGTTTGAGAGAGCACAAGTGGTCTGCATTGGCGGGAGGTTCAAAGCAATTTTTTTAATAGATAATGCAATCAAAAGTCTGTCTATCTGTTGAAATATTTAGAAGAACAAGATATCACTTTGACCTCCCTACACCTGCGACCTTTGTCAAAGACTTTAAGAAGTGCCTTACACTTGTTTATGATTTTTATCTTTAATAGGCTTCTGCATTRTTCAAAGATAAACATTGTGTGAACTCCTTTGAGCAAAAACTATGTTTTGTAACTTTTAGCCAGTACTTCTATATTGCCTTCATCAAAGAAGTTGCATATGCAGGTATACTACCAAAATAAAAAAACACAAGTCAGCTGCGGTTGTTGTAGAAGAACATGCAGTTCTGGTCTGCCTATGGCTGGTGCACATCAAAACCAAAAAATTAATTACCCCAGGCAACTTACTAGAGATAAGGTAAAATGTTCAACACCATTAAATACCAGGCTGAGAATGGAAAATACTGTGTTTCTGTTCTATCTGGTAGACTTTTACTAGGGAAATCTGCGTATAGGGGAATAGTCAACTGCCACCTCTTTAGTCTTGTATTTACAATACTGGAAGGGATCCAGAAAAAGTAAATTCAGTTCCTGGGTTTGCCACTTCATGTCTGTACTTATGAACAGGGGCAGTGCTTCTTGAGAAGTGGCTCAAGTGACAAAGAGCAGTAAATGTTACTCTTCTATTCTAGATCTACCACCACCTTTCATTCATTAACTGCTCCTGTTATTGAGTGTCATCCYACTTTTTCCCTTCATGCAAACATATTCCAAATACATTGATTATACTGTATATGCCACTTTCTACCTGAAAGGCCATGCTCTGGTTCACTGTTTCTAATTAATAATCACTACACAGGTGTATTTGCTGGCACTGATCCATTCAGTACACTCAACATACCTGCCCAAGTTTTCTAAGCTATTTGCAGGAAAAGTAACTAATCTTTTTCCATAGCTCATAATCTTTTTGAAGGAAGTGATGCCATACCGGTTATCCTTCTGCCTTTTGTAATGCCCTTGCTGGCTCAAAATTTATGGCTCCTCAGTGCTTTATATCTCCACTCCTGAAGCCAAAATTTGCTGTTACAAGCAAGTATAGCTCCCCCGAAATCCATTTTTGCCAGGACTGAATTCAGCCCCTATGCCAATAAAACTTCCATTTGTATTAAAAATCTCTACTGCATTGGAAAGACATGAGTTGGAATTATGTAGATTTTTGTGGGTATTTTTTCTCTGATGGGTCCTCAGGCCAGATTCATCCAGACGCCAGTACAGTCAGGGTCAGGCAGTTTGTGCATCTACTGTCTGTGCCTGTGGACTGGCTTAGCAAAGGACTTCAAAAGCTGGGGACTTCTTAGTTGCTGGAGAACAGCTGAGGCGATTCTCAGGCAACTGGTGTGGTCACATCAGTGCAGAGAACGAGTCCGGCACCAGCAGCGTTTCTCCCCGAGGACCATGGGGCAGCGTTACCTTGCTGATGGCCCTTATACGACGGCTACCTTTCCCTCAAAAGTGAAGTAGAGCTGACTTTCCCCCTTACATCTGAGGATGGAAAAATAGGAAGAGAAAAAAATCCTGAGCAGAAATGTTTTATTATTTCATCAATGTTAATAGCCTGATCAGTGCTAGGCAAGGTTCATTTATTTATAACCTGGGAAATGGCTCACAACTTTCTAAAGGCCTTAGTCTTGTTCATGCATCTCTCACTCTTGTCCCAGTGTTACTCAGTCTGACCCAAGACAGAGTCAGTCTGAAGGTAAGTCCTTTTAAATGAAACCTCCTTTCTCGAAGACAGATTAGGCAGCAACAGAATATACAGCTCTGTCTCAGTGCTTCACCAAACCTACTCTCCATCTCTCTCGCTTCAAGGACTCATCTTTGTGGGAGGATTAATGTCAGCGAGTTAGTCCCAGACAGAATTTTTAGTCCAGTTTTATTCAAAACCAAGAAGCTTTCTGCTGTCCCCTGCAGCCCACTATGGGAGTACTTTTAATCATCACATTTACTTTTTTGGAAGCCAGACCTGGATCCTGCAGCAGCGAATAGGCCAGAGCAGTGATGCTGCCAGTAGGGATGCTGTGAAGCACAACAAGCTGTAATTGCGGAAAAAAAGGGGTAGAGAAGGAACAGGAAGATGGASTTTATAGTTCAACAACAATCACAGGAAAAAGTTAAGAGTGTGACAGATTTATAGATTTAATGAAAAAGAGACTATGAAACAGTAACAAAAATACGGCAAAATAGATGGGTACGTAGGATTTTCTTTCTTTAAGTTTAACAGAACGCTTAGACTAACATGATTCTTTTGTTATACTAGATAATATTTTTGAGAAACAGCATTACAAAAGGTTAAACATAGAACAGATGTAAGTTATAAAATACAAGCTGATCAAAGCTCAGATTTTGAGACAGATATGTTAGCAAATGATGATAAATCAGTCCCACTAGAATTGTAAGAAGCAGACAAATGTAACTATGCAAGAGTGAAAGTCAAGAGTTGAAAATAGGGAAGGGAAGAAAAAGAGTGGAAACAAATGTTGAAGTTAATTCCAGACAACTTGTACAGAACATCAACTGACTATATTCCGCAAAAAGGGAATAATATCTACTGACACGCACCCAATTTGATTTCAAAATAGGACTCAAATGCTTTAAACTCTTAATAATGGCTTAATGTATTCAAAATTCCATTCATTTCCTGTTTAGTGGTTGCTCTTCTCAAAAGTTTTTAAATTTCAATGAGATCTGTGCTGTCATGATCAAAGCTATAAAAGAGGTAGAAAATTTTATAAAAGCAGGCATGCACTAGAAAGCTAAAACCCTTTTTGGTTACCATGCTGCTATATTTATTTTTTTTTAAAGAAAACAGAAAAACTTATTAATACACCTAAGTTAGGACAAAATATATAGAAATTCAGACATTTGAATGAAAGTTGAAGGTTCAATTTCTTTCCCTTTTGTAGGTAAATAAATAAAACACAGTGAGAAACACATTATTTACCAAGACGTAAGTGAAACAGAAAACATTTGAAAGACCAAGAAAAAGGAGGTAATTGTTAGGACTGTCAGCAGGGGACCGCTGTGATAATTTGATCTGAACTCTGCTAACAAATCACTGCACCATTCTTTTTACTTTAGTATCTGTTTATGCTTCTACAAATTGAAACCCCACTGGCAATGCACTGAAGAACAGAGCTCAGCACAATAACACATCAGCCTGCCGATTAGTTCAAGGTGGGGAAGGATTAGTTGACCATCCCAAACCTACAGTCCTCCTCAATATTTTGTCTTTCCCTGCTGAGGTAAAAGGGTGCAGACATATGTAAGTAATAAACTAACAGGCTTCCATCTACTTGAGGTTGAGTGGAAGGAATGCAGAACAAAACTATAAAAAAAATAATAGACAAAGGGGTAGTGAAGACTTGGGGGAACTCAATACCACATCTGCTAAGCTATGCTGGGATGTAGCACCAGGATGCCCATAAGTTTTTAAAGATATAACTATGCCTTTTTGTGATCTTGCAGCACACTGTTATGGCCGAAGCATGCCAACATTTAGAACTGACACAAGATCAAAAGGCTGATAAATGAGAGGAAAGGGGATGTTTGACCCACTAAACCATATTCTACAAGAATTCAAGGCTTTTTAAAGCAATAAGAAAAGTAATACATTACTGCATCTTGAATATATTGTGACAGTCTTTTCTAAGAAACAAAACTAATATCTAGATTCATTATATACTTCTATGCRTACATGTGCACAGACATAGGTATGAGTACATATGTTTATGCTTATTTATGTGAACATATTTTACATTATAACAAGCTTCTGAAAACTTCATTTCTGATGGAAGTTATATTAAAATAGTTTGGAAATGAACTTAATTTGGGGTGTAGTTATTTATGGGTCCAGTTTATTACTAGCGAAATATATAACAACGACAGCAAGCAACAAAAAGGCAGGAAAATTGAGCACAGAATTTGAAAGTTGAATAAAGTAAAATAGAGGTTGGTTTTCCTGTTTTAGCTAGTCCGTGATACACACTACACTACTGCCACTGCTGAATTCAAGGTGAATTTGGTGATCTAAATGAAGCCAGTCTGAGTTTTGTTCATTTTTTTCACCAGGGCCAGGATTCCACCAGTATCACGACTCTTGCCATATCACCAAGCCGCCAGAAAGGGTTTATGAATCTTTTGCAGGCTACAGGCTAGAAGCAGCAATGGCCATTATTAAGCATCCAAACACAGCAGTTTTAAAATTTCTATTTAACAAAGAACGTACCAATAGCAAATGCTACACATGCATGAACAACTTTGAAAGTTTCCTGTATTCTGGAGTGTTTCTCTTCAGTGTCACATCAGGGGTTTGCATTTCCTATTTTTAAAGAAACAGATACAGCCTAACCCCTAAGTATCGTGCTCTGCTATGATCTACCATGAATACCAGATGAGGAGTCACCAAGCTCCAAACGGTGTGCATGGAAGCATGCGGTACCATCAGTGATATCAGTCACCCTGCCTGAGTGACAGCCCCTTTGAAGATTTCCCAATATGCAGGAAATCACACCGGCTCTGCTAGCAGTCCTTATATCTCTCTTCCTCATGCCACTGASCAGTTTGGAAGGGGAGCGTAGTGTAGAAGTGGCTTTCCTTACGCCCAGCCCCTCTCAATGACTTTGAGGTATTGTGTACTCTCCAGAGGAGGAATTTAGTATCAGCAGTTCCTGCGCTAATCTCTCCCAAGAGCTCCTCAGCACTTTTGGAAAGCAAGTTAATAACTATTAATGGCATAGAAGGATGAGAACCGAGTCTTCACGGTACTCCTTATTCAAGCATTTTTCACATCAAATTCAAGTGGAAGTTTAGCTGCGTTAGATGAGAGGATTGCTGAAAAGGATCCAACATCTTAAAAAAAACCTGAGAAACACAATTAAATTACATTTGGATGTAAAAGTGATGAGATGTTTTGATTCTCCAGAGGATTCAGAAACATTCTCCTCATAAATAAGAGGATTGTATAAATGTACTAGGGCATGAGGAGCAGCTTATAAAAAGGTAAAATGAGAAGGCCGAGAAGCTCTTAAGTCCATATGTAAGGAAGAAGCATCCGATGTCCTTAGTTTTGGTTATTTCAACACTCACCGATTGCATTGTCTAGAACGGGGATGTTGGCACTTTTTAAAATTAGCTAGCTCAGATAAGAGTTATCGTATCGCAGAACTCGCCTCAAGTTGACCGCCTCCATATCTCCCCAGCTTCCAGGCCACCGCGGCTATTCTGCTACTGACGCCCGGGCTGTCTAGTTTAAAATGTAGAGTGAGTATGCCTATGCAATTACAAGGCTGCGCCCATCAGCGTGTAAATCACGGCATAAGTGGGTAATCAGTATGTGGYGCTCGGTGCCTGCTGTACAGACAAGGGACCTTCCCGGCTTTGGAATGCTGTTTTCCATCTCGAGCTGTTCTCCTCATTCCCGGTTCAGTCCCGCGTGCCAGCCAAGATGGATGTTGTAACACAGGCAGGGAGCTGGTGACATCTGGGAGTGGGGAAGGCAAGCAGGCATGTCCAAAGATATGCTCAGAATCAATTTTTAGAAGTGGGTAAAAATAATGTTGTTTGACTCTACAAAAACGTCCAGGCAGGAGAGAAGCCTCTTTGTAGACAGATCTGGGTAAATTTGCATCTTGTCAGATGCGCAAAACAAGTGCGCAGATGCACAAAACGAAAAGCGCAGAGAACACCTACAGATTGTAGGCAACGTTATTTCTACATCTGCAGAACAAAGATCAAAGCACTCAATAAAAAACTTCAGAAGACCTGAGAAACTACTTTGCAACAATTCAACTTTTTCTATGAAACCATCCCCCCTCAGCCATCAATAAATGTTAGGAGTCACCTGCTTATATCAAAGGAGCGGGTCCGAGTACTGGAGCCATTCTACCACTATTACAAACACATCAGCTGTCAAAGTAAATGAGTCTGTAGTGCAAACATAGCAGCACCTATCTGTAAAGTTTTGTATTTTAGTTTCAACAAACTTGAAAAGAAAATCGCTGCCAGAAATGTTAATATTCAGAAACTGGAAATATTGTTTTGTTCTGTTCATGAGTGAATTCTGAGCAAACAAGTTATTTATTCTATTAGTACCAGAAACCTTTCTATCAAATAAGTAAATGACATAATTAGAGACACCGTTTCTTCCCTGGGGACATTTCTTTTTGTTTATTTTTAAGGGCACAGAGTAGGCAATTTTTTTTTTTAAAGCTCTGGTGTCTGTTCTGTTTTGCTGCCAGCTTTTAATTTCTTGGTTTTCACAAAGTTTTTTCATTAAGAGCACTGACGTTTCCACATACAAATAATATAAGTTTTATTGATTACTAGCTTTTTCATGGTAAAAATGTGTATCTGAAAGTGCTAAGACACAGAAAGTAGAGGGACAGAACTGCTGTGGCTGGTTTCCTGCCTGCAATAAGAAACAAAGCATCCAAACTTTGACGACATCCGCTGTCGCCACCGGCTGGAGCACACCAACGTGACGGACAGACTGCTTACCCCAGCCACCTTTGGGGACAGATGGCTTCGTTCTGGACCCAGCAGAACGTCCATACAATTAACRCTGACTACATGTTGCTTGGTAAACAAATGTAGTTTGATTGATGAAGAAAAACGGCAAGAAATCCTACAAAATACYCTTTCAAAGTCAGACAAGCTTCTCTGCATTTTTAACTTCCAACCCACCGGTCTAAAGCAGCCAAGTAATTTAATAAATGTATTTTAATGCAATTTTAAGTGACTTGGTTACATTAAAATCGAGTTATTTGCACAACAGAATTGTCGTATTCCAAGGGAATACAGTACAGATTTTAACTGATGTGAAAACACACAGATTTTGCTTAATAGCCTCTTAATCCTGCCAATTTTGCTAATAAGATTACTGTCTAAAAGGCAGCTAAATAAACTGTGCTGTTGACACTTTAAAGAAAACAAAAAACAACCCCCCCAAAAGTGCAATTTCCCCTGAAACATTCTTCTCCTTTATTATGGCCCCAATCCAGCAATGGGACTACTTACGCGCTTAAAGTTAATTGAGTGCTTAAGTGCTTTGCTGGACTGAAGCCTGCAATAACATAAATCTGAGTGGACAAATCATCATTACATATAAGAAACTTGCAACAAAATGAAAATAATGAAACAACTGAAGCTGTTCGTAGAGATACTTAAGTTCCACGTGATGATGTAAAGCATGTATGCATTTTGTACATCCCAGTTTTGCCATTATATTTCTGAAGAACACGTACCTCTCACTGTTTTCCACTGCCCAYATCTGAACTTCCAGCCACAAACTTATAAAGTGAAGTGAACCCTTCTGTCAGCCCTGTATTCTGATATGTATTGAAATCTGAATAGACACCGAATACTACTGGGCTAAAGGATGGGTCTTTGGGAAAATGATTTGCAACAGTAGGTTTTCACTAGAGAGTGAGGATCATTGGAATGGTAGAAGGAAATTATAAAAGAAAGTGAAATGCAAAATTAAAATATCAAAGTAAGGGGGAAATGGGATTTAATGGAGCATTTTTTACATTTCATCTTTTGGGTATTATCTGAAAATATTTGGACTTCCTTCCCCCCCCTATCAGCCAGGCCTCTTCTTGAGTCTTAATTTTCATTTAGTTTTTATCTCTGTCACACAGTCTGCCTTTATATAGTCTCCTTGCTCCTGCTCTAAGAACATTCAGACTAATTTCCTTTTCCCTTAGCCATTTATCTTTCCTACACCCATTCAAGCCTATGGATGCATGCATCTTGAAGGAGGAAAAAAAARCTAAGACTTTATATGTCATAAATGTGACCAGGAATCAAAAATAGCTTGGGGATTAAAATCCATCAAAACTGCGCAGTCCAAAGCAAGGCACCCTGGCTGCCTAGACAAGCAAATGAAAAAAGCAGAGCTAAATTCTGCAAGAGTGTTTTTCCCAAACTCTTTGTCCTTCTATAAAATATCATCTCTTTCGCAAAAGCTCCAGCTTCAACAGAACGTCTCCCAGTACCTTTAGGCAGCGTATTAGCAAGGAGGGTTGCCAGCACTACASGGACACTTCAGACTGGCCAACGCGGGTCAGTCTGAAAGGTTTGTCACAGTCCATGTCAGCACTTGACGGCGTGAGCACGGCAAATCCAACGTYACCCAAACTCACACGATACGATGTCTGTGCACGCACAACAGCCACCTCTTTGGTCTTCCAGTTGGGCTGCTAGATGCTCAGAAAAGTCAACAGATTTTCCTGCCAAAAAGCAGCAGCTTTGAAAGGCAGTGTGGAAGCAAAAATCCGTACGGGTTATTCCCAGCATGGAAGAATGCTAGCAACTGCCACRTGAAGCTTTCCGAGGAAATCAAGCTTTCAATGAACCCTCCCGATACAGGGGCTGTGTCTCCGCTACCCCTTCCCGTAGGGCACGTCTCCAGTTAAACAAGGCACAAGAGCTTTTCCTCCCTCGGAACCAAAAATAGCCTACCACCTCAGGCCAGGGGTGCACCTGAGCTAATCGGCTCCGCTGGGAGCAGCGCAGGTTAAAACTAGTGCGAGCTCCTCTGCGCTGCTCCCCACGGGGGGTTAGAGGGAAGGAACTGCGCTGGTCTGTCCCTGCCTGCCTGCCTGGGAAGAGTACCATCGCAGCATCGCTTGGGGAAGCGCAGTCGTGACTTACAGATATTTCTGTTCCTGTTGGTGAGAAGAATGTGCATGCAGCATTAGTTACCTCTTCACAAGTTTAAGCTAACAGACACATATCTTAATTTCTGCTACTAGCATCACCTCCACAGTAAAGCACAGACACGGAGAGGATCTGGGGCGATGGAAGACAGATCCACCCTTCCAGCCTTTCTTAGCACTGGCACGCTTTTGATGCCTTCCCTCATTCCCTAGTGAGGGGATAAGAMAACTGGCATACGAGGCAGCTACACCATCTTCACCAGCTTCTGGCCATCAGAGAGTCTCCTTGACATGGGGAATGCTCCCATCCAGACCTCTGACAGGTTTGCAAAATAAGCGTGGTGGACTGGAAAATCTGGTCATGTGTATTGATTTCTGGATCATATTACAAATGCACTAGCTATGCATTGTTCTGGGGCGCTGGCTTTTCTCCAAGTTAGAACTGTCAAGATTAGCTACGGAGTATTTTCATTCAGCTTTCTAAACATGTAACATTGTGAAATCATCTTTTTTTTTGTTCAAGAAATGGATTTTTCAAGGAGATCTATGAAAAATGATGGTACCCTCCATGTTTAATGCARCTGAAATTTTCAAGGACTTGAGAACCATGTGGTTAGAATGAACAAAAATATCTTTTTCACCCCCACAACTCCACGCTGCCATCATAAATCAGACCAAGTAGCTTTGCCTTTAAAAACGGAAGGAACTATAAACGTAAGAATTAAATACCGAGGTAAATTTCCTATAATTACCTGTATCCCAAATGAAACTCCCACCTTTCTTCAAGCTAGAAAAATATACCTAAGTACATTTAAAGGAATATATAACGAGGCAGATAAATAATAGAACTGTGAAGTAAACCATGAGGTCATTATTTTAACGAGTATTTCAAAAGGGGTCTGGTTTCATACCACAAAGAATATGAGCTTCTGTGAGCTGTTGCCCACCATTAACAGCTAGGAGACATCTCCAGAACATCGCAGTTTCTTAGCTTGCTCCATTGCAAAATAAAGAATTGAAGTGTCTATTGCTCCTCATTGAGACAAGCAAGATATTAGTTGCTTGGGATTTTTTAAAATAAAATCTGGTTTTGTAGATTTTGYGGCTTCAAAGTCTTCTAGAAAGTAGGATGGTTTTTAACATCCATATCATTATCAGGGAGTGGATGCCTGATAAGAATGGYAGTGAGAGAGACCAGGTTTAAAGGAAGAAATAGCATCCTGTATGAAAACAAGTGATACTGTTTAAAAGAGGGACACATTTTCAAGCAGAGCAGCCTTTATTAGGTCCAAGAAATACAACAGACATGGAGCTTAGGGTAGATTAAGGACTGCTCATCTAATATCTACATTGTTGTTATCGACRCAAAAAATTTGAGGGGACAAAAGTAGTTACAACCTGTGGAGCAGGAAAAGATGCTAAAGCGGACAAGGTGTCAGCCTATCCATGCTGAACAGAGCTGCGGACAGACGGCTAGGACCTATGCAAGAGTGTGAGTTAGTAGAAGTTGAGGGGGAAATGGCAATGCTGAAAAAAGCCAATTTCTACTCAGTCCGTGATGACTTCTCCCTGTAAACCCTGCCTTTCCTTAGGGTATTCATTTCATTCTACATCTTCGGCAGCAAAGCTGGTTTAAGTTCTTCTCTTCRCTTGTCTGCTCACTCCCACATTTGACTGCACTGCAGTGCTCTGTCTTCTCAGTTGTGCTGTTAGTCTGAGGGTGCTCTGCGAGGTCATCGATATTATCTGGAGTTAAACAAAAAAACCCTTCACCCCTCCAAAAGAGATACTTGGGGRGAAAGCAACAGGTGAGAAGAAACCAAAATGTCAAATTACATCCGTTCAAAATTGTGAAATACCCCCAAAAGGTTTGATCTGTTAGCAAGTACTTTAGATTAGCAGACACAATTCGTTTATGTTTGGCAGCATTAACTAATTACTGTCTGCAGACTGGAAGCACAGATGCACTGCGTGCTGTACCAGCAGTACAAAGCACGTTAAGCAAGCAACAGCATGCTAGAAAGCACAGCTCCATGGAAAACATACACTGACAAACTTTCAGTGCTTTTAATTGTTTGCTTTTTAATTGGTATTATTCCTAACAAGAAAAAAAGGCTATCCTCARGAGGCTGCAGAATTATATTTGCCTGAAAGCTTATTCTTTAAATAAAAATGGCTGTTCATAGGAAGTCTATTAGTTTCTTCCTTCATCCCACTGAAATATGTTCTATCCCTTGGGAAATAAATTTTAATTTACTGTAATTTTTCTCGAGGTTTTTCACTTAGTATGTCAATGTACACTTCTCCCTCCTCCCTTCTTTTTTCTTTGTGTAAAGACCAAGCTTTTCAAAAATAGAACTAAATCTGAACAAACGAAAAACAAATGAGTCAAAATCTCAAAAATAGCTGAAATTTTTATGGAGCATTCTTTCCAACACTCTTAATTCAGTGTTCATGTCTCCATTTTCTAAATAGCAACAAGGAAAAGAAAGCCCTCTAATAAGTAACGTAAATTAAACAAGCCCTGTTAACACTGCCTACTGACCCCAGAAGGGCTAGAGTGAGAATAGAGTCCATGTTTCTTCTACTGCCAAGCTTGCACGTTCATTCATCTGGGCAAAAATGAGTCATTTCAAATGGACCAAGGTTCTACAAAGACTGTATCCAGCATGGCTAGTGCTTGGTACCTTAAGTTACCCTTCTAGAACTGTAAGAACGAATGATCGAATGAATGAATGAATGAATGAAGACGGCCTTGGTATTTAGAAGTGCTGAGCATGCACAAAGTGGTAATGCAAAGAAAGCAGGCAGCAAACCGTGAATATGCGAATGTAAATTTTCTTTCTCGGGATCAATATGGCAGCCAACCAACACTCACGCTGCAAGCTGCCAGAAGGCTATTAAAATGAGAGTGACGATAATCCGGACAAGAAGTGATAAAGATATGGCTCAGGATAAGCCATACATTACCAGAGGTCGCTAAATGTATAGTACGTCTTTTTTGTACTTAACAGCCATAAAAGAGAAAAATCGTGGTTCACTGCTCCAACTGAATGGGACTGGACACCATGGTAAAGAAAAGGGCAAGTGTAGTCAATACTGAGAATCTGAGAGAAAATGYAAAGGTGAATTGGATGGAAGTTACGAAATTCTGTGTAAAGAACYGCTTCCCTGGGGCAGACCTGTCCCAGCTTTGAGCAGATTGAAGCCTCCCAAGGTAGAGCCAAGCTCTCCGAGAGTAGCAAGCCCAAACCAGAAACACCCTCCCCAGGCCAGGACGGGGCAGAGCTGTAAGGARCGTGCAGCAGGGAGCGAACAGGCCCTGCACGGTGCTACTCTTCCCACGCTGGTCGTCATACAGCTGGAGATCTCTGGTACTGCAGTGGAGTTCYCCATCCCCCTCATCAGTCTATTCTTTGCCCACCTGACAGAGCGTGTACCATTTCTCATCCTCACCGGCTTAACTCCATGCTTCTCAAGGGACAACATACCGTGCTTTACTGAATAGCAGACAGATCAGATCTACTACATTTTTTTTGTGTAGAAAAGTAAATAGAAAAATCAGTTACCTTACAAAAAAAAAAAAAAAGATCAGGTTAGGCTGGCACTGTCTACCATGGATAAATTCACGCTAGCCTAGTTTGCATTTAATTCAATACCTTCAATTACGCTTTCTTTGCAGTTTTTTTAACCTGGTTTACTACTGAGATCTGACTCAAAAACCTCTGATTTCTCAAATCCCTTCTAATCCTCTCCTACATTGTAAAATACTGATACTATATTTCTTACTCTGTATTTACAGTAGTCCTTTCTCCAAGTGATATAACTAAGAAACCTATGTGACCACATCTGCAATATGATGTACCAGTTCATTCTATGTTTTGGCATGGGGCTTCTCTGGCATGCTTAATTTGATGATATTCAGCCTTCAAGTTTTCCTCTCACTTCAGATACTGTAATTTCTGTTTCTGTAACTACATTCACATTAGCCAATCTTCCTTTATCCTATTTTTAACATGCTCATTTCTGAAAACAAGACAGAATAGTCCCCTGGTCAGGTAACATCATTAGGAACTTAATGATGCTCCTAATCAGTATGGAAAACAATGTAATACACTCACCCCCCCCCCAAACTGTATCTTTAACATCATGGTGATGCATATATTTCTTTATAAATATATATGTATATACAAATATATATTTGATAATATTAACATTGACCTCCCCCTAGAAGTAGCCACAAACTATGGAACAGGGATTTGCTAGCAAAGAAAAGTAATCCTTATTACTAAGTTCTGTTTAGTTTCCTCCTATCCTGTGCCTGTATGAGGTAGAAAACAGTAGTTAAAAACATGTCTAGCAGCTAGCATCAGTTGCATTAGCACATGTCATGCAGTTCCTGCTGTGTTTTATTAGACAAATATAAAATTAACAACAGAGCTATAATGATTTCCTAAACTGGTTCCAACACAAATTTCCAATTTGAGGTCAGATGTATTGCCTAATAAAGTTTTACAACAGCAGTCAAATAGTGGTAGTTAGTTCCCCAGAAATACAAGTCTTAATTCACCAGAATTAGTTTTAGGACTGTTGTTCATCACATAAACCAAAAATAAATATTATCATAGCTTTACTCAAAATGTTCAGACAATAATGTCCAGAGAAGATGGTGTTGGGTTACTTTAATTGCAAACAACACAATTAAAGATACTTGATATATTTACATTTGTAGCAAATATACACAATAACATTTTGATTACTTGACCTGATGCTTGTAAACTGTCATTTTGAAGCTATTTGGCAAGTACACATTTGTATTCTATTGCTTACAGAGCATGAAACTTAAGATAATAGGCTACTATGGTCTTGCACTGGTAAACCTTTTGGGAATGTGAGGGGGAAACTGAGGCAAATAAATGCTTTTTTAGCATATTAATAAATTAAAATTGAAGAGAGATCATTCTAGCTTCACAAAAGCACAGATGACAGCAGAACATGTTCCGTAATAACAAAAAAGTTCATCTTCAACAACAGTTGTTTGACACATTTAGGAATTTGGTGTTAGTCTTTAAGTCTTTGTCAGAAACCACTGATGAAGTCAGTCAGAAATTGTACTAAGAACAATAGAAATGTGAGTAAAATTTCCATGGACCTGTGTTTAATTTATTAAAAAAAAAGAAGATATTTTAACATTTAATCATGTCTGTAAAGCATGATTTTGAACATGTCTATTTAAAGTATATAATTTTAAGTAAGATTAGTGAGCTGCCCATATTAGATAATCAAAAACCTATCCCAAGGATGAGCCTGATCTAACTAGAAGTTTGTGCAACAAAATAAGGAAGACCCCTATTTTTTTTTTTTTTTTCAAAATCTACTTAAATAATAAAGTGAACTAAGACTTTGTTAAATTATACACATAAAAGTGGTGCTAAGGGAAGTGTTAGTGCTATAATGTACAGGGTCAAAAATATACTATTCTTAGTTACACCCAATGAATACCTTTCTCCATACTAAAAATAAGATTGTACAGCAGTTTATGGGAAGGGACAGCAGATATACTCAAGCTAGCTTTAAACCCTCAGTGATTCCGATAACGGCACACGGCAGCACGGAGCTGAAGACAGGCTGCAATGCCTGTCYGCAACTTGGATAATGAGTCTGCACTGAGCTCTGGGTTGCTGTGGCTGCACGACTGCCAACACCTGAGCTAAGCAGCTGAAAGTTCACCGGGACGAATGCAGATGAGCTACTTTCAAAGTTTTAACAATAGCAAATGACAACAAAAGGCACTGGCCTTGGAGTAAAATTTATATGCACATATTTTTATACATGTATTTATAAATATCTCTTTAAAAAAAACTTCAAATCTAACAACCCTAGAGACTTTTTCAGAAAATCAGTTTAAACCGTTCTCTGATTGGATGAATACAGAGCACTATAYCTGTATTGCTCAATCAGCTCTATTTTGAGTCGTCTCAAATTTCAAGAATAACTGCCAAATTAAATACGCATTTTAACTGAGAAATGATGGCTACGCACCTTAAGATGCACCAGAGTGACTAACTGAACAGGATRGTTCCAACTGAATACTTTGACATGCAAGAAAAAAGCAAACTCACACCCAGTAACGTGTACTGTCACATGACATCACACAGAAAGGCTCCCTTCAGAAACTGTCAAATTTAGGCCATCTTCTAACAGAAAACCAGTCCCTCTGCTAAGCCTCCTTCTTCTAGTCAAAGCCACCAGTTTTGGCTGCCCCAAAGAATCCATCGTTTCCTGTAATTGTGGGTCAGGTAATTGTCCAAATGCAGTYGTTGCATTTGCAAATGCTGCCCTGCTCCTTAATGAAGAGTACAGAAGAGGAAAACGTTCTGATCTAWGTAACAGCAAAGACCTACAAGAGGACCAAGAAAGGGACGAAAGTGAAGAGCTCATCATCACCTACTTCACCATGCAGGTGGCATGGGGAAGAACTCACCGGTGCAAGCGGGAGGCACYGTACCACACCGGGAACACCTTCCCTTCAGCTGGCATCAGCCGGTGATAGACCTGATGCAGAACAGACCGGYTGACCAAAACTTTCATTTAACCTTACTGATACTTTACATTTGTGAGGCCAGAAATCCTAGAGAGCTCCCAAAAAGTTACCAAGAAGCTCCCTCCTGAGGTACAGAGCAGCCAGAAAATAATAGTAATCATTTTCTTGAGAAAGGGAACTTTCATAGTAACAATTGGATAGTAAGTGTCCTGTGTTCCTGAAGGTCCGTGAGGAGCACACAGGAGCTAGCTCTTTAAGCTTACACACACCTCCAGTAAACTGCTGGTGCTAATTTTCCTTCATCTACCCCAAAAGACCCTAGGAGGCACTGACCTGCTGCAGTYAGTAGCTGCARTTCCTGCTGGGCTCYTTTTTTTCAAAACAGTCCTTAAGAGCCCTCTTCCACAACATGACAGCAAGCGTCGCTGAATCAGCACCTCTGGTTTGCAGGGCAATCAAACAGGGTTAATATTTCTGACACAAGGCTAACTCTATTGCCATAAATGGTTATTACTCCACTCCGTAACCACAGCGAKCATCTTAGTGAGGAAAAGAGTGTCCTGTCTGGTGGTTAACATCAGAATGCTCAAATAACAATAGGATGCATAAACTCGTCCAGTATGTGCTTGCTCATGGGGTATTTTGGGAAAACTCTTCTTTTATTTTCAATAGCAACAATAACCTGCGGATACCATCAAGTATTCCAGATTACCAGTACTGAACAAGAGCTACCAACACCCAGCGTGATGAAGGCACTGGTGGGGTACAACTTGCATCCCCACTGACTAGCACTGCTTTAGGATGTGGGRAATTTATGTTTACATGCAAACTGCAACCCCTGACTGAAATAAAAAGATTCCATTACACTGAAAGGATAGATTTAAGAAAGTGCATTTAAAATCATTTCTGCATCATCTCCTCTGTGTCCAAACTCACAACTGTGCAGTGGAGTATCTCATAGCAAACATATCTTAACRGATTTTATGGTCTCTAGATTTATAAGTGGGAATCCGAAATAGAGTACCAAATTTTGCAAATCATATCAAATGACCGTAATTACACATGTGTATGTGTATAYRTATACATTACGGGGTTAGACATRTACTAGAGGTGCAAGCATTATGCAGGGCCTCAGTATTGCATAACAGTCTCTCCAGATCTTCAGAATCTATAAAAATCTYTTTACAAATGATTAACGAAGCAAGATCAAACATTTCAGTTCCTTTCAGAATGCTGAAGATGTCCAGCAGCAAAGAATCGCATGCTTAGCTTTGAACAGCAACACTGTTTATTTTTCCTATCTCTATGGCTTTATGCTCTGTTTTTCTAACTACCGAGTCCTATACAGTCAGAAGATGGGATGAGGTTGTACTGGTTTAGACGAGCTTTCCCTTCTCTCCTCCTTCCTCCTGTGCTCCTTCTCTCCAGTTAGAGACTCTTTGGGGTTTCATTATTTAACTTTCCCCTCAGGCATGGGGATAACGCCATTGGAGCCATTTTGCAGGCAGCAGGATTCTGTAAATGAGGCACTTATTTAAACAGCCTCACACAGAGCCGATGTCAAAGTTCTCGGCTATTTACAGGTGACATCACAAGAGATGCCTTCTGAAGCACAGCCAAAACAAGTCCCATGCACAGACTAATTTTTCTTGTCCAACATACATCAGACACTATTTGCGGGGCCCTAAGTTTTGAAACATAATGTGCTGACTTACACAATATACACATGCTTTGAAACATCTCTCCATTCCTCTGTTAGATATTAATTCTACACAGTAAATTTTGCCATTTATTAGCATACATTTGGAGTTTATTTTCTCAATGTTTAATCACGCATAGTAGTCATTAGCATTTATGAACACTCCTTTTCTAGAGCAGTTTGTGTAGAATTCTCATTTGAGTTAATTACTATGTAAGATAGCTAAATTCTAATTAAAATTCAATGGCACATGTAATGATAAAAATTTATCAATATTGTGTCTTTCTCAGCAGTTACTTTTATTAAATTACTTAGCTTCATTGTTTATTTCTTGAAATTGGGATTTTAAATTAGGCTGGTTTTAACCACTGTAACAATATTTTCAGTAGGCTTTAATTGCAATGTTTTTACTTCATATTTTAAGGGAGTAAATGCCTTTCAAGTTTTGTATTTACTYATTGTTGCTTTGCTATGGCTCTGAAGATCTTTATTAACCCCTATCTCCCAGCACTGTAAACAACAAAAGGTGCACACGTTTGGTACTCTTCAAGCTACTGGCAAACCATCTCTTAACTTCACTGGAGCTAGGAGCCACGCAGGCCACAAATATCTTTTGCAAAATAGAATATGACTAAATTAGATCAAATCTTGCCGTCAGATAAAACAAACTCTTAAATGAGAACATCACTATTTTTCTGCGTCCTAGCTAATACTGTAAATTGCTGCAAGTACCAAGTGTAATTAACCCTAGTTAGTGCAAAACCGTCCTGGTGCRGGGTTCAAACCAGCAGCCTCTGCTCTCTCTCAAGCTAGCTCCAATGTTGCACTTTTAAAAGTCACCACYGTGGATGTTTATGTGTATTTGCATAACCATTTAGAAGCTGAGGAAAATAGTTCACTCATGCAAACACTTTTCCTTTTTTAGAAAATTTATCTATATTRGGCAAGTCTTACGACTTGAAAATATGAAAAATCTCTTTGGATCGGTTTCATGTGGGTGGGGCGAAATAGGCACTAAAAATATGTGTGTCAGGTTCTAATCTGAGCTCTAGTTTTGCTCCCTGCATGCAGGATGCACTGCTAGAATATGCTAAATATGCTCTAAACAAAAGCAAAAAAAACCCTGAGCAGCAAAAACTCCTTTCTGCTGCACCAAATGCAGAAGGCTGTTATTCTCAAACATAAAAATGACTAATCACCCTTTAATCAAGTTATGGTTAATAAAGTAATCCAATTTTTGCTTAATCATGTTAATATTCAGACATGTTAAACAGTAAATCCCTTCAGGCATGCAATCCTGTTTGCCAAGTTTCAGCCTACAACAAGGTGTAAATCTCTGAAAACAGCCTTTTGGAAATGCTGACAAACCTTTGGCTATTGTAATAGAAGTTGGAGCCTCTGCGAAAAGAAGGAGAAAGGCAGAGCTAAGTTTCTCTACAAATTTCTACCCTCAGATTTGCAGAAGGTAATTCCAGCGCCCTAGATTTAGTCCTTGCAGAACCCCTTTTACTATACAGGCCACAGAATATTACTGAAATAGGCAGGAAKAAGAAAAATTAACCACAATTAATTACTATTAGAGAATAATGTTTRTGGAAAAATATAGTTGATACTTCCACTAATAGTTTAATTGTAATATATCAGATTCTCAGAGACATTTGTAATCAGGTTTATTCACTTGTTTGCTTTTAAAGGTGCTTTATGACTTCTGAAGCAGAATAAATGATAAATAATGCATTTCCTCAGTGTTGGTGGGAAAACTCAGGCTGTAATTAGCATACGAAATTACATATTCTGATACTTGATGTTCACCGATGCCATTTCCGTCATGTCACACAGCATAAATAAAAAACTGGCAATCCGAATACCCCCAACAACTTTGTTGTTATAAACAGCCTCTGTTGCTCCCACACGGCTTTTCTTCAAATAAGTCCTTAAAGGAAGAGCCCCCGTATCTTCCACCAGCTTCATTCTAACTGAACCCCCCGCTTCGTGCTGCRACGTTACGTTAAAACACCAGATTTCTGTTGGTTCCTAAAGAGCAGCGCAGGAAAAACTTTGCCACCGTGGCCAGGAAGGCCCCTTTAAAGGCAAAGCCTGGGGAGATGCTGCGCAGGGTCTCCAACAGAGGACCTTTGTGCTGCCATGCAAATGATCCCCGCAGAAGGGCCTGCAGACAATGCCCAGGGAGAAGCCGGGGAGAGCCAATCCATCTGCAGCTATTTGGTTAACTCAATGTTTCGTACATTCTTTCTCTCGCACAAAACACTCCATGTTGACAGCTGTGAATTTTAAACAACTATTCTGTGTATGTTTTTCTAATTTTGTGTATTCAGATAGTTTCCCCGGCATCAGGGGCTGAAAGCAGAGTGCTCGGATTCCATAATTTAGCGATTTCATGCTTTTCAAAGAGTCACAGCAACTCTGATCGAAAAACAAAGTGGAAATTAAGTGTCTAATGGAGAGAGCTTCAAATGGCAAGAAAAGTGGTTACTTTAGAGGTGTTACATAAAATAAAATTCCTATTTATATGAGTTACGATTACAGAGAGTCTCTGAACTATACTCTGCATGTGATAAATATATTAACAAAAAGTACGGAAATTTTGTTTGGCTAAACCACATTCTGATTGCTCAAAATCTACTTGCACTTTGTAGTGTTCCTTTTAAAGAAAAACTGCAGTATTTTGAAGAAAAAGTTTGCCTTCAGTCAATTAATCAAATAAAATATTTGGATATCAGCAATTTGTCTATGTAATGAATGAAGTTTTTTTTACTAGGTCAAAAACTAACTTAAAACAGATGCTGGTCTAGAGCAGCGTTTCTCTGTACATTGGGGGGAAAAAAAAATCCCAACCACCAGTTAAAAGCCTCCCTGTAAAACAGAAAAACCAAACGAGTTTTCCTTTCACAGAGAGAAGAGGGAAAAAAAGAAAAAAAAAAGAAAATACTTGAAAATAGCATCCCATGGGTATCCCATGGTGATATGGTGATTCTGCCATGACTATGGATAGATTTGCAAAATGCAAATATTRCTATCATTAAACAATTCTGGTCAAAAATGAGTTTTGGATTTACTCCTGAGAATTCTGTCTAACCAGCACCAAGGGAGCTGTCTTCAGCTGCGCCCCGGGAAGGGAGCGAGCAGGGAGAACCGGGGGATCTGGGAGCCAGGACGATGGGCTGTCATTCCTAGCTCTGCCGCTGCGAGACCTGCAGAGCTTCTTTCCCAGTTTCCTCTCCCTGAATCTCTAATTTTAAAGTGGAGGAGGCCAGGAGCCGTCCCTTTTTATACAATAATTCAAAGAGAGAGAGCAATTTCAGACGCACTCCAGTCTTTTCTGCAAAGCGGGGCGGTTCTCCTCTGACGGCTCCTGCAGCCCCAGCAGGACAGCGAGCCTGCAGACCCGCTGCCCGTCCTCCCGAGGGGCTGCCCCCGCCGGGAGGGGACGCTGGGGAAGCCCCCGCAGCGGGGAGCACCACGGCAGTGGGGAAGCCGGGAAGACCCTGCCCTTCCCAGGAGCCAGGCCGCTCCGACACACCATCCCGGTGCCAAGCTCTGTGCCTTCCCACACCAAGTGTTGAAGAAATGGGCTTCTGCTGTGGTCCGTCTCCTAGTCTCAAGACCACCAACAAGACTTGAATTTAAACCTGCTTGGGCCATTCACTGCTCTTCTCTGCTTGAGACATCGGCCCCTCGCCTTTACAAGGTATCTTCAGATCACTCACAAAAACTACTGTAAAGGAGCGATGCATCGTTTCCCCCACTCCGGCATCAGTCTCCACACTTCGGTGCAACCTACTCCATGTTGACGTTTTCTCTCCCTGATATCTGCAGGCACCAAACAGCAACGGCAATGTGGTTTTGCTTGGGGGAGGACGGGAGGTGGGTTTTGTCTAGTCTGGAAATGTATTTTCCCTTCTTCCCAGTTGTTTATTGTTCTTCTTTTGGCACCAGAAGAACATATTTTGGACGTGAATTTCTCTGTGGGTGTTACATTGGAAATTAATCTCTCTCCAAGGCATATACAGTCTGGGACAGTTTTGAAATACGTGCGAGAGGATGGAGAAGGGAGGGAACGCGCGGAAATGAGGCCACTTGGTGGGGCAGGCAGAGTTAGCCGGCGTGTTCCCACAGCCCGGCTTCACCTCGCCCGGCCCGGCCGCGGCTCCCACCGCCCCGCGAGGCAAGGCAAGCTGGCTGCCGGCGGGAGAGGATAAAGGACGGGCTGCTTGCACGAGGCTCGGACGTCGCAGCGCTGATCTACACGGCACGTTGTGGCAGGCTCCCTTCATCRTTCGCCCCCTCTTCCCACCCCCTGTGGCTGCAGCCACCCTCCGAGGGAGCACCGGGGCCCYGCGGCCAGGAGCCGCCGCCCCCACCGGCGCTGGCGGGAGGAATGGGACCTCTCACCAACGCGCGGGTCAAGGTCTGCCACCGTTTCAGATATGATTTCCCGGCAAAATGTCCCATATGAGCACCGCCTGCTCCRCTCCTTCCTCCTCTCAGGGCGATTTTCACTTCCATTATTTCTTTTGATGGTGCAGTGCATTCAATTTGCATGGCAATACAATTAACAAGGTATTACAGCCAGGTTCAAGCCCCCCTGTGCTAGGCACTATTAAAAAAATAAGAAAAAAGAAAAAAAAAAAAGAAAAAATGAAAACCGAAAAAAACGAAAAAAGAAAAAACGAATAACAAAGAAAAAAGAAAAAAGAAAAAAGTAGAATTGTGATCAAAAAGCTCGAAAGGGTCAAAAGAACCATGAAAAGCTTTAAAAAAAAGTGCATGGTTTTTTTACTTACTTAGAAAAGAATAAAAAGCAGAAATGCATCAATTTTTTTAAAAACACAAATTCTAATGAGTCATTAAGAGGCATTAGAAACCACCATATACATACATATTTAGGCACTCCTCTGGCTCAGAATTTGCTTACGCAAACAAAAGGCCTCTCTCTACAGATTTACACAATAGGTTTACACTGAGCCACTGCGATCTATCATGTAACTGAGTGCTTAATGACTCTTTAATTTAAGGAATATTGACACARAAGATGTAACAGCTGCTTAAGAGTTACTACACAGCAGCAGCTTTCAGAAAAGATGTCACTTCATCATTTTTATATTTTCTAAACTATCTAAAGACGCTTACATTCGTGGCAGTGACTTGAAAGACAAAGAAATTCAACGGGAAATAAATTAGAATATACTTGACCTCAGTGAACTGGGAAAAAAAAATAAATTTTAACATTCTCAGTTGAGAGCAGATTTGTTCTTATTTATTTCTGACAATGCGGAAGCTTAAAAAAAAAAAAAAAACAAAACCAAACCACCTTATTTTATCTGAAAAGAAGCCTTCCAGGGTAAGACCCTGTATTTTCTCTTGAAGTCCAAGAAATATTTTTTTTAGGAAAGTTATAAGCCCCTTGGAAAGAGCCTTACACAAAGGTAGCACTGACAGAAGTTTAAGCACAAGTAGTAACGAGTGTCACTGTAACAGCTAACGCCTGAAAATGGAAGAGAGTTTGTTCGGGTTGTGTGCATGTATACCTATATATATTTATAACCCCCTTAACAATGAATATTCCTGCTGCCAAACATTCAGAGACAGAGTTGATTTCCTTCCAAGTAATTGATGTAGGCTTTCTTCAGGACCCCATCCAGACAAGTTCTCCACCGTGGAGCAGGAAATCACACCGTCAAAGGAAAGCTGAGCGCTCCTTCCACACGGCCTGGGTCAGCCCCTCCAAAACACTAGATTTATACGACTGCTGCCAAAAAACCTTGCATTTCCATGCCCTCCTGTTGCTAAGATAAAGGATGTTTCCTACCGCCTCAGAATGCCGTCCTCATTTAAAACTCCAGCTATGTTCTGACAAAACACGCTGCTGTCACCCCAAATTGAGCAAATGAGCCTACGTCCTACAGTATAAAGACCAAAAGAGTTATTGAATATCACCCGGGGAGCACAAAATGAAAAGGCTCCCATTTCTTCCTGACCTTTTTGGGGCATTTTTTTCCTGAAATTGGCCGAGCCCTTCAGCCTTCATTTCTCATGCTGTCTGCGGTAGCACAGGAAGGACAGCTTGGACTTTGCAGTTTCAAACAGATCAAGTTTTGTTAAATAACTTTTTTTTTTTTTTTTCCTCCTTCTTCAAACCCGAAGCGGAAGGGAACACTGTGAAGAAAATGGAAACTGGCAAAGAGCTTTAACTTCAAATAGCCTTATAAGTCAGTGTTGACGTGCAAAACTAATTCTGTTTTTTTGGCATTTAAATATAACCCGACAGTTGCAGAAGGGAGGGGTGAGGGTGGGAGAAGTGCAAGGCAGATTACCGGCCAAGTGCAAAATACAGAGGCATGTAGCACTACGACTTCTGTTTATCAAAAGAAGTAAGGATTAGATTTACTGGCACCAAGCTTTATAGAGGAGATGACAAACTTGCACTGGAAAATTTYGGGAAAGGGACCCTATGGCAAAAAGCAGTTCTGTACCACTGAGGTCTAAGAAAAAGGCAATTCACTCATGTCAGAAGGGGATGTTTCCACGGAGGAGAATACTGAGCTTCGGTAAAATAGATATGCAAATAGCTCCATTCATTAAAAAGAAGTAGTACCGCTGAATATAACGTATCTAAATATTTGTTCAGGGTTAAGTGGTGTTGCCTAAACAAGCAGAAAAGCCCTTTTTTAATGTAGATTTGCTCTCCCCATTAGGAGTGCCAGCCACATACTTACTACTTGTTTATTTCTATGCTTTTCATTCCCTAGAAATATCCTGTGTCACTCACGGAKGCATGAGGTAAGCAATTATTCTGACATCAGGCATTCACATGATCCATACCGTCATCTGTTCAAGCTTTAGCTGACTAGCTATTTCTACCACTCACCATAAGCACACCGATGGGAAAGTACACGCTTCTCATCCTTGAAGGACAAAGCACGGAACTGGATGTGTTGCTGTTCATCAGCCTGTAATTACACCTTTTACTGTAGTAAAACGTCCGCCCATGCAGCACAGCCTGCCTCCCGCACCCTCGCTCTTTAAGCCTGCGGGCAACGCCGCTGCCTCCAGCAGCCAAAATTTTACCTCTCCTTGTCTCTGCTGCTTTCAGGGTTGTCATTGCTCCATGCTGTTGGCCCAACGCGCCATCCAGAAGCACTTCACAGCTAAGAGGGAGAAACAATTTAATACCACGTGAAACAACCGTCGGCGCGAGGGGTCAACAAGCACTACAGCGGCCGTCGGTCCGGGGCGCTGAGGGTGCGGAGGAGGCTGAAGTGTAGAATGGGATCCCGACTGCCGTGAACGCTTCGCGCGGGAGATATATGGAATCACTCAAGCAGAAGGGGAGATCTCTGACAGCTCACTCAAAGGAAGATGAGGGAATGCTACCATCTTGAATAGGCATCTGGAGGGGAGGCACCTCACACTTGTCCTTATCCTGCTAGAGAGACAGCGGTTGTATGAAAYGCGCAGGGGCTGAAGAATGCCGGAGAGTTTCCGGGAGAGGAGGACATTTAAACACAGCGCATACAATTTCCTTTGATCCTTTTAAAGAATATTTAAAAGAGGTCACTCAAAAACCTACCAGCTTTACCTTAAGCAGTGATCTCAGCATCTTAACAGGGAAAACGCAYGCAAAAATTGATACGTAGTCTTGTGTTATCGCAAACAGAATGAGAAGCATTTACAGGCAGTCCTGCATCTACCAAGGTTTCAGTTTATTATTGACTAGAGTAAATAATCTCAAGTCAAAAATTAACAGACTTGTATTTCTATTTGCTCTCTGCCCCTATGCAGTGCTGTTATTCAAGTGCTCCATTCTAGGGAAAAGCCTCTCATGAGTCCGCCCCGAAGACAGCATCTACTTCATGAATTTTTCCAAATCTATTGTTTGCGTAAAGCTTTTTCCGGCTGGTTAGTCACATCAAATCAAGACAGCCAATAATCACGGACAACTCTACCTGGCGAAGGATGGGCCCCTCTCGGTGGGGCCCCTTTCTCAACAGCTATTTGTTGTTGCTGAAATTAAATTTTCTCCTGAAATAATCCTGGAGCCCCAATGTAGCAAARCCCCAAAAGGGAAAAATTACTATTCAGCCTGTAGGAGACCTTGCTGCTAACATCAGTAGCCACAACAAAGAAACAGACAAAACAAAATATTTGAAAATGAAAATACAACTTCGCAAGCAGAAGTGACCCCTCAAAACCCCAAAACAGAAGCCCCGGGCCATCAGAGAAACTTCTATAGAGTTTCACATACAGAACTAATTTTCTTTTACCAGTCCTCTTCACCTTTACTTTCATAAATAGCTCTTCTCCTTTCTTCTGGGGAGGAAAGCAATCTACCATGCCCAGGTGGATTTAATAAGGGAGGTCTAATACTGGAGGTCAAAGAATATGAATGGATTAAAAGATTAGGGAGAAGAGCATGAAGGCTTTCACCTTTAAGGTTCCTGTTCTGAATTCATCTGATGTCAGCAGTGAGCGAGCAGTGTAACCATCAAGGAACTGTGGCTGCATGGGAATCTCTCCTTCAGCTTCTAGGAGTTACACTAAGGGATCATTAAAAAGAGTCTGAATATTTTAAAGATATTTACTGAGACTGCCTCTTGTTATCAAGCCCCGTATCTACTTTTCTGTTTCTTCATATTCCACCACTATAAAAACCAAGATGGCTTCTCAGTTGAAAAAAAATCCCCATACTTTTCACTGTTAAATTCAAATTTATCAGCTACATGTTGTTTTCCTGTGACTTCAGTCCTCTTATAACAAAGATAGACAGACACCCCCATCCACCACTTTTAGGACCATTGCCTGTCAGTTGAGTAGAAGGTGTTCCTCATGTACCAAAATAAACCTCCTACAAGCAATAATCTGCAGCAAAAAAATAACAATCTGACTTTGCTAAGAGTTTTTCCGGTAGTATCCGTGATCAGACCAGCCCGTAGTATCCCTGAACTTCCACTTAACCTCCTCCATGATTTCGGTGAAATCATGTTAGAGTCGATCATTATGGCATTACCAATGGCTAAAAGTACAGGCTTGTGCACATAAACTTTCATCCATCTTTAAGACACAGCTCATTGCTTCAGCTCCAGAAATTATGGAGAAATTATCTTATTTTTCACTGGCAAAGTCCGTACTTTCACTTTCACATATCCAGTGGGAAATGCAACTGGCAAAGTGCTTGGGAAGTAAATCAGCCATATACATACAGGGTCCTCTCTTGTAATGAAAGGAGTGAGCTCAACAAGTAGGATGCCATTTCTAGATATTAGAAATTTTTCAAAAGAGCTAATTTTCAAAAGAGCTAAGTGTCGTATTCGSTTCAGGATTTAAAACCAGCCATGATTACCTCCAAAATGCCTTCAGTTAAAAAAAGCAAGTTGCACAGCAGAACCATCAGCTGTGACTGAGGCTGGTTTAATAATAAACTCAAAACTACTTAAAAATGAACCTCATGTTTCCATGGGCATGAATATATACCTCTCTCCAGAGTGTCTTGTGATGTAGAAAACAATCACCAGTAATATTTGGGTAGCAATCCTGCTAATGGAAAATTCATTAGTATTGTTCAAGATAGTGATGACACYGACTTGGATTAATTTTAGACTGACCTTGGCAAATTGGCAGGTGAAGATGAAAGCAGTATGGTGCCCAATGGAAAAGTAAACTAAGTGAAGATACCCACTGGTGACATATATTTTAAAAAAAAAGATGACGACCRGTGGCTGCTAAGATGAATGTGCAGACCTGTTTGTGTACTTTGCCTCTCTGATACCCGCTAGTAAATCCATTTTTGCCTCAGTAAGCTTCCTCGCCAGTGAGAAGATTTAAATCTTCTCAAACRGATACAAAACGTATCCTCTCGTTAGGTTAGCCTTGCTTAATGGCAGTGAGGCACGGCCAATTGCAGACACTCTTAACATAACATATTTGACAGGTATAAGATGAGGCATATACAGTAGGAGAGGTCCCAAAGCTTGCCTTTATTCACAAGGCTGCTCTAAGGGTATGAACTGCTAAACTCTGTCATCATCACTTAACTTACTGTGCTCCTTAATACGATATGGTGTTCTATTCGGGGGAAAAAAAACCTTCTTAAGAGTACATATTTGACTTTGATCCGGTGACATGTTTCTGAAGGAAAGCATCTGACAGGACAAAGATGTGCAATACTTCATTTAGTCTGTGTGCCATATGTGGCAGTTCAAGAATCACTGTCACAGCCCCTTCGGCTGGCATCCAGGATCGCACGGCGCAGCAAAGCAGAGGGATTTCTGCTGGGCTTCAGGAGGAAAAGGCTTGGGAAGAACTTCTCCGGGCTCTTTCCAACAAGTATATTTACCTATTCCATTCAGAAACTAAAAAATGAGGCATTTTAACTTGCAATAAAAAAAAAAAAAAAAAGAGAATTTTGGCTAACACTTCACATCATAGAAACAATGTTAATATTTTGATTGAAAAAGCCCATAAGCATGGGTGTCATTTTAAGCACATAAGCAGATGCTAATAGGCCTGCTCAGGTACTTAAAGCTACATAAATGCATAAGTACTTTGCTAGAAAAAAGTAGCAGAGGTATACTATTTTACAGACACTTATAATTTCTTTCAGCTAGCAGACTCAAAGTCTAGTTACTTTAGGGGCAGCAGTTTTTGAAGCATAATCTTTTTCCAAACATGAATTTTGGGGATGATTTAATCAGAAATAACTCAGTTTCGGAAAATACAACCAGAAATAAAATGCAGTGCTTTTCGTATAAAATTGTCCTTGCAAACACCTACACAACTCARACTAGCTATGAGTAGGTAGCAGGTATTTGTTGTGGATATAATTCATATTCAGAAATTCTCTGGTGATTTTTTTTGAAAACCTGATTTAGATTTAACTTCTGTCTGTGTCATCAGAAACTGCTCTGCGAATTTCATATTCCTATTTTTTGTTTTATGCACTAAATCTGAGAACCATTCAGCAGAATAGTACCATTATGATATGTTTCTAATTTAACAAGCAGTAAAGCCATACAGGAGGAAAACAAAAAATTACCTTGAGTGGGAGCCAATCATACAAATATGTGTCAAAGCGTACAAAGTTTATGAAAATGATCAGCTTTACATCTGAGTTGATCCCCTCTTTATACAGCCCAGTTTCTTAGTCTTGTTACTCCAGAGGGCTGTTTGCTCTTTACAATATTAATATCTCAGTTTAACCAACAGTCCATAAGTGTGCCTTTTTCTATTTCAGATTAGGGAGAAATGCACACAATAATGAACAGCAAGAAGTAATACAAATGATACGTTACATAAACATGCAACAAAAGTGAGATTTCTTTTTCTCTTGTTATTTCTGATGGTCAACACAAGTTYTCTTCTTCCTGCAGTCATGAGTCTAAAGCCACTGATTATGTCAAACAAACTCCCTGCATGTTTTTAGACACGARTTTCCTTGAGTCTCACAGCTTGGTGGCAATATTCAAACATTTATTCAATTACTGTCAGTATTCCTATGGTAAAATTAGTATCTTGAAAGAAAACTACTGAACTGAAAAAAAAAATTTAGGTAAAAATTTTCAATTTGCAGCCTGACCCCAGGTCTCACTAGAAATGAGCGTGATCTGTTCCTCGTATTTCCCTTCATGCAGAGAGTCTCGCAACCTGCGTCCTAAATGTATTGCAATTAAACCACAGTCTAATTAAAACACAAAAGACTTTTTGGTAATGAATCTTTCCGGCAAAGAGCATCTTCAACACTTACTTCACAAACAATAGTACTTGTCAAGAGATGCTAAACAAACATCAGGACTGGGGCTTTTCAGGGCAATTTGGAATATTTGATATTTTGGTCTTTGGTGCTCCGTGTCAGCCAGTTCCTCATGGCCCCAAAATGTACTAATGATCGCCAGGCAAGCATACACTGTTTAAAAAATTTACCAGCGTGCCTGTGATTACATATGGTTTTCCGAGGGAAGTGGCTTCGCCTATCGCTTTCTGACCTATTTCCCCCCCGTTCCACTTCTGCATGTCCTCTCAGCTGAGTGCTAGAAACTACATTCAGTTAAGTGGGATAAAAATAACAATAAAACCTCAGTGCCTATAGCAACCCTCAAGCTACAGAAGGTAAAAAGAATTACATTCTTAATTCGCAAGGCTCTTTTTACATATAATCATTCCTTTTAGGTAAAGGTCAAGTTACAAGACTTTTTGCATTATGCATAGTGATTTCCATTTTGGCTTATTATTCAGTGGTATAAAATTTATGATGTCAGATTTCGTGACAGTTAAACCTGAGTTTGTTCCGTTTCGCAATGACATCTGCGTATAGAGAATAACAAAGCTTCTATATTAAAATGGCCCTATATTTTTAGGCCGGCTCCTATAAAAAACGTCAGACCAAGAGATACTTGAACAGATGTTCAGAAAAATGTTTCACTTTTCAAGTGCTGACGAACTAGAATGGGAGTAGAATTGCATAATGGGAAATGAATCATTACAGTCAATCACGAAAAATATTCAATTGTTTGGAATCAAAGTGTTTGGAAAATAATCTTTTCTTTCTGTACTATTGCAAGGCATTTGATATTCAAAAGCAAATAACCTAAGAAACATATTCAATGCCGCTGCTTAATCCATTTATGAGGAAAAAACACGTTCTTCAAGGAAATAAATGTATAAAACTGCATTTTATTTGTTATTGTGTGTAACAGATAATGATTTTTAGCTGGCAGTACTATTTTTTATTATGACAATGCAACATCTTTAGAGAAAACTGAGTAGTCTTAAGGTGTTCTGTGCTGCTCATTCATGCAAAGAATTCTTGTCAAATATTTTAATGAGAAGAAAAGTATGGCAGTCAAGATTAAAAGTCAAGGTGACCTTTAACTGTGGAAAACAGTATCTACATATCACCTTACATTTTTTTTTTAAGGTCATCATTTCTCTCTTGAAGAGTCATTCCATAAATGGAAGTAGGCAGTGCATCGAGAGAGCTAACCATAAAAACCGTCCTTCGTTCAAAATTAAGCCCTGCGTTACACCTATTTTAAATCACATCTGCCCTTTGGTATAAAATTCAAACACTTGCTGTGGTCTCTTCAGCAAAATGAGTACGGAAATCACCCGTTACAGAAACAAGGGATGTACAACTGTCACACAGCCTTCGGTAAAGCAACAGCGCAACATGTTAGGAATTGTCACTCCTCTTTATAAAGAACAAACTCGCCTGTGCCCTGGCCTTGGCCGGGGTGTGCTGAGTCAGCTGCAGAACCGCTCTGACGGGCACCTGGTTGCCTGTTCTARAGAGTCTTTTGGGGAAACCAAGGATGATCCTGCAGCACAGCAGTGACCTGTTTTCTACTGTCATGCTTCAAGCTGCCCAGGTTAGCYGAGCAGATACCCTGCCCGTGCCCTATTATGCAGAGGTTCTGCTGCACGAGCAAAATCCTCCACGGCCAGTGTGACCTTAGACAAGTACCAGGAGAGTTTGGAAGTACTCTTCTGGTTACCAGAGATGAAATACAAACAAATCATCAAATACTGGGGGTTCACGGTATAGTTTCTAGTCCACTCAAAGCAGTCGAGGCCAAAGGGTGATTACCTGTGCTTCACCCCGCTCTGCTAGAAGCCCCCCGAGACGCGTCTGACCTGCCCAGCTCCCAGGCAGAACCCCAGACCTGAACTGACTCCCACAAAGTCCTGCGTTTGCTCTTCCAGCCATCTTATAGCTTCCTTTTTCCCCCTCTACAACTGGAAGGAAAGGCAAACCTGGAAGTAGGGAAAAGCCACCAGCAGTTTAGTTCCTAGAAGGCCTTAGCTGTGTTAAAAAGAAGCTCATTTTTTTCCACCCAATGTGGGTGGAAAAAGAGGCATCAGGCCACAAGGGCAGCTTGAGAGAGACCTCAAGGCCGGTCCTAAATATCGGTGTGAACCTACCCTCTAATTTACATACTTTGTCTCCAAATTTATTCGCTTATCTCTAATCTTTACTCACTCTCCCACACTGAAATCGGTTCAGGTGTAACATGACATGAGAGCGGCGATAAGGCTTRCAGATTAGCTTTGGTTTGGGTCCAGCCAGCTTGGCATGGGCTGCCCACGAGCACAGGCAGAAAAATTAATGTTTACTTGCATCTGTCCACAAAGATACATTCTTAGCTATATATACTAAGGATGACTCAGAGAGCATCATTAATCATTTTTATCGCTACCAAACATAGTATCAAACACATACAAAAATGTGGTTCCTAATTGCTACTATGGAGACAAAGGAGCAGAGGAACAGGAGATGAAAATAAAGTACTAGGTGTCATTTCTTCTGTAAAATTATACGTGAAATAATTTAATTAATGGGTGATATCATTTATACAAAGTTSTAAGTGAATCTTAAATAATTATAACACCCAAACACAGTAAATCAGATTTAAAAATTTCCTAAGAAAAATGTTGTGGAAAAACTTGCTAAAACATGCAATAATGGAATGAATTTATTAAAATATGACAATGCTGGCACCGCTTCAAATCAGAGCCTGAACTTGCTGCAGCTATAGGTTTAATAAGATTGGTGTTCTTCCCCACTGAGTATCCATTTCTTCTGAAGTCCCGTTTACCGCATATCATGTAATGAAATGACTTAGACAATCCACGTATTTTTTGCAAAATATTAGAATCTGATTAAATTAAGTTAGTAATGATGTATCATACTTTAATTATTTCATATATGTGACACATATATCATTCAAAGCAAGCTTTCACACTTCAGGCAAGTAAACTTTCTTTATCTTTCAGGAAGCTCCACAGAGTTTTATGACAGTTAAATTTGAAAGCATTTTAATTTTAAAAATATTTTTGCACTCTTATTGGTTGGCTACTAATGTCTGAAAAGTAGATTACATTCCTACCACTACTATTGCTAAGCACTTTCTCTGTTTAACACACAACTATATTTAACGCGCTAGTCCGCTATTTTGGCTTTATTGAAACATGCACAGAATTCCTTTTTTAGCCACTGAGGAGACTTGGCACCAGTTATAAAAGATTTATTGATCCAGTACTAACTAGAGTACGTTACAAATAGCCAAGTGCCAAACAGTTCCTTTGCACCAGATTKTGATTTACAAGTAAGGAAAGGAAACTGGATTACTAATTACGTACAAAACTCTAAGCTCTAAGAAGTTGTGTATTTATAATTAAGGTCTTGCAAAATGAATAGTCTTTCTATAGACGAGACAGGCTTTTATACCAAAATCTTTTCTCTAATATAAACACACGCTTTCTTTAACATTTTCTTCAACAGAATGCTGAGCTCAGCTTTAAAGAAAATTCTTGTTTTGGAAACTGTTGCCAGTCTCCCAAAAAAGAAAAAAAGCAACTTTTAAATTGAAATACTCAGAAAAAAATTAATTCATTARCATCTGATATTATGTAATTTTGATTTTAAAAATATGTAAAAAATTTTACAAAAATGGTTTGTTCTTGGGGGGTGTGTGTGTTTTGTTTGTTTGGGTTTTTTTTAAGATTTTTTTCCATATTTCTTTGCATCTATCCAGGAGAACTTTGTCACTGCAGTACAATTCTAAGGGATGACCTTCACCCTATTATCTTTTGAATAGATTGCGTGGGATAGGTCACAGGTAACACAGAACAAGACATTTGAGCTACAAAAGTGAAGTAGAACTGGTCCAAAGATCCAAGGGACACATGATGCAACCCTTAAACCTAATAAAGGCCACTTGCATCAAATGAAATCACCTGGATAAACCAGCAGTGCTAGAGCTTGGAGGATGACATCTATTAGCCAGGGCTACACGCTGTCGGCAGCTTTAACCTGACAAYGAATGATTGCGATTTCATCACTGAAACAACCAAAGTTCCCAGAGTTTATTCGCTTAATTTACAAGGGATTTACCACAACATTGGGTGGTGAGAAGGATGTGAATGAGAGCAGCAAGCTTTTCCAGAAACACCTACTGACACTTCAGCCACTTTGGATCCAGTTTCAAAGTCACCATGCAGAGAGTGATGTTCATCAGCAGCTCACGAGACGTGCAAAGCTAAATCGGACACTTAGTCGCAAGAAAAGGGATACAAAAAGCCCTAAGGAAGAAGAAAGTCATATTCAAAATAGCAGGGGAAAATCATAGCCTTTCCTTTATAAACTTAATTTTAATTTTTTTTTTAACACAATAGAAAAAAGTTCTCCTAATGGTAGGTGCATCCTGTATCTATTCAAAAGCCAGTGTAAAATTTCTACAAGCAATAAGTCACTCCAAAGAGTTCCCTAACAATGTACAGGTGCATCTTTAGAGGTCCACCTCCCCAAGATACATGTCAACAGCCAAGTATGCATAGCTTTATTTCAGCCTCTAGGTAGACAAAGTATGTAGAAAATATAAACCAAAAAGAGGATGTGTAATTTAATGTGTATGGTTACTTGAAATACACCAATTATGTTAAATACATTTATAACTAGGCATGCTTCTGTATTTGGGGTCTATTTAAAACCTTATTAAGAGCAAAGGACACAGAAGAAACAGTCTGTTTGATCCGTTTTGAAGCTACGGTAATAGGAAGGTTTTCCTGCGGCATCTCTCAGGACCAAACAGTCCTTTTTTACAAGAATAAATACACAGCCGTATTTGAAACCCTTAACCTAATGCTCACAGAGAAATCTCCCTTGTAGACACAGTTGTTTATTAAGACTAACCCTAGTTCATTTTCCAGTCATATTTCAGAGATAAGCAAAAATTATAGAAATAAAAATGTCTAGCAGGTAGTTTCATTTGCCTCTTATTACAAATCCATATTCAGATATGTTAATATAAAGATGTACAATATTACATAAAGGGCACAAAACCTGACAYGGTGACACTGGTGGCTGAACGGTTCGCTTATTGTAGCGGCTCTTATTCAGCTATTTTCTAGTGCTCTCATCAGTCTTTTGTGTGAAAGTCTTTGGTGAGAGTCAAGTCTGAACTGATAAGGCCTTGGAGACATAATCACTGGCCTTCATTTTCCATTGACAGCCCCACACAGCCAATTCACAAACATTTTCATATTAATATTGAGCAATTTCCCTACATTCTAATCCATCAAAGTAGGCTATTAATCCTTCCCCCTCGCTCTTCTCTATTCAAATGCTAACAATTTTCTTCTCACAAGCTAAAACATTTGTCCTACAGCCCCTCACACAAAGACACTGTATTGTCAGCAGTGATTGATCAGAGTATTAATATGAGGGATGCAATGTACATTGTATCAACGATACCGCACATATGTGGAGGAAAAGGTCTTTTTTAAAGGATAAACCAAATGCAAAATACAATAATTTCTCAAGGAACACTTTAAAGTGTTTTGCCTGGTGTATTTTATGGAAATTTATGAAGATTTTCAGCCGTGTAAAATGCTTTTGAGTTTGGAATACAAAATAAATGGCAGGGATGCCCTGTGTGCCGGGGGGGAGCAGCCTGCAGCTGGGACTGGCTCRGGGGCTCTTAGGGCAAAAGCAGAAGAGCTACCAAAAGCCACTTGCTCTCTGATGCCACGTTTTATACAAATGAGGAAAACAAACAAACAAACMCCMAAAAACCAAACCAAACCAAACAACAACCAACCAAAAAAATAATCAGGTGAAGATAACTCTTTAAAGAGAAAAATCCATCATCTCCTAGGCTGGAAAAATTAAACAAGGCCAGAAAGCATCTCCACCCCTTGGCCAGTGGATCCCTTGCTACAGGGCCACCTGGTAATTCCCAACATCCTCATGGATGGCCAGAAGCTCTCCCCAGAGCCTGGGGCAGGCAGGGCCACCCAGCTGCTGCCCGGCTCAGCTTGTGGGCCCCTCAAAAAACCACAGCACCCCAAACAAGTGGTAAAGGAAAAGGGCGTATGATGGATCATTTCKTGCACCTCGGTTTCAAATGCTTTGGGGTTATTTATTAGAAGAAGGATGTGCGACYTTAACGTGCTTTATGTGCAATCTTAACAGGCTTTAGGCCTTCCTTGTAGAAATACAACTCAACCGGCAGCTTCTGCTATAACTGCAGAAGATGAGCACAGAAAGCAGCAGCAGAAGGGGGACGATCTGTAAAAGACGCGGTTGCACGAAGGTGGATACGCTGCCTGCAAGCAGAGCCCAGCCCAGGGCGCCAGGAGGTGTGAGGCAGGCAGGCTGCGGAYGCACAGAGCTTTCAGATAGCTGATACACCCTGGCACAAATCAGAGTAATTTCAGGGACGCTGTAATTCACGGCAGGTTACAGTGGTTCTTGGCACAGAGCTCAGCTCTTTGCAGTCAGAGCCCCCCCCACACCTCAACACGTGTCCTCCTCCTTACAGGGCGCGGGTGGAGGGAGAGACCGGTGCCAGGTGCTGTCAGCAAGTCAAAGTCATCCAGCCTGGCCTCGAGGCCGCCCGAGGATCACTTTGCTGGGGCTGCACGAGGCAATTTAAAAGAACATGCAGCTGGATGACAGAGAAAGCCAGACCTCCTCAAATATCCAGCACCCGTTCATCCATAAAAAGGAGCAATTTTCTCATTTCCAAGAGCACACGCTATCGGGGGTGGGTGGGCGTGCACGTGTGCGTATAGTTAAATAACCCCAAAATAAGACAAACACGATTCCTTAATAAAGCTGAAAAATTCAGCAAAACAACATTTCAACGCAAGTATGAGAACATTTGACCCTGGAGAGGCTGGAGGTTTAATAGATGCACTATATTTAAATACGCGCAGATGACGTCTAAGCACCTAGTGATATCACAAATCATAAACTATTTTTCATATATCATTCTATTAAAAATTAATTTTAATTTCCTCTTCTTAYGTACTCTTTCCTTTTCTGAAGAAACAATACAAGGCTACAATTAGCAGAGGTGTAAATTCAGCCCAGTGGTACAATCTGATACCCTAGAACGGCAGAGCCTAGTGGCCATATGAAATTATATTGCTGGATTTAACCCACATCTCAAAGGAAACCATTCCRGCTCTGAGCACCCTCTGCCATCACATTGGCACCCATGACTGAGCACCTGTGTGCCTCCTACGGATCAGGGAGATGGTGGGAGGGGTCCCTGGTAGTTGTTAAAGCAATGATTGATTRATCGACAATAGTGATTTGCTCAGGAAGCTATGTAGGAAAGACAGAAAAATAACCAAAACAAAGCAACTTGGAGAACAACATCTTTTCCTCAGTATCTAAACTGTGATGGACCCAGAGAGGCCTGAATGTTACTGCTGCTTCCCAGGATGGACTTGCTCTGGGCACAGAGGACCCCACAACAACATCCCTTTTTAAAACCTCCCTATTTTTAAAGAGCCTGTGCTTCTATGCCACAACATCCTGTTTCTACGCCACTTGCCTTTGGTACATAATATCTTTCCAATGAGTAATTAAAAATATTYGTACTTTAAAGCCACTTAGGAGCTTTTCCAATTACTTACATTARCATTCTGGCAAACAGTCAAGCCTTTTTAATGTTGAGTCAGACTCCTGAACCYGCATCAAAAAACTGTCCAAACAGCAATTTTGCTTTTCTCTACTTCCAGACAACTGGAACGGGTACCACCTGCTCTCCTACTGTAGGAGGGAACAGGAGATGCTCTTGCTGCCTCACAAGAATCTTTCCTGGGGGAGATGATGTTCAGGGCTAAAATGCAAGAGTCCCACCTCCCAGCACCTAAAAAAGGTGCCCAAACCCGGGAGATGGGGCAAGAGGCTGAGGAAGGAAGTTGTTCTCATTTATGCCTGAGGCCAGTAGATCCGCAGGATAAGATGTGCGGAGCCGCAACTGTTTGGAGAGGGGTCCGACAAGGAACAACCGAATTGCCTCCCTAAGCAGAGCCGATGACTCAGTGCATCAGTGCTGCAGCAGCCATGAGTCAGTGTCCCAAAGAGCTACGCGGGTGTGTGCTGGATAGGCAGCCTTTGGGATGAGTTCTAAAACAACGGCTCTGGCTACTCCGTGTTGTTGAGCGTCTCACAGCAATTTTATATAAATAAGGGTGTTAACTCTAGTTGAAATACAGCCAAGGCATCAAGGTTAACCTTCCACTGATATAAATTAAATTGGATAAAGTATTAGTCATTTCCTGTCCCAAGCTGTTATGCATTGTGATGTACATTATGAAATAGTAATTTTAAACCCAGAAATAGATTGACTTCAGTTTTAATTGAAATAATCTTTATTTTGCAATTAAGCTATTACGTGCCGGAAGAATTATTTGCTTGGTGTTTGCGCATGGGCGTTATACTGTTTATAAAGTCCCAAGATGGATACTGTTTGCCAAGGTTGCTTTTGTGTAAAAAATAAACCCCCAAATTATATAATTATAAAAATGAAGCCTCTAATATATCAAGCAGAAACAGCAGGAAAAACAGATACCCTCTACTAAAGGGYTTATTTTCAAAACTAAAGCACATGCACAAAAGTCCCCACAGATCTAGCAGCTCAGAGGTCTTAAAATTAAATAAATTTCACTTAGAAGGCCACATAAAGAATGTGGAAACCTCAATTTAGGGAATCATGTTTAAGAACTTTCACTCTGTGCCTTCCACCATCACCCCAAACAACAGGAGAGTTTTTCCTAGCTGCTTCTCCCACRGMCATCAGCAGGTCCCCACCCCACACYGCCGTCTCCACTGATGCTCTCTCCTCCCYGGCAAGCTATTGCCCCAAGTTTAGCAAGTTTCAGATCACGCTACAAAGATTTCCTTTAACTAAACTTCCGTCAAACACAGTTTTTCTTGTTCTTTGATGAGGCAAGATTTTTTTTTTCAGTACAGAACTGGTTCTATTTTAAACAGTTTAATGTTTTAAAAATTGTTTTCAGCTATGTTGCAAGTGTTCTAAGCCAAACTAAGTGGAATTTACAATCATCTCTGGAGAAAGACTGCCGTTAGGAATAAAGCATCGGTTTATCCATTTTTCATATGTAAGTCGGATTCACTTTGTCAGTCTGGAGATTTGACAAAGTATAATTCAGAACAATTCAAGCTCACCTTCCACTGGACTGGGTAATCGGATCAGACGAGGAAACGTACCAGCGGCTCTTCCGAATTTACTGCAGTACTCCTTAGGAACCCCACAGTATATCTGCCACTTCATTTTCTCAGCAGTACATGGCTGTCATACATAATTGCATATACAAGACTTACAATAACGTCTCACAAATTTAGCCTCAGCTTCAGGAGTAGGAACTTGCAGTTTAGAAACAGAAGCTCTTGAGTTTTAGTCTTGCTAATGTTTACGAAGGCCACGCAGTCATTGCGTGGGGTAGGGGACAGAAACCAGCGGCGTGCAGGGCTGTGAGAGTGTACCAGCGTGTAGACAGCAGCTGGTGTCGTGTTCCTTGACCCTTCCCTTGGCAGCATTGTTCCTAAAAGACACTGCCTCTAAGGTGATGTCTCAGCATTGCATTCTTAATTAGTTGATTTTTTTGACAGTGGTGCTGCTTCTTAGAAATAATAGTGTAGATGAAAGACCTTTAAAGATACCGAGTATGACACAGTTTAATGTGGCTAAAAGATAAGTTTTTTTAAAAAAAAATGACAACCGTATGAATTCATTCAGTAGCATGGGAGGTAGAGTGGCAATTAAAAACAAGYCAGGAAGAAAGCAAAGGTTTATTTTAAAGTTAAATTTCTTAGAAAAATAATAATGTATTCTYTTCTACAAGGATATCACCATAGATTTTAGCCTAAAAATTAGCATACAGTGAAGAGAGAATACAAATGCAATTCATTGGAAAGAAATACTGATATGCTGACATTTTTGGTCCGGATTTTTTTGTTTTGAATTTTTCCCTATACCTACGTTCAAATGTATTTTTGCATCACACATAAAAGTATGATAACCTTTCTGATAAAAAGAAGTATCCTGTTATGTGAGTTAATATAATTCTGAGAAGAATGACTTTGACCAATTGGTGTAGTGGCTCACTGCACTAGTGAACAAGGTTTTCTGCATCCAGTGGTCCAAAGTCTGAATGCTATGCAGGCTGAATAAGGAGATGAATTTAAAATGTGTAAATGACAAGTTTGAAACTTGACTGGATCAGACAAAAGATGCTATATTTAACACTTCATCCTCTAGTTTTAGAAGACCCTATTTTTAATCAGTTGAACAGAAGATTCAGAAGTGGCTCACAATTGTCTTTGAGCTGTTCGATTTTTCCTAGGTCTAGAACTGAAAACATTAAAAAGTGGGTGATGATAATTAAGGTAAAAATAAATCTAAGTATACTGTAGCAAGATTCTTAATTAATTATCAGATGGAAAGAGTAAAAATGAATGGAAAGAAATTTTGAAGAACAGCATGCGAAACCACTGGTAATTTACACAATTTGAGTATTTTATAGAAGGCTAATCAAATATTACTCAATTTATCTTTGATCCTTCTGAAATACTCCTTAGGGTCTGCTCAGTGCAGTACTTCAGTCACCTTCTTGCTTGACTAAGGGGGAGTGTGGCCTTTTTATTTTATTTATATTTTAAAATATGGAAAATATCACACCACAATAAAGCAATCAACCAGTAGCCTGTGTGCTCCAGTAACTGGAAAGGATAGAAAGTCAGTGAGTAGATAATTATTCAAGGTCAAACCTTTCTAGTGTGGTGCCAGAAAAAAAGCAAACAGTGAGGGTTAGCCAATACTTCACAAACACTTGTTTAAGGATTTCCTAATTACTATAAGTGGTTCCTCTGGCCCTGGCACTTAAAAAGGCAGCTGTATGTGCATGATGTCATCCCTTCTTCCCATTATCTCTGCAGTAAATTTAGAGGATTAAGCAGCAAGCAAGACTAAATAGTCAAAATAATGATGATTTTTCATGTTTCCTACCATTAAAAATTAATTAAATACAGAAAAAAAAGGGAAATTGAAACATGGATGCAATTAACTATTAAAATATATTTGAACATTTYTATCCAAAAATCAGAAAAATGCAATTATCTTTCACATACTTTTCTGTTTAAAGACCACATGTATGCGGCATGGCCACATCATAGCACAGTTTCTGTTGCCTTACAGCTTTAAAGATATGGATATAAATCACAAGCTGATCAGCAAAAAATAAAATCAAGAACCTTAAATCTCCTGGAGCAAATTGCACAGGCAATATTCACTACCCTGGTACGGCTGTGCCACTGCATTTTGCTGTTCATGGCTGGAATACAAAATTCACAGAGTCTGTAGGTAGGACACTGCGAGAGRTGCAGCAACAACAACAAAGGTACTGTAATATTTGCTTACTGGCACCCTGCAATTAATACACCAGCTGACACAATCAGGGATTAGCTTTGTTCTGTGCACCTTGATCAGCAGTATCTGGCCAAAAGAGATGATGAGTTTTGAGGGCCTCCACCATAATCTGGCACTTCTGGTTAGTAACCTTGGTTCCCCTCTCCTTTACTTGCAACTCTGCCCTGCCCTTCCCCTGAGATCATCAGACCAGACCTCTTATTTCTGGTAAGTGATTATCATTTCCATGAAGAGTTTTAGGATCTTCTCCTTACCCGCTAGAATTGTATGTCATCTATGTACATGGGAATGTCATCAGTTCTCAGACTGGGTATGGGTCATGCTCAAGGTGCTGCACATGGCTCAGAYAGGTCACCCTTCAGCACACAAATTAATTTCTCCTTCATTTCTATCTATGTGCTTGGGAATCTAACAGGGAAGCTACTCTGAGGAACATGACCTGAGGTAGGTGCAGTGTGGTATAGAAGCGTATCTCCAAGCACATCACTGTTTGTCAACAGCTTCATGCTTAAAAAGCAGCTCCTCAAATGCTTCCTTTCCTCGCTTTCTAGAAATACTCTTGTTAACCTCTGGATTTTTTTTTTTTTACAATTTTTTTTTTAAAATTAGTTTATCCAATGCCACCGTCAATTTACAAGTCCTGCTCTCTGCCTGCGTGGGAAGCTCTGAAAACCTAATTTTGCTGGTGCAGTCCCTACATCTGATTTTCCATTAGGGGAAACTTCTACTCAGCACTATTCATTTTTGTGTTCAATTTCTATTTGCTCTTGAAACAGGAGCCAGTGAAACGGTGGTCCTGATTTGATATTGGCAACTTCAGTCTTACACAGCCTCAGTCTTTGGCATATTGTCTGGTCACTCCTTTTTAAATTTTTTTCCTCCCCCTTTCCTTAATTCACAACTATATTCCAGGTTACCAATTTGGCCAGTTTGCCCAGTAGAATTCCTCTCCCGCTTGTCCATTTCTAGCAGGACTATCTGAATGCTGCCAGGAATACCCTGTTTTAATAACACGTCAGAAGTTCAGGTCAACATTATGAGTCAGTTTATTATTATGCAGTGATATCTAACTCAAGCTGGATTTGTCCTGTTGTCTGCAGCTTCAGATATAACTACTAGTCACCAATTTAATTACTGTACTACATGTTTCCCACCTAGTGAAAAAGCACTCAGTATTTTTCTTGGATCAGACGTATTTTACATCCCAAAACTAACAATATGATTTCCCAGCTGTCACTGTCTCCAAGCATAAGGACAGATCTGGGTAGCTTCTACCACGATGTCTTTTAAGTAACTGCTGGTAGTTGTGAACTTGGTCCTTGTCTCCAGGTATGTACAGTGTCCAGTGCTGGTCATCTTGGTCATCTCTTGTCTAGAAAACATCATCTGGTCTGGGTCCTGCATGAGAAACACTCCTTTTTTTAACCCAGGAGATGCTGTCAGTTTGTATTTGAGTACCTTCTACCAACTAAAAATAATTTTATGCTATTCCTATACCAAGGTGAGATTTTCCCAAAATCAAAAGCTTCTATTTTAAGTGAAATCCTGTTCCTGCATCCATACCGGTGCACACCCACTCCATCGGGAGCGGCGTGGGGCACTCACTGCTGCACCACTCACCGCTTCCCTTTCCACAGGTGACACCGGGCAGCGCCTGCACGCAGAGACGCTACCACCTATCCATGGAAGTACCGCGAGCACCCTTCACCGCAGCGGGAAGAAGGGAGAAAGCGACAAAGAGTTGTTGCTACATGTTCACTGAAGCCACTGGAAGCTTTTCTGTTGTCTTCCAGGAGTTATGGGTCAAACTGGAAATCAATTTTTAGAAATGAATGACGTGTGACTCATAACTCAGGAGTGGGCTTTCAGAAACAACCTGAACTAGCCCATCTTTATTTCTTCTTACAGTAAAAGCCATCTTGCTTCCTCAGATAGCAGCACGTGCAACCTTTGCAAAGCCCAGCCATCATCCCAGACATACTGTTTTACATATGGTTACTTGGCAAAGAGAAAACAAAGGGAAATGAATGCTGCCATGTTTTAGTATGAAAACTAAATGTCTTACACAGATGCACATGCTGTAAGTGATTGTTAGACCTAGTCTGACCTTCTGCACCACAGATACTATAAAACATCATCCAACTTCCTTGTGCCCTGTTTTGATGAGATGCATGCACAAATCCAAGGGGGAAAACACTTACATGTAASCTTTAGGACATGTTATGCACAGAATGACTTCTGCTTTTTATGCTCTTTCAACATATAAAACTGTCTCTGCAAGAAAAAGTCATACTTCCGGAGCTGCCAGAAAACATACTTCTAATAAATAAAATATCCTGCGTACGGAAAAGCTGTAGGATATATGCATTTCATAGTTTCATGGCTCTACTGTCTACCCGGTCTCCATCTTTGATGTCCTTGCTGCTATTTAACTCTCTCCAGGAAGACACACCTGGAAACGGCCAGTGCATCCTTCCTGCCCTGTGGCCAAGATCCCGTTCTGAGTTGGAGTGCTGGTCAGACAGCTCTGGAGGTAGCTACTGCTCTGGAGAAGGGTCATGTGCAATCGCTGCAAACTAAAGGTGAATCCACAGACCCTTTCCCATTATGGCAGGGTGGTGACAAATGGGAAACCGGGGGTGTAGGCGAGAAGGAGGCAGTAATCCCAGCTGAGCTCTGCTCGGACAAGAGCTGCAGTACAGGGGCCCTTATGTAGACAATGGCTGAGTAGGAAATACTAACAAAGAAAACAGAAAATATGGGGGAAATGGGAGCAAGGGACAGGCAGGCATGCAAAAAGGAACAGAAGGTGAGATGGAAAGCAATGTGGATAAGAGAGGAGATGAAGAGGGGTCAGAGAGATGAAACTTGACTGAAAAACTAAGCATAGGTCATTGGAACTACTCCACGTGAAAAAGGAAAGAAAAAAAAAAAAAGGTGTGGTATCAATTGACATCATCCGCCACTAAATAGACACATTTGGGGGATACTATTTCAGGTTAAGCAACATAAGAACAGTGAAGCTCAGAAGAATATAGAGTAAGTTGTTCCTGCCCTAAGGAAAATACAAATTACTCAGTCTAGCACAGTTTGGTTCAGACATGTCTGAGGCAGAGGAAGGACCAGCCCATGTACTACCCCCCCACCGCCTCTGCGCTCAGTTCCTCCTTATACAACCATGATTGTCCTGCTAATGGAGTGAAACCTTGCCAAAAACATTTAACAGGTGAAGAACAAGGGAAAAAAGCAGGGGAATTAACACAGTGAAGTGGTATTAGGAAAAACCAGATTTTTCCCTGTGATTTGGTGTGGAGTACGCCTCAGAAAAACTAAGTTTGCTGGTAAATTCACACCAGTAATTTAAGGTGTATGGAACTGCTTTAGCCATCACCCAAAGGTCAAGAACGGTGTAATCAAGGGCATAAACCAGCACAGCAAGGATGACTTTTATGGTGCATAAACAGAACTAGCAAGATTCCACACCTCCTTATGGAGAATAAGAAAGGAAAAATTCTATGCTGTAAGCCACCTTTGCAAAATGACATGTTTTCAATCCAGCATCTAAAACATTTAGCTTTTCCCTTTGCCTTCTCCGGCTTTGGATCTCTGTGTCGTACCATCGCTATGTGATATCTTAATGGATGTCATTTTGGCAGAAAATAATTTACTCTGAAAAAATTCCGCACCAGACACTTTGGGAACAGCATGGCCAGCATTAGCTTAGCTGAAAAATAACCCGTTTAAAAAAAAAACACATCGCGTGAAATAAGCAGATTTTCAAATTATACAGTCCCTGCCATAACAGTAATAAAATAACAAAATTAAGGGKTTTTTTTATTTATAACTAACTGCTTTCTTCTACCTTTTATAATGTCCACCTCTTAGCATAACAAAGCTTTTCATAGCTTACTAATGGCTCCCTGTCACTAGTGCTGAGAACTATTATCACTGCTCTGCCCCTTCACATGGGCCTTTCAAACATCACTGTTTCACTTAATTCTTTCACCTCCTTCAGTTCAAATGCAATAAAAACCTTTCACTGGCTGACAACTAGAAAGGCAGAACAGCCTCCAACTGCTGTATAATTCAGGAGGGCTCTTTCTCATTTTAATTGGCTGCCTAATTGGAATGTTTATGGGTTCTGCGATAGCTTGGGATGAAAAGGCAGGGTGAGCAATTATGTGCTCAGCATTCCTATCTGGCAGAGTTAATAGTTTTTTTTTTTAAAAAGCTAAAGTTCACTGGAATGCCATGTTTTTGTTCTCGAAGAAATACCTTGATTTGAAACAATGTAATCCCCAAGTCAGAAATTATGTCAAGCTGTGCTTATCCAGTAGCAAGTTTGAGCTTTTGGAAGCCTCTTTGCTCCTTTTTGATGTTAGCATAACATGAAGAACAGGAGGCTATCTGGTGGCTGTCAAGTTTTTAACTGCTTGCTCTCTCACTGGCTGGAGATAAGATGTAAGCAGAGCACTTGATGGACTTGATTAATTCTCTGGAACGAAGGTTTGTCTTTCTTGGCTCGATGAATGACTTCATTCTAGTAGATGAGGTCACCCAAGTCAAGGCAATAAAGTTTCTGATATTCACATGAAAGCTAGTTTTCAAAGCTGCCAGCCCCTAAAGAGAGAAGCACAAGTGTTTTCTCGTTTACCTACATTCTAGTGGCAACATCCAGCCTGCTACCCTATCTATCCTCTCCAGCCCAGGACTGCGTTTCAGCTGGAGAGAGAGCAGTTCTAACACAAGACGAGATTTAAAGGAAAGAAAGRAAAAAAAAATAAAAAATACATGCTTTGTTTGAAGAAACAAAGAATTTTGTGAAGTGATTTGTCAAAATGCCAACAGGAAGAGAAAAATTACTTTCCAGCTTTTTAGCCTGACTGATACAGTTGCATTTTCCTTCCCCCCCTCCCCGCTGCCGCTGTGCCGTTCCAGCTGTAAACCTCCGGGGGCAAAGAGCAGCACTGYGGTCCCCTATACAGTGCGACTGCAGTTGGGTCTTGGAGCGAGAGAAGCCAAGTGCTACAAACACAAGTAATAAACATGGAAGGATGCTGTGCTCAYTGCAGTACTTGTACTCTTGCATGCTTTGAGTTTTAAGGGCGAGTTTATGGACTATTCTTCACAAAGGAGACTAGTCTCCATCTTTCCTCTCTCTCTTTTAATAAATAYCGTTTAGCTTAAAACCAGTGAAAACTAATAAAAAGAGCTGACTTGCTTTGTAAATTTCCAAATTCCCACAACAGTTCGTACAAAGATCTCTATTAATCTTGTACTTTTTGCTTTTCAAAACCATGCAAATGATAAATAGTCTCTCCGGTACTCATTACAGCCTAGCAAATGTAGTAAGCAACCCATGCGACAGAATTCAGACTAATCTGATGTACGGATTTGTTATTTTCGGATAACCTGAAACTCCTTGCTCTAGTATTAGGGATTCTAACTCATTCTACGTTCCTCCTTTCCAGTTAAATTGTATCCTTGCCTCTAAGTAACAGAAAACTCATAGTCCTGTGGGTTATTAGGGTCATTATTCTAGCRTTTGAAGCTTCTTTCTGGATCAGTCTCCTAACCCATACTTCTGTTCCTGCGCTGCAGCTCTGCAGCCCGTGCAGTTGGAGCGTGGGGATGGTGAAAGGAGCATCCATCCCGGGCACTAATGCAACCAAAATGCCAACCACGGCAGATGTGCCGGATCTCTGCCGGCTGGCGATAGCACACAAGRCAAAGGGCCGCAAGCTACAGAGAGTTTTGGGCACTGTGGTCTTTTTCTAAACGCTTTCATAGGTACCATGGAGAAATTAGAAGGCGGTTTAAATGTTCCTGTTAAACTATGGAGGTAGAATTTTACCCCAGGTTTTATTGCCATCTGGAGTCTGAAACCTGTGGAAGCAATGCCTGGTTTGAAAGGTCAGAAGCCTGTACCACATCAGAGAGCCCGGCTCTGCCTAGAACATACTTAGGAAATGTTGACCTGGCACATGCCAGGAGGGATTTCTGGCCGCAATAGCTCCCAAGAAGTTCTCTCCAATCTTTCAGATTCACATGCATCACTTCGGCATCCAAATGATACAAAAATAAAATATGACAAGTCGTATCCTTGCCAGTATAGACGTAGTTAACCTGTAAAAAGCCAATCTAGCAATTAAATAAAAACCTCTTTCAAATAAGCTGTCAGGTAAACACCACCCACTCTTAAACTAATCTTTGTTCACATTTACCTGAAGATTGTAACTTGCTGATATTAAGAATATCAGAGGAAAAATCTGATTGCTCAAGATGTCCATCTCATTTTATGGGCAGAGGCGATTCAGAGAAACCCATATGTTTGGTAAGTGTCCAAACATGTGGACGCTTATGCAAACCAACAATTCTTTGAAGTACACTGCTTTCTAAAGTCCAGGCTGAAACCTAAAATTTAATAATCAACAAAACAGGCAGAGCTAAGGCAGAAACTCTCTGCTAAACTCTGCAGGACTGGGATATGAGAGGAGGCGTCTCTCTGAAGTGACATTATAGGCCCAGATGTGTTGTAAGAGAATAAGGGTCTGTCTTAAGATGGCCTGTAGACCCTGTGAACTTCCTTGTTTCGTGACTTTAAAGCAAGAAGAAAAATAAATAATGAAACATATTAAAGTCATTATTGTAGCTGTGTGCGCCTTCTGAAGGTTTGGTTTTTAAAAAGCTCCAACCTTTGAAAAAAGTGCCYAGTGAAATTAAAGGCAGCAAATCTATACTGAAATGTATTTTTTATATACTACCAAATTTACATGTGGAACTCATTGTCACAAGATATTATTAAAGCCAAGAGCTTAGCAGGATTCAAAAAGGCTTAGACATTTATGTGAATAATAAGAACATCCACAGTTATACCAGAAGGGAAAAAGACATTTATAAGTGATACTAAAACTCAGACTTGAGGGCATAAGCCAATTGCTAGATGCATTGCTTTAGGGAGAAAATCCCCCAACTGATGCTTTTTCCATAGCTGTCCATTATAGGTTTCTTTGCACCTTTCTGGAAGCATCTGGTGCAGACCAATGTCAGAGAGACCATCCAAATCTGATCCAGTCCAGCAGGTGTTATGTTCTTAACCTAAAACTCTTTTTAATGTAAAGCTGTCATGAAATATTTTGAAAAGACTGCTTATTCCTTGCCTAATCCTATAGCATTTGGCAGCTCTTAAAACGGGTAATGGATATTCCACAGCACTTTGTATATCCACCAAGAAGAGGGCGGTTATTCACAATATTTTCTTATGTCTTGTGCCAGGACCTTTTCTCCTTTAAGTGGTATCAGACTGCGCGGGTCCATATGTACGTTCCACCGCAAACAAAACATTGTTCTACAAAACCTCCGAGTTTTGCAACACCACTGAAAAGTCTCATGATGCGGAGCGTGAGATGCCACTCCCAAATCCCAACAGAGTTTAGAGAGTGGGAGTGCGGAAGGAATCTGCAATTGTAAGCAAAGAAAAGCCTTACGAGTGCTAAGGATCAACACTCCAGAAAAGGTCAAATGAATGAGTGCTGTGAGGCCGTGAAATTATTCACTTTCCTCTGTTAAACACCTGAGAGGCATTTATATCGCTAATGATCTGGAAATACATATTGACAACAAACACAGCATTTGCTACTAATGAGTGCGTGCGTGTGTGTGTGTGTGTGTGTATGAGGAAAATTGTGGCCTCCTTTCTTTCTCCATAAACTTTGCCTGTCTTATTCTAGCCATCAAAGTTTGATCTTTGCTGATGTTTATTAAGTTTAAATATCAAATAAAATTATTTTTCTGCTTGGAATAAAATATCAGGAATGTGATAACATATTCAGAAGAAAAGTCAAAATGACCCTTAAAAAAGGAATGCATAAACTCCTAGCACTGAATTTATGCTACTTAGCATCACATTAAAAATATTCAAAATATAAATCAAAATTCAAGGGTATAACTTATATTCAATTCCAAATTTATGGCATTTTAAAATAGGATGATTTCCTCAAATGTGCAATAAATTTGGTTTTGTGGAATTGCACATGCCACCTTATCATGACAGTTGCTTTATCTACACAGTCCACTGAAGCCTAGTCACTTTATATAATCTGAATTCACAAATCAACTGTCGTCTTCACTTCACTGATTCATTGCTGATGGGCCTTTCACAAGGTAAAAAATCCTTTCCAAGTTGACAAGAGTAATAAATGGAGAGGTGAGAGCTGCCTCTCCATCCTGCTGTTCTATTGTGCTGCCGATAGTGACACATGGCAGAATAAGCTCATAAACCAACCTCATCTTTTGACCTCTGCAGAGTAAACGGAAACAGAGGAGCATTTATGATGATGACTGTATTTAAAGACCAATAATGACTAGATAAACCTCTGAAATCTAACTAACCCAACCAAAGCTTGGAAAAATGCAGTTGTTTTCTGTATTTAATGTGATGCAAAAATGTTGAAAATGCAGCTATGAAACTTTTGGAATAAGCTAGAGTACGACCCAGCTGCACCACTTTAAAAGATGCTTAACACAATCATAAGCACACAAGAGCAACCTTGAAAAAGATAATGAAAATTTAATTGGACTTTTTTTTTCTTTATACGTTCTTCCAGATTAAGCAGAAACAACACACAAACCCACAGCTAAACCAGAACAGGATGGCATTCTAGGAATAACTAAAGCATTTTAAGTTGGGAGGCTTTCTTTGACCAATACTGCTCAGGAGAGAAAGGACAGGTGAATTAAAAATAAATATGGGCTCGTAGCATCCATAGCAAGTATTATAGTACTGCATTTTGRTTTGTTAGGGACGTCTCTCTTCATGAACAAACACTAGYGATTAAGCTWCAACTACCTCATCACTTGCCTTCTCTGTTGAGGGTAGAGTTTTGTGCAGCCTAACGAAGGACCCGCAGCAAAACCTGGGAGCTGTGAACTCAGCCTGTGCTATTGCCTCAACTGCAGTATCAGCTGGGTCCCCAGGTTAGAGAGTACCGACGCTCTGGAAAGCAGCATGATAATCAATCGGTGATGCCAATTTGAAGTCCTAGAATACAAATAGTTCACCTTGTCTGTACACTTAGTAGTGGAAAGCTTTTTACTTGTATGTAAAAGTAAATTAATACTCATTCCAGCCATAACAATGAAGCTTCTTACTTTTCCTGTAATAAGATTAAATATATAACTACACCAAATTTATTCCAATTTTCAGTGATATGCTGTCTTGTTTTATTCATTCCTTCTGCATTGTACAGGATGCCTCATCAGAATCTGTAGTCCCTTTAAAAAACATCCACTGAAAGAATTGTAAGCTGCAAGCAGTAATAGTAATCAATCACCTAAATTTGATGAAATCAAATTATGGAAACAAATCCATATAAAATCAGTAGAAAAGCTAAAGTTTCAGTGGAAACTGGGAGGAGACCCCAGCCTTGCAATAATATCTACTACTCTTGTGCACACCCCACTGCCATCCATGGATTGGTATACCAAGCACATGAAATGATTTTTAACCGCCTTTCTGCATTTCTAACATTCACTCAAATGGACTAAAAGAGTTATTTCTTAACTCTTTCTTCCAAATGCAGACTTTAACAAATCAAGGATAAAATATTTTTCAAGTAACACCAGCACTGTAAAATGTACATGAGCTAAAACAGAGAATAATAATAGCACTGAAGTCTCCAGATGCTAAGACCAAAGGCTGATGCTCATAATATTCAATGCTGCTTAAAGCTGTTTTCGTTCTAAAAGTAAACAAGCTCACCAGCAGACCTTCAGCAAACAGGAATTTACAGCAGCTTTTGGGAGGAGAACTTTGCCACTCACATGAAACCATTCCCGATATCACCACAGGTTTTCTGAGGTTGATACACTGGCCACACTTAGCTTTCCCCAAGAGAGTGAATAATTTGCTACAGAAAACTAGCAATCTTCTCCTAGAGCTCTAAATTAATAAAAACAGGAAAACCAGATCAAGAAATTGATGCATGACAAAAYGAGACTGTACGAGAAACGAGGTCTCATATTAAACCAAGGACAGGGAAAGGCACGTTTMACTTCTGCCTCCCAACTCAAACATCATTGACCATCCTGGAAACACCCCCTTGCACAAGGGATACCTCCCCCCTAACTGCAGGCATGTAGCCATGGAGATTCAGTGGGGCAGCTCTTCTGGACATCAAGGGGAGCAAGAGGCACAGAYCGAGAGGATGGTTCACTCACCCCAAGGTTAGACCCTGTCCCCTTCCTGAAGTCATGCCTGTTGTTCTCCATTGATTAGAGAAAGTACCAAGGAGGTTTAACTTAAATACGTACCTCAGTGAAGCACCTAAAGTTATGTAGARAGAATGCAGGACAAGTCTCTTTGGTTTGCTATTCCTAACGTGGGTATGAGAGCAGAGCACACCGTACCTGGGGCTCCCAGGCCCCTCGTGCACGCTCCCACCTCACACGGCATGGCCACCAGGCCGTTTTGTTCCCCCGCTGGGATTGCACTGCACCCACGGGAAGAGTCACTCCCTTCCTTAGAGGACTTTCTTGAAGATAATGGCAGACRTTACCTGGCTAGCTTGGCTACTGCGACCTGCAGAGCTGTCCGTGTATTTAAAACAAACCTAAATCCTATAAATGCAATGTGAGGGCTGTTAAATGAAGCAGCGTTACAGGCAATAAATAGAGGAACTGTATTTTTGTCCAGTTCAACTAAGGCCACATTCAAATCCAAGATTTCTCTGAACAGTGGAGGCCTTCCCTCTTACCAACATGCAGATTATTGTTAACAATCCCATTTCTTGAAATTAAAAATATAATACATTGTACCGTTTTGCTCATGCATTACTTTTCATTCCAAAAAACATTAAAATATTTAAATTAGGCATACATCCCCCCACTMGTAATGCATTTCTGCGTAAGGTAAGAAAGCATCCTGGAAGGTGGAATGACACAATTGGTCAAAGTCTACAGGATATGTATGCAGGACATGAGAAATGAAAAAAAGACACTTCCATAACCGTGACTGAGTTCACTGTGRTATTACAGGGTCAAGAATAAGCAGCCCCACAAAGAAAGGTGATTCCTCCCGCCCCCAGGTATTGTCTCCTAACCTTCTCAGGATCTGGTCAAATGCTATTGTATGAACCTGTGCAGACTTTGGGTGGTATTTATAGCAAAAATGAAATGCAGAATAGAAGCTTCCTTCATTAAATCTTTCATTTTTATATCCATCATGTTGTTAAAGTGACCAATGCTCTCAGTATTTGTTGGACACAGCAGTACTGGAAATTCAAAGCAAGATTCCTTGCTCACAGAAGCTGTGTTATTCACCTGTTCCACCCTGATTGTGCCCCATGATTTTGGGCATACATTTGGTTATATTAAAGCATTATAAACTCCAGTGCTAGCTGAACATGCCTGGGAATACGGACACACCTGGTTGAAAGTATTCTCTGGCAAAAAAAAAAAAAAGCCACAACAAAACAGAACAAAATCTAATATCCCTTACATGCTCGGCAACACTGGCTTCTGTTAGCATATTATTATGGGGTGATGTGCTCTGGTTCCTCACTGAGTCTGTCTCAAAAGTCTCATAAACACCACCACTTCTATTCTTATTTTGATAAAGGTCTATAGAAGCTGTGTTTGGAGCTAGATCAAGTTTCAGGTAGAGCTCAGGGTTTAAGTTACAAGCAATATACAGGCTAGAGGTCAGGCTCAAATTAGGTAGCACTGAAACCTCATGAACTCAGGACAGTGAGTTAACAAAAATAACCTGAATTCAAGGAATTTTCACCATCAACCACAATTCCCCTATCGCAATTTGTTGTGGCAACAGTTTAACTTCACCACCCAGCTCCGAGTTGTCCCTGGCTTGCTTCCCATGTGTCAATGCCACAATTTACCATGCCAGGCCACTCCAGAAAGTTCGTAAGGTGAAGTTCTTTTAAGGAGAAAAAAGAAAAAAAAATAAAAAAGGAGAGATTGTTTTGTTTGGGGGATTTTTTTTTTTTTCTTCYCCAAAAGCACTTGTCTTTACCGAAGTATGTAAAAGTCAGTTATTCATGCTGTTTGATTATCTCATGCAGTATCATTTGCCTTAGTTTGAAAATCAGGTGTACTGTTTCATAATTAAATTATTCAACAAAACCTTGACTATAAAGCATTCTGCTAAAACCTAATTAAGAGTATGATTTGATAAAATCACATTCTGCAGTTTTAGTTTACATTCCCATATGAGTGGGGACGTCATTATTTCATGCTTTACACATTTTGGGCCTCACAAGGTTTTTTTTGTTTGCTTTTTCCCCCTTTCCTTTCCCAAAGCTGATTTTGAATTATATAAAGAGGTACTCCAGGCTTAGATCGTATCAATTCATTACCTGTTGGCAACATTCAGTTCTGATTAAAAAAAAAAAAAACAAAACCAAAAAACACCCCCCCCCCCCCCCCCCCAAAAAAAAACCTCAACAAAAAACCCAACCCTCAGCAAACCTAACAGAAAGGCATCATGAAAAGAGCACTATTTCAAAAGTTGGCCCTTGTTCAAGCTGCATATGGTCACATAATCTTTTAAAACGCGTGATTCAAGTCTCAATTTAATTACGTAATAGCACAAATGGAATTAGACTGCAGATGAAGTGCAGTATTTCAGCTCAAACACATACTGGAGTTGTGTGACTGACCCAAGCTTATTTCATTTGGTCATTGTATTAGAGGGCTTAATTTGAATGCAAGCACACGTAGCAAACAACAATTTCAATACAATACCTCCTCCTCTTGATCCAAATTTTAATACTTGCTGGGCTGTGTTATGAAGATAATTTGTCAGGCAGCTTACAAAGATGATGACAATCCAGTATTATCAAGTATTTTCCTTGAATTATTTTATTTACCATATATCCTTGTGTATCTGCTTAAAAATGCAGMTACACCTTTTTCCCATGTATGTATTTGTTTGTCTGTGACCCTTAAGTGGCATATAGTTATAGCAATGTCTTGGGGAGCAACAGGAAAAACAAGACTTTTCTCTTTCAATAGATTGGAAATGCAAAATCCTAATTAGTACATTCCTCAAAACTTGTATACTTTCTGTGCTGCAACAATGCATACTTTTCCCCATGTCCCCATACTTTATCCTCATCTCCCCTACATTTCTCCCCTTCTTTGACCCACACACCAAATGGTACCTTCTCATTTTAAGAAATGAGGGAACACACGTTTGGGGCCTGATACGGATCTTACTCAATAAGACCAGTTCACATGCTGGAGCTATTTCTRGCTCTCTGCATATTCAGGCAGATGTTGTGCATCAAGTGTGCTCATTTCATGTTTTGAAGGTTTTCATTTAAACCACTAATATTGCATAGATAAAGCAATTTAAAGAAATCCGTCAGTCTAGGTCTGATATTTTAACAATCACATGAATGACCATGTTCGAAACATCTAAGCAATAAAAGCAATTAAAAAAAAAAAAAAAAAAAAAAAACCCAAAAAAAAAAAAAAAAAAAAAAAAAAAAATGGGGTTTTATTTTAAAAAAATTTAAAATAAAATTAAATTTTTTTTTTAAAAAAAAAAAAAAAAAAAAAAAAAAAAAAAAAAAAAAAAAAAAACACCCAAAACAACAAAAACAAACCCCAAACAGTTTGGGGTTCTCAACAAAAAACAATATGAAACTAATCTGACCAGTACTGCTCAGGAGTGAGAACTTGGTGTTACAATAGTTAAATCCACAAAAACATCATCCCAGTGCTCAGTAGCAGTCAAAAAAGAAAACCAAGTATCAGGAATGACTAACAAATGAGAGAAAATTCAAGATTTGCCCRCATGTTGAATACTGTGTGTAACGCTAGTATCCTCAGCTAAAAATAAAACAACAACAAAAACGCACAACAAAAGAGATGAGGGGTTTTGCTAGAGGCCTGTAAAAACTGTGGGTAGAGAGCGTGGATGGGGACTGATCCACTTTCCTCTCCAGTGGAAGGAGGAGGAGGTCTCTTATGAAGCTTACGAGTCTAGCCAGGGACTTCCCTGAGCTGAAAGGTTTTAGAGAATATAGAAGGATGTAACATATGTCCACCCTAGTCTTACTTCTCAACTGCCTATGGCTACTGTTGGGAAACAAAATACTAGGCTACATGTAGAACCACAGAATCATTTAGGTTGGGAAAGACCCTTAAAATCATTAAAGTCCAACYGTTAACTTCATTTTGAACCAGTAAGGCCACAAAAAATTTTCTTCTTTGACTGACCTCTAGCTTCTTAGATGCTGGGGAGAACAAGACGCAGGTACTCTGGCTTTACCATAGCTTTTGGCAGTCACTTCTGAAAATGCCTTGCCACACAACTTYGGGAAACAGTTCAGAGTAAAATAATAGAAGGTTGGTACAGAGCTGATTAAAAAAAAAAAAAGCAGGTTAGCTTTATGTTAGATCCCAGGGAGATTTCTGCCTTGGTCCCAGTTTTGCTCAATTACTTCAATAACAACAAAAATAGAAGAATAGAAAGCATGCAGAAAAACTTGAAGACAACTGCAAAATATTAAAGATGAGAAATATATCCACAATTAAAAACTATTAATTACTTATTAAGAAGCAGCACTAGAAAAAAAACAAGGAAAAGTTTTAACCGGAGCATTGTGTGCAGAGGCACAGAAAGTGCTTCCAGCACTTTGCCCATTATGGCTGAGGCTTCAGCTGAAATTGCAAGACCCCACCCAGAAGAAATGAAAAACAAACAAAAGTCCCAGTATAAACTGTAGATGACTGCCTACCTAATCACTGCCTACCATAAGCACATGAAACCATATTCTAAATTACACCTCGCTTCAACAGAGAGCCMGAGAGTACAACCAGAAGTTTTCCTCATTGGAAATCAATTCCRTACTCGCTATATTCTCAGAGTATAGCTTCTGCCTCTTTAGCCCTACCTAAAATTATTTTGCAAGCTATAAAAATGTTGGGAAAATGACTGTGATATTATAGAGAACATTGCACCAATAGCAACAGTATGTGTTTGTTTGGTAACTCTAGAAAACAATTATAGCCACTGTATCTAACTGTGATTATAAAAAAAAAAATAAGAACATAGTTTTATAAAGCTTTTATGATGTGTATGCACATCACAGCTTGCATAAGCATTCCTGCTAACCACATCAAGGTGAAAGACAAAGCAGCACAAGAGTTCCTTAGATTACAAATATGATTCTACACAGTATAAAGAAAGGTACCTCTGACAGAGATAGTGACATACGGATCTTAATATACAGGGCATAGCAAAATCTCATCAGCAACACCAAGTGCTGATCTGGTCACTCATGTTCTGGAGAGATGGGCTCAAAATAGAACAGCTGAAGATCAAGAAAAGAGCCCAAAGTCAGAGGAGAAGAGCAAGGTTTGCCTTTTTTAGCCTACCAAAACAAAGCAGGGTGGATAACATCTGTAAATACCAGTGGAGAGGAAGGGGTAAGCAGAAATGAGGCTCCAGGGAGGAAAAAGAATCACTTAATTGAAAGCACCAAGTACAAATCAGCAATTAGAAATGCCAGGAAATTGGAAATTAGAAAAAAGGTCGTTAACTAGCAAAGCAGCAAGATCCTGATACAGCTGCTGATGAAGGGGGGTTGAGGCACARGAAACCAACCTGAGGTTCAAGTGGAACTTGACAAATAGAGGAGAGGGTTACATCATGTTATGGCTTTTGGTCTTTCTTTCAGTCTTCTCATCCTGAACTTTGAGATATGAATTTTATTCTTGGCTTTGCCCTTGACTCTGGGTAGAGCCCTTCTCTTTTCTGTAGACTCCCTTTTAATGTAATTACTCTACTCTTATAGATGAAGCTCTTTTTTATATTTATTGTAATTGAGAAGTGGATCTAAGATCTAAAAATGTTATTTTTTTAAAATTGCACATTTTTTGTTTTCATAGTGGAAGCACATATAACCAACGATTACTTGTGTTCCTCYGCAACCACATCAACCTATCTTCTCTTTCTGTCCCTCCTGCCAGGGGTTTCGTGTGCAGGCTCACACAGCCTGTGCTCCTCTCCCTTTTCTCATTTCACACCAGCTCTGTCATTCTCCTCCCTCCTTCCTAGCACCCTGTGCTGAGGATATACTTTCTACACAGCCTCACTTTCCTACACCACTGTCCCTCGTTCTCCATCCCACGTTTCCCTCTGCCCTTGTTTTGCCCCCCCTGCAATGGGTTTCTCATGCCGTCTGACCCATGTTCTTTCCCAAACAGCATTTCCTATTTCTCTTTTGACACTCTAGAGAGGACAGTGGATATTTTGGGTTTTGTTGTTTGGATTATTTATTTATTTAAATAAAGCCACGTAAATGTTTTTAGACTGCCTTATCACAGACTAATCTAGAGATGAGAGAATGCAGATACCAAACATGCACAAAACCCATTCAGACAACTGAAAAATATGACACATATCAAAGCACAGCCCATCCATTCAGCAAGATTCTGAAGTGCAAAGTACCAAAATGAAAAACATCCTCTAACAGATTAAGCAGAACAGGCTGCCCTCCCTCTCCTCAGATGTTTCCCCTATCTACATCCCATGAACAGAAAGTACCACGTCCACTCCATAGACCTTATTTGCTCCCCTCTAGGGCCTTTTATCAGACGTCAGGAAATCAGACACTAGAAAGATCACAGAATCTTTTAGGTTGGAAAAGACCCTTAAGATCATCGAGTCCAACTGTAAACCTAGCACTGCCAAGTCCACCACTAAACCATGTCCCTAAGTGCCAGGTCTACATGTCTTTTAAATACCTCCAGGAATGGTGACTCAGCTGCTCCCCTGGGCAGCCTGTTCCAGTGCTTGACAACCCATGATGAAATCTGGAGAGGTGACACAATATTAAGGATTATTATTACACATGTGAGAGAGTGGCCAAAATATTTCCATCAGAGGCTTCTCAACAAGTGTCTATAAGGCAAGACTCCGCAGTATCCAAACACAGGAAGATGGACACTGCCTGTTGTCACCTTCTAGTGTTTCTCGGTGCCTTAGATGGTGTAGTTAAGTTTTTCTTCTACCTCTCATGCACTTTCTTTTAGTCAAAAATTTTTTCAGTGGGTAAGATGAGGCACACTGGGGACAAAGTGTTTTGACTAACGGCAAACAGATGGTCATTAAGAAATGAAGGAGGAAATCTCCCAGGATTGTGAACCTCTCCCCCCCTTATGTTAACCAATATAACACTTCCCTCATCCATGGTTTCAAAGCCACAKTTAGATGCATCATCCACAAATGTATTCTCATCATACCATCCAGATAATTCATTTCCAAATCTACAGACTTAACACAAAATACCTGAGAAATTGCATTTATGTAAAAGGTCAGTCACAGGGAAGTTAAACCTGGGCAGAGTGTCCCAACTGATGCTTTATACAGCATGATAAAATAAGTGCTTCTGCAGCAAAGCAATCTAAAATAATGTTCTCAAAAACTGCAAATGCAAACAACTTATTCCTGTTCAGGAACATCAATATAATCAAGTTCTCTTTGATTATATGGGATGCTCTGAGATCATAGCCCTCTGAGAATTTTTTTGGCTACTTTCAAAAATGTCTGAAATTTACTCTATAAAATTAATGCACAGGATCTGAAAATTCTACCTTAGCAAATACAAAAGGCCATTTGATTAGCTACAAATAAAAGCCCCTTGAGCTAAAATGAATAAGGTTTAAGCTACTTTAAATTATTTTCCCGCCTGATAAAGCCATTATCACATTTAGAGTGTTTACAATGCAGAACTACATTCCTTTGATCATCTTATAAAATTAATTGATCTTGCTTATCTATTGTACTATTTTAAATCATTTTAATTGAGGACATTAGGAGAAGTAATGGTAACAACCAATGCATTTATTAGCTACTGACGTTCGAGGCAGCAATGTCATTTTCATAATCTGAATTTCTCTATAACAAAATTCCATTCTTAATGGAATTTACATATAGATCACCCCCAGCCACAAATAATTTACTATTACTTTAAGTCCTAAAGGACAGGCAGAAAAACTGTGAAAAATCACTCCAGCCATACTTAATTTTAATTATTCTTTTAAATCAGATAGAGACCCCGAAGTTAAATTCTCATAATTAAATAGAAATTAAAAGTTTCTAAAAGCCTTATTTTCAACTCCAATTTTAAATGCAAATGAACACAGAAGAAAATTGCCCCGTGAAGAACTCAGTAATGTTCATCTACAATGTTTTGTTCCACAGCCACCAAACTCCTCCATCACCTTGAGTCCCACAGAAGTCCCCATTTAGTTAAAGGCTGCAAAAGGCTGGGTGCAAGGTTCCAATATTAACCAAAAGTCCTGATTTTTTTTATAGGGCTGCCCTTGCCAGTGTCTGCAGAACTGCCTGGCTYACTTGAAAGATTCCTAATGTTTCCATGATAGACTGTGAGTTTGTATGGCCCACTGTGCCACAGATCAGCTGTACCTACTTGAAAGAGAAAAATTGCTTTCCTTCCTAATAAAGGAATGTTCCATCACCCATTTGGTTGAAATCTTTATTGATACAAAGTGAATTGTGCCTGGGCTAAAGATCCCCTTGAAAACATGCTTCATCGCCAGCCTTAAGTTGTCTGCCTGACCCACTGGGTTCTAAAATTAAAGAATACACACTCATTTAATCAAGTTAAACACRACGTTCAGCAGCACAAAAGCTAAGCATAGATGTGCTGCACAAATACACACACAAAAGATTGTGCCAGCATGCCACTGCATGCTTGGGAAACAGGTTCAATTCTCTTTGCCATGAAGCTGTTGCACGACTCCAGGCAAGTCACTTAGGTCACATCTATGCTGACAATTGCCATCAACCCCCTTCCAGAATCACCAGCCTTCTCTGCCATCACCTCTTTATGTCAACCACTGGAGGCTATCTGCTTCAACCCCAAGATGTCTGTTGATCTTCAGGAAGAAGACATAGAATCATAGAATCCTTAAGGTTGGAAAAGACCTCTAAGATCATCGAGTCCAACCATCAACCCAGTACCCATGCCCACTAAACCATGTCCCGAAGCACCTCATCCACACGTTTTACTGCCTTCTTTCTCCTTGCCTCCTGCCTTGTCAGGTCAGTAATTCCTTGTTCCCAGCTCCTTGTTCTTCTGCAGCTCTGTCTCCTTTCTCCACTGCCCRAAAGAAACAATTCTAGACGGGAAGACAAGCCAACAGGCAATTGCTTGGACAACTGACACAAACTAGCAGCATAACATGGGTGTCTTTGACATAGGCTACAAAATATTATAATGCAYGAGAAAGACTAATACTGTGACTGTTGTGATGGAGGAGACTTAAGATCAGTGTAGATGCATCATTTTTCCTTCTGTGCTTCCATTTCCAAATTATAAAGWGAAGGCATTAACATTTGCTGGACTGTAAACACATTACATACTGAGCTTTGGGTGCTCAGTTACATTCTGGTTTTGACCATCTTTGCAACAGCAAAGAAGTGATTATATCTAGGTGGTTTATTGTGGTGGCCTGCCAAACTAAGTTCTGCAGTATAGACGCTCCCATGTGGTAGGAGCAACATATCAGTCTGCCGCTGTGTAACAGGGCTGAGGTTGCTATAATGGGACACCGTAACATGTTGAAGGTTTGCCTCTACCATTTCTACCAACAAGTTGACGAGGCTGGATGAAACAGCTGCTTATGATGCTGACAGTATCAAAATAAGAAAAAAAAGAGGAAAAAAAAAAAGAAGAAAAGAAGAAGAATGAAAAGGCAGGTCAGCTGGCACCAAGATGTCAATCTGCAACTAGGTTGGAACAAGGAGCCCTTATTCATGCTAATAACTAGTCTACACCAGAGGAAACAACTCAGCAAGGTTCAAAAGTGGGCTCAGAAGAGATAACTTAGAGGAGTTCAGTTACAAGCTGAAGAGATGGGCACACAAGCAACAGCAGTGTAATATTCACCCCTTTTGTCCTTGGCCTAGACTACAGACAGCAAATGCTGTGCTCTCCCCATTGGGATTCTTATCAAAGAGCAAGGGGAGGGAAGAAAAAGGAAAAAGAAAGCTGGAATAAACACTGTAAAGAGAGACTGCCTTTACTTGTTCTGATGAGTAGACTTCTTTGTTTCTCTTTACAAGGTTTGTAGTGAGTACAAAGCATGACATTTAGAAGTAAACACTTGCATTTAAATATACACAATACAAGGACACCACCTTATTTTTGCTACAACAGCAAGTCTCTCCTAACATTATTATTAGACTATTGACTCTGAAAACTAAACTTCTTACTCTTTCACTAAACTTCACACATTTTTCAGATGAAGGTTTTGTGTTTGGGGTTTGTTTTTAGTTTTGTTTTGGTTTTGTTTGTTTGTTAAATCTTATTTCGTGTTTTAGCTTCATCCCCAGAGGAACTCCTGAATCAACGGATGCCCACATTTAAATTCAGGCCCATCACGCAAGTACCAGATTCAGCTCTCCCAAGTACTTCAGAGGAAAGGGCCTGTATGATTTCAGTCCTATTTCAAGGCCATTTTTAATTCCCACAGTCCAAAGTTCTTGTCAGGAGAGGTAAACATGCGGTAAGTAAAGTTGAAAGGCAAAAGGATAAATAAGAATAGAAACTCTTTAGATGGCTATGTCTTGAGGAACTGAACAGAGTGATAAGGCGGTAGAGGCAGTTTTTAACGTAGAGACAAGAACCAAAGCTAAAATTAAACTGGCCAGACTTGAGCAGCTGAGCTCTTAGGCTGTGGTTTTTTCCTTTTGCTAGTAACCTCTGGTGCTCCTTTCTGTCACCTTTACAAGCCAAGACCTGTATCCTCCTCTACGGCTGTGGTGCATCTGGCACACTGCGCTCTGCTTCTGTTACCAAAGAGCCCGTTAATAACAACAGCATGAGCTTCCAGGCTGTCAGAACTGTTTTCATTTCAGATTTTTCTCTTGTTGTAAGAGAAAAGAGTCTAAAACAATGCAGCTATGTCTCCCTCTAGTTTATGGTGTGTATAGTTTGAACAGCATAGACATGGCTAACATCTTACAACTACCATGCAAGGCAGGAGAGCTCTGTGTTCAAAATTTCCCAGACTATATATTAGTAACAATATATTCCTGACACAGAGATTGATAAAAAATAGTGTACTCATGCAGTTGGGGAAACCTAATGCATTGTAGGTCACYGTAAAAACATAGGCAAGATAAACTRCCTCTCTTTTATTCAGAGCTAAATTAGGTGAGGTCAACCACAGATGTGAAGGTGAGCACTGATCATGCCGAGCTCTTTTGTGGTAAGTAGTACACGTATAAAATCCACTCAGGATTTCACGGCACGATAACCATCACTCCTGTGTCACCTCACCGGCCATGTCTTTGGGATGGCCAGGGTCTCCCTGCCCCAAGCACCTGGCTTCTCCTTGAGCGCTCAGCAGGTGAATTCTCCTTTGYCTCCAGCTGCCTTGCAAGGTGAAAGCAAATGCCCTCCCCTTCAATGGCCCTCTCAAACAAACACAAAAAAAGGTTCAAAGCTTGTTCTTAAAGACCCCTGAAATCTGAAGGCACCTGTTACTCAATGTAAGTAACCTATTAACTTAATCAGGTRTATCAGCAACAGTTCTTAACCTCTTTGGTTGTTTTGATTCTCTTATAGGAGCCAAGTCCCAGCGAAACGTATCCCAGAATGCAAGTTGTGAGTCCATCTGACCATGGGACATGATTTTGATAAGGTTTTAAGTAACATAAGTGTAAGATTTTATAAGATTTTTATGAGCAATCCATGACAGAATGCYAGAGCTTTCATACAGAAAAGTGAAAGGTGATTAAGTCAAAGTCTTAATCGCTGGATTCTCTGGAATCTGGAAAAATAATATAATGGTAAACGGAGAGACCTAAACAGTTCCCCTRGTCTATAGCAGGAAGTTTTACAATGAAACAACTTGTCCTGATTCCTTAAGTTTTGATTATCATGCCGAAAACATCTAGAATGAATATTTAGYCTGGATTTTCAATAAAGCCAATTTGCTAGCAGGCTTCTCAACACTAAGTATAAAAGAACTTTCTTACCTGAGGAAAAAAAAACCTACAATGAAAAGACAGTTAGGGCAACTGTGATCCCAGACACAGTCCTCCWACAGACCAAACCTGGATTTATGGCACAATACTGGCTCTTAAGTGCACACAGCAAAATCCGTATCACAATCCTGGCAAACTCCTGCGGAGGAATCGACCCCAGGCTAGTAACAGTCATGACACGCCTCCAGTGGAATGTGTCTTAACGCAACCCCAACGTTTCAGGCTTGCAAAGAAATAATCATAATGTGAAAAGAAGTTAGACAGCTATTAACACACACCGTTCTCTTTGACATGACTTGACCAAGGAGTGTGGTRTTAATTGAAAGAAGTGAATGCAAAAGAGGACAAAACTGAAGCATCCTCTTAGAAAACAATTTCGCAGTGATAAGGTTTGCTAGGATGGATGTTAAGCTGGACTCAAGAACCGTAATGGCAGCGATAACAGATGCTTTAGTCCTTATCTATAGACTTAAATCTCCAATATGCAGCTTTGTTACATATACCAAACATCCCATTTGCAAAGTATTTAATAGATAATAATTTCATCAAATCTATGAGCTATATCTCCATTTTGATTTTTAGTTCTTTGCTTATAAAAACACCTACAGGGGCGTCAGTTCAAGCCAATCACTTGGATTTACTCTCAGCTTATCTATCAAACAGTAACCTTCAACTTAGATCAGACTAGGCTTGTATGTTTGAGTATCTAACTTGTCTCGCTCTGCCATCCTCTGTAGGGGTTTAAATCACTAATGCTAAATGTCAGCCAGTGCGGATGACACCGCAGGATACTCACTGGCATCACCACATAGTATGTGTACCATGTGGCAAATCAAGGAAATGCAGTGCTCTCCTTGTTATGGCTGCATGGACCTTTCCTGACCCTTGAGGAAAAGGATTTGAAATGCTGGAGTACGGGCAAGGAGAGCAGGAAACACGCCTCACACCCACAGAGCCCTCCATGGACCATGGAAACTTCCAACACCTTGCAACGTAGTGATGGTCTCTGGGTATCTGGACAATTCAGAGAGTGTCAAGGCCTCATTTGTGTCTCAGGAACAGCACGCAGCCTGGAGTCACAGCCCTCAGCAGAAACTACATTTGCCCCAGCTTCCTCCATCGAGGTCTGACATCCCTGAAGTGTCAGCAGAGGCCAGCCACGGGGCTCATCCTAGGAGCCRGTGGCTTAAGGCGACATCAGGGAGCAGATCTTGTGTCCAGGTGATGGTGACGCTCCCTGAAGCAAACCAGCTGCCAACCACATCAATCGGTAGCATATACGGTTCCAGGCGTACTCAGGGCACCCTGCTGAACTTGTTGCTCTACTCATACATGCTAGTGAGAAAGAGGAATACAAACAGCCTATAAAAGAAAATGCAAGAGAAAAAGACAGTGACCCAAACAGAAACCTGGCTATGGAAATAAAAAAGGCATCAAGAAAGACAAAAATAAGTCTGCCAAACAAATACAAACTGCCTCAAGGCCTCTCAYTGCCTGCCACAGCCTCTACAAATATTTCTTGTTTTGCCCCGTCCCTTCCTCAACTACAGTAAAGGTTAAAAATATTTCAGTACTACGGGGAGGAACATCAAAATCCGAAAACAGGGAAGACCGGAGCTGAGCAGCAAAGCCTGAAGACGCCCAAACCTGGCAGAAAGAGAGAAGGTGCTGGGCAGCTTCGTCGCGTCAGCAGGCAGCCACCCCGCGCTTAGGTCTTAGGACGTGGAGCCGTGCACGCTCACCCTACCATGCAAACCCCCTCTGACAAATACCKGTATTAGTATACAGCTCCTATCTTTTCCCTTCCATGATCATTTGAGATGAGGAGAAAAAGAAGTGCAGTATGGATAACACGTGACACATGCAATTCAAAAGCAATCTCCTGGTGAAGGAGCAGCMCTGACTGATTCAAAGAGGAACATCCCAGCAGGGAAAGCATACTGTGAAGCTGTGGAAATAAAATGGTTCCAAGGAGAGGCCTCCCACGTGCTCATACAGGAAAAACACCAGTGGGGCAAGCACATTCATCTTCAACTCAGATGAGGAGGGGGAAGAAACTGCATGGCAATATAGCTCAAATGGAGACATATACATATATCCCCCTCCCACCAATGCAACCGCAGTGTTTCTACAATCACAACTGCAATTTTGGTAATAACATGAGACTAAGAATCATAAATTATATGTAAATTGCTTGTGTATAATTTACGAATACCTAGGGCTAGATATTATTATTCTCTGCATTAATAGTTTTCTGCCAAATGTTCAGATTGTTGCATTGTAGCTTAGCATCCTCTCTTCTCCTCCATGACCCCACAAGTGAAGACACATATCATAAAAGAACAATATTTACTTATCACCAAAGGGGAAAAGATCCTTGTTATACTGCAAAGCTTATATTTGCCATAGGAAATGAAAAAAAAAAAAAAATCTAAATTGTTTTCCTCATAAAAATATTAAAGCAATACAATCTCTGCCTGCCTATGATTAAGGCTGCTTTGTAAACAGATTGTCATTCATTTTGTGAGTCAGACACCATAATATTCCAGGATAAGGGTCTGTTAGTCTGAAAATATTTAGCAATCCTACAAATTAAATGTGATATATATAAATAGAACTTTCTAATTAACATTTCCCTTTTGTCTGTCACTGAATTTGCTTTTTTTTCTCTAATGGATARCAAGCACAATGACAGCATGGTATTACTCTTGAAATAAACCTGCCAAGACAAAAGCATGTCTTGGATTTATTTAAAAAAAAAAAAAAAAAAAGAAGAAGTAGCATCTTTTCCTGGGGTGTGCTTTTGTTCTGTTTTGTTCTGTCTGTAGGTTGTGCTGATAGTAGGTTGTTTCAGTAAAAAACAATAAGGAGAAAATATTTTTTCTGAAGAGATATTCAGTACTTTAACCTGCCCTCTAGACCTGAGATACCTGGAAGATACTTAAGGGTCATCTGTGTTATTTGACAAGTGTTACATCTAGTATGACAGGCAAAGATACAACCTTAACACTCATTCGATGGTGCCATTTTGAACCTAACTCTGGTGGCAAAATGTTATTTTTTTTTTTAATACGAAACGTGATAGCTTAGTGCTGAAACACGGATTTCCAGGCACAAGATAATATCAAAGTGACCATTTATGATGCCCAAAATCATAACCTCCACGTAAGGCTCAAAGACTCATTCCACACAAGACATACATACATAAAACACTGTAGTCATTTATGGATGCCCTTTAGCCCAGATGTCTAAAACTATTCCAGTGAAATACAGCAACCTAAACCCAGGTTTTTGGCACTTTACTGAATGATTATATATGAAACTAAAATTAGATAGCTACATGGATGCTCCAGCCTCAAGTGTGGATTTCCTCAGCTGCTGCAGAGGCACTTCAGCCCCACACCACCTTTGAGAGGAAAGAAACGTGGCCTCTGCAGTTTTCCCTACCTAGATGACACCCAATTTCTTTTCCTGATCCCTCTCTAAGGTACTTTCGAGATGCAGAATATAAGCTAATAACTCCTCACAAAACCAAGTGTGCCGGGACACCCCGTGTCCCATAGCCCACCTGCACAAGCAAAATTCCTTTTGATGACTGGTCTGAAAAAAAAAAAAATATGTTGATGCCTGAGGAACTGAGCTATCTCCCCCCAACACACACACMCCCCTTATGTATTTTAGGCAATAATTACTTTAAAAAGTAGCCATCTCACGTCTTCTTTCTAATACACCTGAGCTGCAAACATTTTGCACATGTTGCAAGGCTGTGTTGGAGTAAGCATGGGGACAACCGAGGCCAACCAGGACAGAGAGAAAAAGGTGCATTGCAGCCAGCATCTGCCCACATAGCTGCATTAAGATAAACCACAATCTTGCCTTTAAGCTAATTAATTAACTGCTTTCAACCATAGCTGTTTCTTCACAGCTTTCTTAGKCTGGCAGTGATAAATACACAGTAACGATGTTAATAGTTCAGATTTACACAGCTGGTGTGACGTACAAAATGGCATTCATAGTTATGGACTTGGCAAGGTCCCGAGTCACCCTGCACTAGTGTTATCACCACTGAATTCACAGCAACTGTGCAGATTTACACCAGAGAGAGATCCGATGACCTCCTCTGCGTATCAACCCATATGTGGGCATTAAGCCTAAAAGCAATATTTATATATTCACAAAAGTACATACTCACCAAACAGGCTAGAGGTACTACACTGGAAATCACCTCTCCTTCAATTATCACATGTAATTTTTAATGCTGTTCAAGTTTAATTACAGTGAAGTACTTAACTGGGCTCCAACTGATTGATAATGTTCTTGACTACTTGTCTCCTTCTCCTCACAAGTGCCAGATGGAGAGATCTAGATTAGTTTATACCACATAATGAGAGCTTACAACTGAAAATATGAATGAATATTGCACAGTTCAGTTTGATCCCCTTTGACAAACTTTACATATTAAAAAAAAAAAAAACCCCACCAAAAAACCAAACCCTCCTGCTAATTAATTCTTTTTATTTGCCTTTCTCATCTTGCCAGGTATTGCTATGYACTTAGGTGTTTTATTTAAAATGGAAATGAAATCATAATATATTAATTTAGAGTCAATAACCAAATAYATAAACCAGGTCAGATTTTTTTTGCATTTACGTGACCCTGTTTGCACGCTGATTATGTTCTTTAAGTCAATTGTATGTGAGCTCCCTTTCAATGCATTTAGAAGACTGCTCCTTTTGAATTCCTCAGGATTCATGCTACTAAAGAAAGATGACTGGAAATATAATTTTGCTCATTTGATCCATGTGTTACAGAGTTCAAGGGAGGAGGAGAGGGAAGACCATTAAAGAGAATATATTTTTCTCAAGTCCTAGTATTTATGCTATTTTTAAAATGTTTTTTCTCCAGCACCCCCTCCCTTCAAAAACAATAAGCAAACACATCCTTCATTTCCTCACTTCTAAAAACTTAGTCAGCAGTGCCCAAGACACGATGAAGAAAAAGTCTTTTCAGCCTGAGCCACAACCGGTTGTTAGTGTTCAGAATAAACATCAACACGAGACSTCCTGCCCTAGCTCAGGAGGAACAGGACAGAGAGGGAATATAGTAGGGACACTGTGACTTGGATTTCTGCTACGATTCCAGGAGCAACTGAGAGAGTTTTGCAGGGCATAAAGCGTTAACAGCTCCTACAGCTCGAGACAAGTACGTGTTAGTTGTAACAAGTTTGAAATAAATTAAAAGTTAACTTCTCATCTGCAGCAGCCTAAGCGCATTACACAAGCCTATGTGCTTTAGCTTTGRAAAGAGCTTCATCGGTCTGGGTGAAGGAGCAAGGGAGCGGCAAGTTTGGGGCTTGCTGGGAGCGAGCCACGGTGAACACCACTGAATTTAGCCTGTGGAGGCAGAGGCACGGCCACGATCCACAGCACGGGGTCACCACAGAAGAGTGGAGAAGTTAGGATGGGGTCCGTGTAAAGGACCAAGCGAGTGCCAGCCGGCACAGCAAACCAAGAGCGCCAAGCGTTACGCTGCTGGTTTGCCTTGCGGTGTGCTGTCACAGGAGCGCACACTGAACCAGGCTCCCAGACTGAGCCTCCAAAATAGGTCATCGCGTCATTACGAGAAATATTTGGGGGTGGTGCTCTGACTCTTACTGAACACTGCCAAAGTAATTTCATTCTCTTTGCTAACATGTGTACAGATTAATTACCAATGTAAAATACAGAATGCCTGAAGAAATGCAACGCGTTTCATTTTCGCACCTGGTGAAAACTAGCCAGAGCTGCAATAACTTGCACTACCGTGCAACCTGATGCACTAATCCCTCCCAGACTGTTGTGTTTTACTGGATGYAACAAAGGACACTGCAAGCAAAATTATCATTGCAAAACCTTTCAACTGCTCGGAGAAAAGGAGGACAGGAAAGCAGTCAGCATCAATTTTCCCACACAGTTCTGCTGCAGCAAAGCATTTCTTGGGAATAACTTTAATAAGACAAAATTTTCAGGAGTATAAATACCATTTCAAAAAAATTCTACATGCATGCTTGTTTATTCTGAAAATGTTATTAAAAATGAACAACTGGCAAAAAAGTTTCGACATTTTGCCATTTAAAAAAAAAATCAGTTACAGAACTCCAAAATACTTATAAGCAAAGCAGATTTGGCATCTGCCTGTAATCCATTAAAGTAAATGAGTAATCAAAGCAGTTGCATAAAAAGTTTCTAAGTTGTATAAAATTATAGACTAAAGATAATACTGGAATGGGAGGATAAAGCCTTATAATTTTATAAGGTAATTGTTTGTATGAATGGATGTGCTAGCCTATCCATTAACATAACAACTGCCTGCAGAACATATGAAATGAGCTAATAGCAATAATTATCTGGAATTAATKATGAATATAAACATTTCTTTATACTCACTAAATAAACAGCAACTGGAGCTTAGCATTCACCAATGGTACAACCAGAACATGGCATTTACCAGGATGAAAGGGAGTAGCCATACCAAGGAAAGCTACTGAGAAGTGGAGTCTCTCCATTAATAGCAAATAGATAATTTGGAGCTTTGATTTTACTGCTGCTGAAGGCTGCATGAAAAGGCTGGACCACAGCCAAAAWGCAATAATCACAATGCCTGCAAATCAAAGACATAAAGCCATCAAGAAGCTCAAGTCTTTCTATACAATATAATTATCAAACAGTATCAACCCCTCTCACTATCTGAACTTATTAAAAAAAAAAAATCTTGTCACAAGCAGCAGCAAGTGGAGCAGGATCCTACAAGTGATGAACCCTCTTCTCTTCCTCCCACCATTTCCAGGCACAGACTCCGAGAGACTCGGTTTAACTATGCTTATTTTTGCCACCACTGTACTAAGAAAGGTGTCTTACRTGGAAAAGGACAAAATTCAAGGGCTTTTGTGCCTCTCCTGTATTTGTTTTAGGTCTGAATATCCTGATTCAGTTTTTTTCTTCACTACAGCTGCTTGCAGTTTGCATTTTGCATACTGCTTGCCTATCTGATGGGAGATGAGCAGGTGTGCGCTGAGCTCTCTTCCAATTTACATTTTGTATTTTAAAACAGACCATAACTTGCCATAGGCGTTTGCTTCTAGGACAGAATGCCAAATACAGAACAGGAAGGTTTGCTTCTTAATTGCCTAAGTAAATAAAACTTTCTTGTGAAATATGTTACTGTATAAAACATTGATGAAATACCACCACAGGGTATTTCTACATTTTCCAATCCCCACCCTCACAAAAATGGTAACTACTGAACTTGCCACGCTAAGTCTTCCTTTTGGTCAGTTAAAAGCACCACGGTGATCAGCAACAGTTCCTCTGGGAAGTCCACGTAGYGTCTATTATTTCACTCGGGGGGAGCAGGGGCATACAGAAACATATTTTGATACGTTGCAACATAGGCTGCAACCAGGAAAYGCAATGATTCATTGTCTTGGGTATTTAGAAAGTTTGTTACTGCAACAAGGAAGCGTATATATCCACAATGTACATCACAAATGCACAACGGCCAATGCCCTTCAGTTACGCAGCGTGAATCTATGATGTTGCTCCTACAGTCTTGTATCGATTATAATATAATAATATAGATATAATAAAGGTCTGCTTTGGATCTTATCTCAAAGCCATACACTTGGCGATATTAATGAAGACTACCCAGACTCTCAAGGCAACAGCATTAGCTAGCCCTGAAAAGAAAAGTTTAATCACTTAGTATCGTCCTGACTCCTGCAACTAGTATACTTTAGGAGTCTAGGCGCTATTTGACTTCATATACTAACAATTCCTTGACACTATCCACCTTGACCTTTCTTATTAAGAAAAGGTCCATAAAATCTAAATTGTGCTCATCGATATTTTTGCACAGATTTCTTCAGGCTCGCCTGTTGACCTACCTACAATCTTCCACAGGGCTTGGAAGGCAGCAGCAAACATTCCTCATCCTACTCTGTGCCCGACACAGGTGTCTYGGAGCACAGTATCCAGCTTCCAGCAGAAATCCACAGATGTTCTGCGGGTAAGATTAGCACAGCCCAATGAACAGTGCCATTTTATATTCGCCTAAGACATTGCCTTTGGATGATACAAGGAGATCCTGCAGCAATTTTCCTATACATTTCAAAAGCATTAATATCGCATTGCAAATTTGGCAAATTCAAAGTTGGACACCAATCTGAGCACACAACAGCTTATCTCTGTGTTCAATCTTCTTTTCCCCCTTTCAAAAACTATTTTTATCTATATAATTACAAAGTTTTCATACCTGTGCTCTTATTTCTGCCTCTGTCTTTTCTATACTATTAACAGTCTCCCTGCATTTTATTTCTGCTTTCCACAGAGCATTATAACAAACAACAATTGATTAATCTAAATACGTTATTATTACATCATGAATTACAAATAGGATTCATCTCACCTACGTTAGTCATCTAAAAGTTAAGCATCTAGCCTTACCGGTCCCTTGGACAGCCTAGTCAATAAAGRCAAGCACCTGTAAAATTGAACCATGCTGTATCTTAGACACTTGAAATGGGGTATTTTGCCCTGTGGAAGTATGTCTTCCTATTGCTTGACTGTAGAGGAAGCCTTGTATCATTGCTTAGGCGCTCAATTTTAAGGTACATAATGTTAGGCAAGATAAATACTACTAGTCACATATAATTCCTATTTTATTAATGCTTTTCTTTGTACCTATTCTGAAAAGTTGTTTATTCCTGCACACAGAATATATGTTAATATATGYTATTAGTTAGTTTCTGGAACTTTCTTGACCGAGGTAAATTGGAAAATGTTGATGTTTCTGTTGGAAAAAGTGCCCCATATTCTCATACGTCCCTCTTATTAACAAATATTCAAGTACCAATTATACAATATCAAAACATTGCATTAACAGGAAGCAGGAATAAATTATGAAATACATCAGTAGYTAATTCAACTATAATATCTCAAGTAATGTTGAAGTCAGGATAAGTTTGGCTAAAGCAATTTTTTTGTTGACAGAGATCTGTCAAAGGATTTTTCACTAGAAGTAAGCCAGTGATATAAATAAACTTTTGATCTTGTTTAGGCTTTCATGTTTTTTTCATAGTCTACCCAAATAATATAGAGCAGCTTTTACAAATCATTCTATCTTTTGCAGTTTGAAATAGCACTATTTTAAGGAAGAAGAGTTTCCAACTAAAAAGAACTAAAAATTCAAAATGTTTCCAAGACATTTGTTTTTTAAAGAGGCCGTTAGGAATCCATAATACCACTGTTGCTCTATACAACTCTTATTTCTATCATCAATATGTCACAGGYTTTATTAACCAAGAGAAATGTGTGATAGTTTTACCAGCTGTATAGGATACTGAGAAACAGTTTAAATTAACTAACTAAATCATAATTATAATATCTTTTTTTCCCCATTCTAGAACTGCTTTTCATTAAAATGAGTTTCACACATTTTTTAAAAAAGGACAAAGCAAGCAGCATATACACCTTCCAACACATTGCAGGTAGCTTTGACTAGAGTTTGTATTTTCAAGATGCACTAAAAACTTYATAACTCCAGCTATGTTAAACAAGAAGGATCATCATTCTGTACGCAGCAAGAATCTCCATACAATTTATAGAACAGAATATCATAAATCATTACTATTCAGAAAGAGTGAGTCCATTTAAATTATTTTCATACTCCGAACCCGAACTTTGTTTCACTTTTCCCCCCCTGGATCTGAATTCCCCAAATGGTAATCACCTAGGGCAAAAAAGTAAGCAATCAATTCATGACTGCACCGAAGCCCATGTTCTCTTGCTCTTTTCATTAAAACTATCTGAATCTCATTGAAGTCAACCAAACGTAAGCACTTTGCATAATTTTGGTCTAAGTCAGTCTAATATTAGTCAGGATTTAACTTCAACACTCTTAAGAAATGTGGGTAGTTCTATGACAACAGATGGTCTTGTCTCAGTGCAAGAAATAATAAAAAGAGYGGACCATATATCATCTTTCTGTAATAATGCCTGCATAGGCCACTTCACTTTCAGATTATCAAAAAGACCTATCTAGAGACATAGGACTCGCAGAATGACRAGCAGGTAGTGAGAAGCTCGAACAGTGAAGATAGTGAATGCAGAACATATTCTTGTTGGAAACAGGAGTGCAAGGATATTCTGGAGACAGTACTCCAAGCAATCATTTTACAAACATCGATAACTTCAGTGCTATTACACTCTTAATTGAAACTCTGAAACAGAATGATGGAATCCATAAYTGTTTCCTCCCTGCAATGCCAGACCAAGATTTGGATTCTGCAAATGTGCAGATACAATTTTACTTRTTCAGCCTCAGAGGTGAAGCTCCTCATTCAGATCAGCTGGACTGCCCATGCGAGCCACGTCACACSTACGTTCCTGCGGAGTCACCTCACTTTGCCATGGTGGTGGGAGCTCCTTAGGCTAGCCAGAAGAAAGATGACCAAAGGTTTTATTAGTAATCTTATCAAATTGGACTCAAAATAAAAAAACYTAGTCTCATGGAGAAAGATGAGACTGTTTCTGTTTAGTCAACRTTCTGACCACAGCTGCATTTTAAGCCTGATTTCTCACACATGGAGGAATTAACCCTCAAAAAACATTGTCCTTGATTATGCTTTGTTAAACGTAGAACTACATTCATAGGAAAACATGAAGACATACCCTATATCACTTTAAATTTGAATGGGAAAAAGAGCAACGTTCCAATTCCTTTTCTGTATTCCTTTGATATTTGAGGGCTTGTTATTTTAACAAACACTCTTGGTATTATTCCAATATTCTGAAATTCTGCATGTTATTTTAATATATAAAATTTATTAGAAAAGGCCTCCATTTGCCATGAAGTATTACTGAATGCTGATAAATTACGGTGGGACTATAGTAATTTTTCCCAACAGTCTCCATGTAAGTGTAAATTTACTCATACAAATCAAAATATGAGTTATGTTCAACTGAAAATAATTATACCTATTGAGTGGTCAAAAAATTTTAGTAAGTATTAATAAATAATCCTCACCACATATGGTGATGTCAATCAGCACTATTATTTTACCCATATAAGAGGAATTTAGTCAGGCAGAGCTGCACACTGCACAGTGATACACAGGTTAATCATCGTCACAYAGCACATTATTGTCAGAGCTCAAGAATGTCTTTGATCCCTACCTCAGTTTCGGAGCACTCAGGTCGCCCTTTTGCACAGCATTTAAATGTGGTGCATGTATACTTCAACATATATATAGAATGAATGGTTGAGCTGCAGTAGGTCACGGTGTAATCGTGACACTATCAATTATAAAAAAAAAGAAAATCTTTAAGAAAACCAGCTACTTCACATGTACACTTCGCCCTTTTCAATATTTTTCATCAAAACTTTGAGCACATAGATGTATAGCGAGCATACACGTCAGTCAAATGGATTGGAAGCACTTAGGAGGAGATGTTACGGTCTGTTGCATCCGTGATGTAAAACGAAGAAGTTTAGATAGGCCTTTGACATAATGGACTTGACAAGAAGAAAACCTGAGCAGCGAGGGCACCTGGACAGCCCCCGACAGTCATGCGACATTTCCATACCCAGACCTGGGCAAGACCTAGCTCTGCYTATCACCGCCGCAAAGGTCTCCAGCGTCCCCTCCAGTAAAATACTCTCTCTCATACGCCACTTGTTGAAACAATGCCAGCATGTGAAAAGCTGAAGTTGCCCATCGAGAGCTGGTATTTGAAAATACGGATGAAAACAGCCAGGTTTACGGGAAACAACTCTCTGGGAAGTATRAGAAACCTAACAAAAAATGGCCGTAAAATTTTGGTTAAAAAAAGGCAATACCCTGCTGGTAAATATTGCATAAGCAATGTGTCTAAGGATACGACTGGAAACTAATGCCTTTCAGAAACCTATCTCATAACTTCTACAACAACATACAGACGGCATGCAGATCAGTACTTTCCTGTTGCTGAACAAATAACAAAATCTGTTGAACGCGTGTTAATCTTATATTAATACACATGAATAGAATATCCACATTTTTAGTGCAAAAATTATTTCTAGTTGAAAACAGAATGATTTCCTTTCAGAAATGGAAAAAATATACAAGTTATGGCATCATCTGGTTGTACTAAGAATTTTATGCCTCGTAGTTATAAAAAAAAAAAAAAGAAGAAAAAAGGAAAAAAAGGGAAAAAGGAAAAGAAAGGTCACTCTTGTAGTAAAAAGGGGAAAAAAAAATCTAAAATATTCCCTTTATTATAACTGAATTGGCCACAACTTAGAGCAGCTATTTATGTTGCTTTATAAATATGAAGCCTACATTTTAATAGAACTATGCTTGTTAAGTTCTGGAATATTAAATGGTTCTAATCCTATTCTACTTTATGAGTAGTTCAAGAAATGACCTCTAGATAGATCTGGCCTTGTTCTATCATGCAACTAGATTTTTCTTACAGAAAATAAATTAAAAAGGTGTGACCTTGCTGAGGGCTTGCAGRGAAAATGAGGTACATCTTGTCACAAGCAGAAGAGCCTATTTGAAACACGGTTTGTTCAATTTGAAAGGCTGCTGCTTTCCTCAGATCAGAAGTTAAGATAAAGGCAGTTGGATGAAAGAGGAGAAACATTTCCAAGAGATGAAATTAAAGAGCTACACTGGAAACCCATTCAGCGACACAGTGCCTTTTTTGTGYGAGGGTTTATCTCGGACTCATCAGCCACACCTTGTCCCCGCGCAGGAGCAGGCTCTTCACTCCGGGCACAAAGCCTGTCGTGTCAGGAGAGGATGAGGACTGCTCACCGAAGGGAATCGGAGGACACTCGCTGCACCCCTTCCTCACACAGCAGGGCACGGCAGAAATGAAATAACCCACCCAAATTTTACACACTGTGCTCAGGGAGGAAAAAAAAAAAAAAAAAAAGAAAAACAAAAATCAAAGTCCTTGCTTTTCTTGATCTCAGCAGTTATCTTGCGAGCTCCGTGCCTTCCATCACCAATAGAAGTGGCACCAGCGGGCAGCGTACCCAAACGCCTAATGCTAGTCTGCGCAGAAATTTTGCATTTCAAGCAGGTTGCAGAATAGCCCCACTCAAAAGCAGAGATTTAAAACCTGTCAYACCTTGACAATTGGGAACCCATGCTTAATTTCTTTTTAATTTAACATACTAAAAGTCTGCAGCAATTTGTATGACACCACCTCACCAGAATAGTTTATATTTGTGTCCAAATCAAAATAGGTTTATTTTATCATTTCCATTCTAGTATCTTTAAATAATTTCCTTTCTCATAAYGAAAAAAAGTAACAGGCAGCGAGGCTGTGATTCAGCCGCATCCTTAAACACTTATCTAAGCCCAGCAGGTCCAACAGCATGGTCCAGCAGCGCGGGCAATCAGTACACAGGCTTATTCCTCTCTCCAGCTGCAAACCTGCAGCATCGTGACCTCCATGGCTGGTCCCTTCTTGCCCCTCACCTGTTTTGTGTAGTCCCAAAGCCTTTCAGGGCTCTGGAGCAGCCTGGTTTACAACCTATAGGCTCATTACCCCGCACAGCGAGCCCCCCGCGTCAGTCACCACCCCTCAGCACTACCGGCAGGCAGGGACCACCAAGCGCCCGGAGCGGCGGCTGCAGAAGGATGTCCCCAGCCCCCCTGACCCGCCTCGGAGCCAGGGCGGGATGTCACGTCGCCCGCCCCGTCCCCCTCCAGACTCCAGGGGCTTCTCGCAGGAGGGATGGATCTCACCGGTAGCCACAGAGGCATTAACGTAGGCTCTTTCTTGCGGTTCTTGTAGTGTTTTTAATCCCAACTTGAGTGTTTTCTAATTGCAAGCGTTAGGTACCCTGCTTTAAGTATCGTAAAAGCAGAACCATAGCCTGTAAAAGACWGCCTTACAATTATCTCACAGCAGCTATTTAAATAACACCCAAACACACGTTGTGCTAATTCTTATGACCAAATACAGTTTAATTTCACTTGTTCAGAGCAAAACCTGACTGCAAACAAAGCCTTTGGTGAAGTGACAAGTGGAATTCCAAACAAGTAAGACAAATATTTCCTCCAGAGGCTAAACCTACTGCAAAATATTAATCTCTTCTTCTACACATCTTCACATGTCTTTGGTGAAACACCTGTCTGGAATTGTTAATAACAAATATTTTTCAGGGTATATACTTCAAAGACAGTACTGCAATGTCAAGCAGTGTAGAACTTTTGAAGTAATTGTAGCTAAATACTTCTGTGACAACTGTCTGAATCAATTTGTCTTAGCTGACTATATTCTAGTATTATAAAAACCTAAGACCTGGTTATCAGCCAAAAAGGTAAAAATTGGAGTGAAGTCATAACTAATAAGTTGTGTGACTCAAACACAAAAAAAAAGATAATGTTGTAGTTGAATTAGGAAACAATCAATGCTTTCTGCTTCCTTAACTTCAGATGAACAATGCTCTTTTTCCTGAAAGGATCAAATGAAAAAATATTTCATGCACGCTAAAGGGCAACTCAATAAACCAATGAAACCACAATAAGCCAATCATAAAGGAATTAGAAAATGAGAATATTATGTCCTACTTGTTTAGCATAGTGAAATATTAGTGCTTARTAAGACAAAAGATACAGATTCAAAATAGAATGATGCTAAGATAGGATGGATATTTTTAATTGCTGAACAACCTCACATCACAGGCAAGTAATAAGACCAAAAAAGAAAAGGAAAAAACAAAGAAAAAACCTGTGTGCRTGTGCTTGGGGGGAGACAAAGAAAGCAAACTGGGGCTGGAAACTCAGAAAAAGTTCTGAGAATTACTCACAATTGTGGTAGCAAAAAAAMCGCCACCCAACAAAGAAGGTCAAGCTGACCTCAAGATTCTAAGTCAGGCTCTTGAAATCCTAAATCATACAAAGCGCCATGACTTCAAGGCATACAAACATAAGAGGATTAAGGTAAGTGTCCCACCTAAAAGCCTGAGAAAACAAAGATTAGTTTTAAATACTGAAAAGAAACACAAATCATGTGGATGCTCCATGCACAGGAAGGAATAATTGTTAGGATGTATTAAGAGCACACTAAAATAAGCACTACATAACATAAGGAAAAAATCCAGGTTTGATTGCCACCTTCTGAGTACAAATATACTCATGTCAAAATGTAACAAATATTAATGACTTAAAGAACTGACTCAAACCTCATTGAAGTCACTGGTAAGTTTCTCATTGACTTCAGTTAGCTAAGACCCTCCTTTTAGAAAGATTAAGTAAATACAAATACAACTATTCTTTCTAGGCGAAGGCAGTAAAACGGCTGCTCTCAGCCTGCAGTACCTACCTGAGTGACTTCAGTAACACACTTATCGAGCCAGCTACACAGCAACAAAGGCTTTCCCCGTAGGTAAACACTAAGAAACAGTTTATGCTACTTAYGCTATCAGACACTCAGTCATATTTACATTTATGTTAGCAGAAGAAAGTGCGGTGCCTTTTAAAGGATGACATTAGTTCTAGACGTTATTCTACCAGTTTGAACTCTGATCATGTCTTGACTTTATGAGATGTCAAATGAAATTCAAGCACACATTCCAAATTCTGTATTCATTTTCATGTCAGAGAATATTTTAAAATAGTAATGATGCAATTGTTTATGCTCCTAACTAGATGGAAAGAGAAATAATACGTATGGTTTATGGACTGACCAGCTTTCCATCAGTGCACACTACTTCAACAAGTTCTTATTTAATTGAATAAATTCAAGTTTGGAAATACCCCATTCATCATCWTCTTATATATCTGCTGGAAGTAATCACTGTCTTGTGGCATTACTGAGCACTTGAAGAGTTATCCTGTCCCTCTATTCCAATGCAATTCAGTAAGACAGAAACCGGGACTAACCTACCAAATATGAATTTYTCAGACTGTTCTATTGGTTAAAATTAATGCTTGCATCTTTTTACTGTAGTAGTCAAAAAAGCCTCTACTGAATCCTCTCAACTCTCTACCTATTTAAATGTGAATGTAAAGTTAGGGATCCGGGAAAACCCTATGTTTCTCCAAGTATTTAGTCAACTAAAATACTGCATGACATTAAACAAGTCACTTGCCAAGTGGTCTCTTTTGAACCCAGCTCCAGAAGTGGATAAGGGGTTTACAGGGCTCGGCGGGAATCAGCAGGTCCCGCCACATCTGAACTGTGGCCCCACCGCTGCCTCCTCCATGGAAACTAATAAACCACACTGTTTCAGAGAAAAAAAAAAAAAAAAAAAGACAAGCAATTAAGTGCTGTCAAGTCAATAACCTTTTGTCATGAAGCCAGTTAATGGGGGAAAAATTCCCTTTTAGTTTATACTTCATTCTTCCCACAAATTGTTTTATGAAAAGTCACCTACACATTATCAGGGTTGTTTATAAGCAGAATTGTATTTTTTAAAGAATTAGGTACAGTCTTAGGTCAATTTTCCATGAGCAAATCAAGACAAACATGGTTCTACTGGCCAAGATGACCATTCGCTGGAAATTACAGTAATTTGTATTTAAAAAAATTATTTTCACCTATAGGCCCAGTACACACCACACATTTAACTTCTCTCAGGAGGGTTTTCCTACTAATCCTCTGAAAAAAGACTGAATGTCATTCTTCTTCAGGATGAGAAGCAAGTAGTAAGCACATAACTTAAAGAGGTACTTTAAGACAATCACCTCTCCCATTTACTTTTAGCATCCTAAACACAGTTYGAAACTTGAAAACACATTCAAAACAGACCACTTTCAATTACTTTCATAGCAAAATTCTCCAGAATTTCTGTAAAAAGTTTTAAAGAAGTTAAACATTTCTGTTCACCAGAAACTGGGCTTCTGTTTAGAAAATACTAATAATTATTTTAAAATCATTTTGATAATGTTTTCCTTCAAATAGGTGCAAAATTCTCGCAAAAGACTAAATTCACATTATCTGCAGAATGTTATTTTTATAACACCACTGGCTAAACAAAAATAACTTCTCCATTAAGTCAACCCCTTCTTCTGAGCCATTCCTACTGATGCTGCCAGGGAGACACACAAGCTGTGCTGTTCAAACCACTTTTGGCCATCCGTTSCACAGAAAAATACGAAGTACGTAAGGTAGCAGGACACAGCAAGCACATATTTGGAAGGTTTTTTACTGCCGTTTCCTAAGAGCCTTCAGCATAGGCAGAATTTAATTCTCATTACTAAGTCACCCGCTGCTCTCACTTCCTCTGTCGAAGGACTTTTCATGGCAAAACCAACAGCAGTTTAACAGCTATATTGAGGACTTGTYGTGTTGGGGGGAGCAGCGTAAAAACACAAGGTTGGACAAACAAATGCTTTGTTTCTTATCGGACTTGCTTCAACACCCAAGGGAAGCGCAGGCGGAGCGCGAGCAGGACAGCCTCCCTTTCCCCCAGGTGAGAGGAATGCGGCGGCTGAGGCCTTGCACACCAAGTTCCTGAGATGCTGCCAAAGGGAAAACAGCAGCATCCCACAGACCTGTCTCCCACCAAGCATCGCGGTGAACCTCGGCCATGACTGAGCCCAGCGAGAGCTGATCGCGGGGTCGCTCTGGGGGACACAGTTCTGCTCTCCTCCCATTACCGGGGACGCACAACTCCCGTGGTGACTTCTCATACGATCTGTAGCCTCTGCAGGGGAACCCCTGAAGGAAACGCAGCAGCAGAGCTATTGCCTATGGCGATGCTATGGAAAGACGTGGTAGTGACAAGATGACATTGAGAGTCTGACACTGTAGATTACCTCAGAACCATATCAAAATGATTCGCAGTTATCAGATCTAGATGACAATGAGACTCCAGCATCACTGTCATCTATACCGAAAAAATAAATAAATGCTACATGCCACTAGCCACAGGAATGGATGGTGATTATAGATATACCGTAACAATACTGTCTATRGTAAGGATGGCTCAGGAGCTTTGATGATTAACCTCAACTCAGACTTATACAATTTTGTCTTTTGATTAAAGGGAAAAAAATATKCATGAATGCCATATTTAATCTAGCGATAATTCAGTTTACAATCACAGAACAAAGTGCTGATAATTGAATAATATCAATTAGGTATCAATAAATATTGAATTCTGAATGTGCAGAATGGCAAGGATGTATCCATCTGTCTCCGGGCTAGTAAATTGGGTACCGGATCGAAAACCTTCTGCGTTCAAAATGCCCTCCCACGAGTAGCATCTAGCAATGCTGTCTGTAGGCATTAGGCACAAACCACGCTAACAGTCAGCAAACTCGGGCTACCTGGAACAGCACACACGGGCYCCCTACTACAGACAGTGTGGTACCCCCAAATCAGTTCTCCGACAGAAACTGAGCAATAAGGCAAGTGACACTGGTGATCACAAGCGTACAGCAAGGTAAGASGGGCAGCTGCAATTATTTGGGACAGTGCACAGCAATATCCTACAGGCAAAGAAMGAACATGCCCATGTAAGAACAGGAGAAAAGAACACTTTTTTACCCCCTTTTTTTTCAAAAAAGATTTCTTTTTGCATTCAAACTAATTTTACCAGAACTGCTGTCCAAAAACCAATTATCTTGCCATGAAATTTCAGAAGAAAAAGCATTTAAATTTTTATTTCAAAGGAAAACAAGCTGCTTCAGACTGACCAAGTCATTTGTCTTTTACTGCCACACTTATTTTTCTCTTCCTTTTCCCTTTCATTAAAATCATACATAGAAACTACAAGCTAATGAAACAATGATGAACATCTACTTCAATAACATTGAGAATTCTCAAATGTGCTTTGTTTGTTTTGTTTTTTCTGCAAAATTAACATATTAGAGACTATTTACCACTGTACAAAATTCCTTTCTTTATTTATGAAAGCTACATCTTTACTATCATGATGTGAAATGAAAAGCCTCCTGTACTTGTTGCATACAATTAAGCTGCAACAAAAGCCAGCCCAAGCCATTTCACATTTCATAGGGCTGCAATTATTCTTTAACTGTTAGAATATGCTGTCCCCCAGGAGCTAATTACAGAAAAGCTCTCATCACACACAAGAAACACACAAACAAATCCTTCAAGCACAAAGCAAATGTTCAACATTAAAGAGATGCATTCAGGAAGTCACACCAATCAGTTTGGTTCAGCTAATTACTAATCTGATTTCTGGAGTAGTTGCATTAGATAATTATGATGCCCATTCACAACTTGAAAGCCAGGACTTTGACTGATTATAATAAAGATCTAGGACTCGAAATAAAAGTAAGGGCAAAGTATGAAATATACATCAGAACGGGGCTGATGGGATATATTTGTTTATTGTCGGCGCTTCCTTCGGCGCTTTGCTTTGGAGGACCCCATCCAGAGCTCRCTGAACCCCGCAGGAACATTTCCATTGATTTCGCTGACATTTGGATCAGGCCCAGAACAACAGGGCACGGCTTCGCCTTACAGATTATATYCATGAAATGCCCAGGAACGAGCTTCCGTCGTTTGTTTTCGGCCAGAACGATAGCCCCGCTCCCAGCGGGCGGGTGAAGGCAAGCCGCCGAGCCCACCCACGGGGCAGAGCCCTGCGCGGCGCTGACCTTGGCGGGCTCTCACCGGCCAGCCTCCGGGGCCTGCCCCGTGCGACAAGGCTAAACTCTGCAAAGACTCTATCGTAACCGCGCTTCAACTCACATTTGTTTGGTTTCAGCTTCTGCAGGACTTTTTCGTCCTCCAGCGATCGCTTTGCTGGAGTTTGAGCGTCTTTAAAGGTTCATAACATTACCTGAGAACATAGGGCACAACAATTCCTCATTTCTGATATAACCGAAGCTCTAAATTATTATATTGTAGTTTAGACCTGAGAGAGTTGAAAATATCTGTTTGCTGAAACACTAGTAATGACACTTTATAGGAAAAGTTATTCTAATTAAATGTCTGATGAAATAAATATACTTATTTCAGTTATCAGCCCAGCCCCCAGGGTCTGCTCCCCGTTAAAGGCTTTATAACAAACAAGGGAAAAAAATGTCATTGGAAGCCCATCAACCACACATTTACAAGGAGCAACCCATTGCAAGTGACAACACAAGTACAGCAGCAAAGGATTAGGAATTAAAACTTTTCACTAGGTTACAGCTTTGCACGCTTAGCACCGTCCAGGGTAGTTTCCACARAGCCATTTTACGCATTACAATAAATACAAAAAATGTAGAATTTGACCCATCTTTTTCAGCGTTATCATGTGTAACACCTGGATTTCTGATGAATGCATGATGGCATTAAATAAGCATGAAATTTAAACAAATGCTGAACTTTAAGSAAGTAAACTGGCTTCAGCAGTACGTACTTATCAGTCCTTTGCCAATTTGTGGCAACAATAGTGATTAAAAACACATATTTTAAACAAATTAAACAATAAAAAAAATGAAGAAGTTTCAGCTGCAACTTGGGGATCACATAAAACTCAAGATTAAAGAAAATAAAAGAGATATAGGCTTGCAAAATAAATACCGGAAGCAAATTTTCCCRTCCTGCTGCAATAGTTGCACATTGCTGGCTCAAAAACCCTAAGCGTGGCTTTGAGAGGGTACTCCTGCCTAACTCATGACACATCGGAGTCTATCACACTGCTTTTTAGACCCACACCTACAAAACCGCATTGTTTGCTGAAGATTTTTTGTGGTTTAAAACTCAAATAAAATATAATACACATTCAGACCGGTGTTCCTCCACCTCAGTATCTAAACTAAGGCAGAACTGCACTACTAAGCTGTTTGCACACAGTCATGCTGGACACTTTTTAAAGCATCAAGGCAAGAGGGATTCTTTGCTATTGTTAAACTAAGTGAATGAGAGTTGCAAATCTGTATTTCAAAGTCAATAGGCTACAATATTTACAGGGCTGCCATATGCGATAGCTTAAAATTCAAAACTGAACGAAAATTGTGTGGGGTGGAAACTAATGTTATGGAATCTGAACCAAGGCTACATTTATATTTCACTTTAATGCTCTAGCTGTTTAATCAAAATATGAATAAAAGGTCTAAAAGACCAACACGCAAAAATAGCATAGTTCTGGAATTTAGCTTTAGCTTCCTATTGTCAACCAATTACTGTGTAATTTTTTCCCTGTGACTGAATAACTAACTGTTAGCAAATAATGAAAAGGCAATTACAGCAGAGCTTTGTTCATATTACCCTCTTCATTTTATTCGGGCTATAATTATTGTCAATGCTGGAGGCTTACTGTACCATGTAAGTGGCACCAGGGAAGAAAATGGAATGGGCTGGTGCATGGAAAATTGCAAATGTCACAGCTACCTTCATCATCACCGTTGGACTTCAGAGATTAAAAAAAATAAGCAGCAAAAAGCTCTCCATGTGTGTTTTGCAAATTCTTTACCTCAAGCTGTTGCAATTGCTGATGAACTGGTAGAAGGGGAAAAATTCAAGTACCGTGTTTGTTCTTTTTTTTGTTCTTAACCTCCCCAACATTTTTATTACTATTTAATTCCCAGGGGACATTTCCTTTTTGCCACAGCGTGCCTGGAAACAAACTCACRGAAATATTCTTTTAGCAGCACTTCTCATTAACGATGTCCATGCTGTTCTATAATAGAGAGTGGCATATAAATGATGTATTTTATGGGGTTTGATCTTTACTTCTTTGCCACATACAGACACATCCCTAGGAAAAAAAAAAAAGATTATGACCTGTATGTGAGGATTTAGTGTGCCATATTTAGGGCCTGATATTGACCATTTATAATACGTTGTTGCCCTGGGATTCTAGTATTTATCCGAAATGATGGATACAAATCAGAAATGTGATATTCCATTTGTATTTTTTTAGAAGTAAATAGTATTCCTGTGCATCATTCTCGTTGCTTTTCTCTTTGCATTGTTGGTTACGAGAGACAAACTGCAAAACTGTATTTTATGCCTTCATGTGCAATGTTGCAATTGTTTTTAAACTATGTAAATAATTATATAGCCAGTTAATTTTTTAGCATAAAATAAGGCTGACATACATTAAAGGACATCATACATTGATACTGACTTGTGTTAAAACTTGCTTCCAAACTGACTGGCAAATTTTGGTTTAAACTGCTTAATATAATGCATGAAACTTCTTCTGATCTAGGTTAGTAAAAGAAGTGCATTTTTATATTTTCATAAAATTAAGCTGCTTTGTGCTTTCATTGATCTTCCTCTCATATATATATATATATATATATTCACCATCTTTCTTCAGTCTTTCAGCGCTGGTTGTTTATCTTCTACCACTGTTGCTAAAGTAGATACTTGCCACAAACTCTATATTCATAACCTAACATATATAATTGTTCCTTCTAGCCCTTGATACAGTATTTGGCCATTCAGTATCCCACAGCATCTGAGGACATTCTCCTGATTAGAGAAGTGAGGTTTTGGAGTCTGATTCATCCAAAGAAAACAAAGAGATTTCCAGCAGGAGACTATAATCCTTCCACACATGGCAATGTACAGATGGAACACAGAAGCGTATGGGAAACGGCATCAAGTGAAACTACAAAAATAGACAAATAGGAAGTGTCTCTCCTGGGCCCTAATCCACCTTCGTGATGCCCAGCTCCTGCCAGGAGATCCTGCTCAGTTCATTCAACGCCTTTCTCCAGGCTGTGGGAAGGAAACCCTTTGCGTGGATGTCTCCTCCCCTCCCCAGCATCCTTTGCCACAGGCAGGGCTATAAAGATGATTACCGCGCTGTATTCCTTATGAGCGCCATGCTCCTCCTTCAGCCGGTCTGATGCTCCATGACCAGGCATCGGGCTGGCTCGGGGGCTGCTACCAGGGAAAGGCAGGGGGACCTTTGGCACTCCTTGCATTTATGGACAAGACTGGCAATTAAGCCCAGAATATAAATCACCGCCTTTCGGCTCCTGATGGCTCAGAAACTAAACTAAGATAATATGCTTGTCACTTTTATAGCTAATGTCTTCATTTTTTAATGGATTTATTTAATTTCTTAAGTCTTTCTTAACTTCAATATCAAACATTGTCATGCCCTTGCCGAAATGATCAAAAAGCACCATACTAGGAAAAGTTAACCACTTTTTTTTTTGGAGGGGAGAGGAAGGAGTCACAGAAAAATTAACCAGAGTTAACTACTTTAAAAAAAAATTTCTAATTAATGTAATTAATGTAATTTGGCTGTACTAGTATGAAAACCAAAAAAGCAGTTATTTATTCCAAGGACTCCTTTTCCTCCTATGTGTTCAGTCCATACCATCAATCATTTGCCACCGTACCAAGCAGACAACAAGGCTCTCCGCTTACTGGGCACGTGGGCTAATCAGCACTAACTCATTAAAATATACTTCAAATATAAAAAATAATCAGGAAAGACAGCAGCAAAGGCTAAGGATGGGAAGGATCATAACTTAATTACAACAACATAGTTGGGAGTTATTACAGAGGACTGTACATTTAGCCTTAGCCTCTGTAGGACCATGTCCATAACCTTTCCAGGAACTACAAGTCCAGGCTTTCCCTCTTACTGAAAGCATCCCAGTGAAGAAACAGTCTCTGCAGCTCCCTGGACAGTAATAGGTGCCTGAAAAGTAGTGGAAGGATATTGCTAATTGTGGTGGAAAACAGCAAGAAACATGAAGAGAAATAAGAAGGTTAAATGGGTAAAGTAAGCCAGCAAAACTTTTGCTGATGTCCTGGACATGACACGCACGCACATGGTGATACACTGTAAAACATGTCCTTTCACCACTTCATATTATTTTTGCCCTTTTGCGTGTGCAGAAAGACAATGGTCCTCTGGTGGTACATCATTTCAGGATGTAAAAGACATACAGCAGTGCTTTTTTTCCCTAGGTTTAGCCAGCAAAGACTACAGAAAGTGTCTTTGCCCAAACTCGCTCTTCCAGGTAGGAGGATTACTATAAAATATCCATGAGCCAGAAGAGTTCACAGAGCACATGAAGGGACCAGGCATCCCACTTTGTGCCTTAAAATGTCTGAATTTTATCACTGTTATTAGACAGAAAATAACTGGAAGTAAACAGTTCCTTGGCAAGGAACACATTGGTACATGACACCCATCCTAGGGTTCATCACCAAGAGAAAGAAAACACCTCAGTGTATGCAATGTTGCTATGTCTTAAAACTCTTCATAAAACTTTCAGTATTTTGTGTTTTGCTTCAAACACCTGCTGCCAAAATCCAAGGATTACAGCCTTCTACTGAGTTTCCACCCTTCAGTTTCATGGAGACCTAGAAAACGTGAGTGACTTTACATATCCACTCAGATTTCATTTTGTCATACGAGTTTGAGGTTAATCTTACTATTTTAAGGTGATTTGATTCAGGAAAAGTTGAGGTTAATATTACGGGTATATCATGCCTGTCTAACTGTATTACTTTAATTTAATTTCCCACAGTATTAGCTAAACTTCTAAGTGTGTCTATCCTGTTGACTGCAACACACTGGCCACACATCCAACCACCTGGTCCATGAGCCCCCTCTGAAAGCGGAGCCTTGTAACCCCACCGGTGCGCTGCTGAGTCCGAGGGAATAACACCAGCCCTTCCGCAGCAAAAGGTTGATATGCCAAAAATCTTGCCTATAAAGTATTTTTTAGAGCATGGATCAACATTATTTATGGAATATGCTCACACTTGTCATAACTGGCCTTTTATTTAGAAACACTGAGAGCTTTCATGATTTGATTGTGGCAAGCAGCACTTACCAAGAAATATATCCCACATGCAAAACATTGCTCTATAAGTGAATTTATTCAACCTAAAATACCACCGGTGCGGAGGCCCCAATTTTCAGCGAGCCCCCTGTGATGCATTTGCAACAGTAAAGCTGCGTGCATTCACGCAGGCAAACCGAACCCAAGCGGGAATTAACCGTGGTCATTACTATTCCTGCAATACCGAAAGTTTGTGCAGTACATGTAAGAAAGGGTCCGTCACTCAAACTCCAACTTTGCAACTGCCTTTGCAGTTATGTACCTGGGTAGTCAATTAATGCTCATAAAATGCCAGATGCCTTAATGGAGTAATAATAATTTAGCTATCCTATGGAAATTAAATTCAGTTTGTAGTTTAATTCATCATCTTCAGACAAATCAACAGCTCAAATAGTGTTTTGGTGTTTGGGGTTTTTTTTTGTTTTTGTTTTTTTTTTTTTTTTTTTTTTTTAAGTAACAGTATAGCTGGGAAATGTTAATAAAATCAATTGCATACAGACAGTACAGTAAGGGCAGCTCCCTTTTTATACATTTTCCCTGGCAATGCTTCGGGACCTTTGTGGTCTGTGGTCATTTTTCAGTTCTCTGTGTCAACAAAAACAGACTTTTCAGCTCCAAAAGGAATGCATCACACATTAAATCCTTACCAAATTTAAGTCTACTTTGTCATTTTTTAGATCCTGAATAATATCATAAACTTTGGGGATTACAGAAATAATAATGACCAGAGCCCAGGCAATTTAAGCCTGCTGTGCTAATCATAGAGTAAAAAGTCTTTTATAATAACATCTATATGCTAGAAAAATAAAGAGCTTTCAAAACCACCCAGACCCCTGCTCTTTCCATTCTCTACAACAATGCAGAGGCCAGTGCTGAGATAATGACGCACATCCTCCAAGTCATTCAGTTCACGTCCCAACACGTATGAAAAATAACCTGATCACTTTTTCTTTTCATTAAAAAAGTCACCATTTCTTAAAAACAAAAAAAAAAATCCCCTGATTTTTTGAAAAACTTAGTATGATGTCAGTGTGAATTAATGTTTCCCATAGGCATACTAATAAGCTCCATGACATAATAACTTGTTATACTACACCAGTGGGACCTTAAAATTATTCCAAAGATAACATAACACAACACTTGAAGCAGCAGGAAACTTCCAGCATGCTTTTAGATGTTTTACAGTGTTACTAATCTTTGAATTGCTTGGAAAAACTGAAAGGAAACAGAATATTTAAAATTGGAAGCACTGCAGTTAGAAAATGACTCCATTCCAAATTCCAAATGTGCACAGGAGATTAATGTCAATGTAAAAAAAAAAAAAATAGCAGCAGAAGGGGGGAAGTTATTAAACGCACTTTCTAGGTTGGACATGTGCCTTTTGGTAGTCCGGTGAAAATGTGTTTTTATTTGGCTGAGTTATGAGGGTTTAAAAGAACAGACCTGCCCACATACCAATTTCTTATTAATGAGAAGTTGGCTTTATTTATTCATTTGCAAATGAAATTTAAGCTAATGATTGCCCAGCAACAACATCAGTACATGCTTGAGAAAAGAAGCAGAGATTGCTTTTTCTGTAGCACATAAGGATACCATCTAATGTCAAATAGTCCCTATGAAGTCAAACTAGAAATCAGTACACTGTAAGCTAATAACTGTACGGTGTAGCAATATGCTCTCCAGGACTAAACACTCAAAGCAGATGAAAAAGTAATAATTAAGTGGCATGGTTCCGTTCACTAAACTGTCACAATTTGTATTTTAATCTCAACATTCAAATTATTTATGCAACCAAGCTACCCGAGATGTAAGGGAGGAACCATAAATCCCTCAAAGAAAACCTGCCAAGTGAGTGCTTGGGCAAAGATTTGTGTGTCCACCAAACAAGGCCAAAAAAGTCTTCCTGTTACAAGACGGAGAGCCCCCAAAGAGTGCACGGGAATGGCGCTAAGCAAAGGCATCAAGTTTGCCTCTTCCAGGGACGCTGCCGCCCGGCCACGTGGGTGGTGACTGCTACTCCGGCTACCCGGGGAGCTGCCTCCCCCGTCCACCCAGGGCTCGCCCAGCTCAAGTCAGCTCAAGCAGCGGGGATTTATGAAGGGGCAGATCCCAGCCCGGATGAAACACGAGCGCGGCCTCGTTAAGCCYGGGCGAGCTATGCTCTGTCGGACGGGGTTGTGCAAAGTTCTGGCGTTATGGCTTGTGTGTCTTGGATAGAGACACTGTTCCTTTCTTTCAATTATCAAAATTGCATTTCTGTATGTCTCGCATCACCTTTGCTGCATTATCTCTTCGAACCAGCTTCCCTTCTGTTTGATTTAGTTTCACCACCATTTCTTCTTGGCCTTGCTAAGTCACATGCTGTAATTCTCTGCTTGGCATTACTTTCTTTCATTTCTTAAAGGATAATGTATCCCTGACCATTGCTTCCAGCTAAAYTGTACAGTGTTCAACCAATGCTAGAAATGAATATTCCATGCAAAAAATGTTAACCTTTGATCCAGACACATCTCTGGAGTAAGTGATCCCGTTGTGCCACAAGCCTTTGATCACTCRCACAAAAATTGGAACCATTTGCAAAAGTAAAGCTTGTGATTTGCACATAAACCAGACCTGATGGGATAGTTTACAGAAGGCTGTATTATCTGAATGTTAGACYGGGAATGCTTGCACAGTCCTAATACAGTGGTGGTGCACTAAAACCATTCCCACAGTGGGTCAGAAACACAGACTAAACCCAAGTTTCTACTCAAAAACCCTGAAGAAGGAAGCACGATYGTGCATCTGAAACAATAAATTGCCCCAAACTCAATGTGGCAAGCGATCTCGAGTTACTAGGTGTCACGAGACAGAGGAGCAATAGGAGTTATGAAAGCTACATCAGCCATGAAAGATTCAGTTTCCTATTCATTCACTCAACTGTTTCAAGATCATGGGAATCTACAACAACCGTGTGAAACCATTTTCCACAGTGAACCTAGAACACCTGGTGAGCTCTTTGTAGTCTCTGCCAAGCAGCTATCTTAAAAAGGAAGGATAAACTGTAATCTGAAAATGTCAGATACAGACCACTACTGTTACAATAGCAAGGCACAGTCAAGCAGAGAGAAGGGGTGCAGTGGGATGGATGCTCTGGGCTAGATAAAGAATAAGAGGRAAATAAATGTAAAAAATGATATGGAAAAGGAAGTATTTTAAGAGTATGCAAAGGCCACCAAAGGATTGAACAAACACAGCAGCATAGATGAACAGAAAGTGATACAAGAGTAATTTTGAAATTACTAGTATTCCCACGAACAACAACAGAGAATGGAAAACAAAAAAGGGAACTGAAGTACAAGGTGGAAAGGTTTTTTTTCCCCCATATATAAAAGAATATAAAACTGATATACCTTTGAAAAAAAATGTGTGAGCCTTGTACCTGGCACAAACTAAAGACATTACCTTAACCTGAATAATTCATAACCCAAGGGAAAATAAAAATCTATACTGAAATCTGTTTCCATTTCATAGAATTGTAGAATCATTTAGGTTGGAAAAGACCCTTAAGATCMYYGAGTCCAACYGTTAACCTAGCACTGCCAAGTCCACCACTAAACCATGTCCGTAAGCACCAGTTCTACACATCTTTTAAATACCTCCAGKGATGGTGACTCCACCACTTCCCTGGGCAGCCTGTTCCAATGCTTGACWACCCTTTCRGTGAAGAAATTTTTCCTAATGTCCAATCTAAACCTCCCCTGGCGCAACTTGAGGCCATTTCCTCTCGTCCTATCGCTTGTTACTTGGGAGAAGAGACCMACACCCGCCTCTCTACAGCCTCCTTTCAGGTAGTTGTAGAGAGCGATAAGGTCTCCCCTCAGCCTCCTCTTCTCCAGGCTAAACAACCCCAGCTCCCTCAGCCGCTCCTCATCAGACCTGTGCTCCAGACCCTTCACCAGCGTGGTTGCTCTTCTTTGGAGCATATCGCATACAATAGACTTGAAGGGGCGTGAGGGAAAAGAAAACCTATTTGAGAAATTCAGTGTGCTTGTTTCAGAAGAACACCACAAAATCTGTTTCCTTCACCGAAAAGCAAAATGTAGTCTGCTTAAGAGTTTCAGGCAGGATAGACAACTCCCCTTAGGATTCTGATGATTTTTCTAATATCTACCATGACAAACAAGTTTAAATATACAGGAGAGACTCGCTTTACTACCAACTTTTTGCCCATATGAAACATGGCTATAGAAGACTCATCTTGGCAGAGACCCTGCATAGAAAAGCTCTACAGCAATTTTTTAAAGTTGGTTTATGGGGTTTTTTTGGGTTTGGTGGTTTTCTTGGGGTTTTTTTTTGTTTTTGGTTTTGGTTTTTTGTTTTGTTTGTTTTTGTTTTTGTTTTTGTTTTTTTTTTTTTTTTTTTAATCAGATGTACCTGGACAAAATCCAGGTTTCTGAGAATCTTTTTGCTAAACGCTTCATATCAAATGTCTTCAGAGATACTCAGCTATGTTGCCTGTGCTGCTCAGAGAAGTTTTTACCAACTTATGTTTACTTTAAAAATAATTCTTATGTGAAAGCGAAGTGTTCAAAACAGACTTTATACCAGTTAACCTCCCAGAATGCGCTTCTGCATCTGATTGTGTGCAGCCATCACTCACTCAGTAAAATCTGATCACAAACAAAACCTTTCAACAGGCACAGTTCAAARATCCAGAAAGGAAAATGGGTGAAATTAAAACAGTGGAGATTGTAGTAAATGCTGTCATTCAGTCCATTTCAGCACAGCTTACACACATTTATATAATGTTTTTTAAAAAAAAATTTGATTTTTGAGTTAAAAACTTAATCAATGAAAACTCACAATTGCATTGACTTGTAGTCTAATTGMAAGGGTGTGGCTTGTTGGTTGGTCAATGAGTAGACGTGTTACTAATAACTAATATGAGCTTGATCTAATTGGACTTTTGACATTGACTTCAACAGACCATACAGTGAGACCACCAACAATATATTTCTATTGCTATGCATTCCCATAATTGCAGTCTTTTATTCTCATCAAAGTTTATTTTTTGCATGGCAAAGTGACATGACTTGGATATTAGGAGGACCAAATAAAACGCAAGTGACAATTAAAATCTAAGTGTAAATTAATTAYATGCACAGCTATTTTCAACTGCATTAAAATGGTGCTGATGAATGAGGAATCATGCCGTCTAATCATGAGAAAATTTGAAGTCATGGTCTGCGTTAAGCATCAAGCCTTTGTAACGCAGGTTGCTTATCTCAAAATACTCTTTCTGTGGGCCTGTTCTTCTCGTGTCCGACACAAGCATCAACAYAGCTTGATACAGAAGATGATAGGTAATTTCACAGGCTGCTTTAATTTCGCATCATTGATTTTCTGTAGGGTACACAGTAAGCATCTTCAGGATTTAGATKATTTCCATTTGTAAATATTTCTAGATAAAAGAGTCATAAGCAATTATAGATCTAACCTCTCAGAAACAAACCCATCTTGCAGTCCAGTGAAAAACCATTCATTTTCATGATATAAAGTTATGAGTAAGAGAATAAAGCATACTAGACAGTCCCTTGGTGCACCTTGTCACATTTTTAGAGACTGATGCTGTAAGAGTCTCATTCAAAACTCATCGATGCTGGTGCAGTTTTTCCTACGTGTGTCAGCAGATTTCAGAATGAAATAAGACCTTACGATGCAAAACTTCTGAGGGGATCCTCACAGACGTGGCAATGKCAGCCTTAAAAAAAGGAAGTTCTTATCTGAGGTGAACTTCTGTAGTCTACAGATTGGTACTGGGATCAGAGGAACCCGATTCTTTCGGACTACTGGCACTTGTAAAATAATGTTTTTTCTCTGAAYGGCCTTATCATTATTAGTACAAATGTACACTTCTCTCTCAAAATCTTCCATCTCAAATTCTCTTTACATTCCTTTCCTCCTTATTACAAGCAAGATGCCATGCAGTCCTTTTTGCATGCCACAAGCAAAGTAACAATTGCCCTTGAAGCATCTTCCCTGTGTATCACAAGCACATGTAAGTTAAAAGAAAAGAAGAAAAGAAGAGTACATCCAAAGGGCATACGCATCTCCTTAGAAAAGGAAAGTAGCAAGAAAAAGGAATGTGGCCATAAGATACTTAAGGATTTCTTACATKTCAGTAGTAGCAGTATCAAAATTTATATCCTTTTATACCAAGCTGTTGAAAGATGGGCAGGAATGTTATACACTGCTCTAAGGTAAGACAGAYCCTGATCCATGGCACTGGATTAGCTTAAAGCTGTTGCTGAGGCTGGACTCTCAGGCATTTCAACTTATTCCATGCTCAAAACAGCAGAACGGCTAGATGATGACAAGGTAAGGCAAATGTAGTAACCCAAAGTCCTTCGAACCTCATCAGCAACCCCCCTTGTCTCTAACTGCTCGAGAAGGTTGTGTCAGTGASCATAAGCAGTTAATGGGGCTGATAAATTTTTAAGACAGAAACTGTCACAAATTATGTTTCTGCACATTTTATGAGAACAAATCCATCCCTAATCTGAATCTATTCTACCTCAAGAGCCAAGCAAGTCCCTGGGAAACTATGTCAAACAGAAAGAGAAACAATTTAAGAAAAGCTGGCAGCTGCAAAGAAATGTTAATCCTTAGACATTCACTTAACAAAAAAATCCCTGAAAATAACTGCAGAAAATTTAAGAATTAACAACTACAGGTAACAGACTTCTTCATTACACTAATACATTTCCACAGCAGCAAAAGGAAGAGACTAGAGAACATCAAGCAGAGGGGACATACTATGGATCTTTGTCAGCCAAACATCCATGTCATGGTTGCCTGAAATTTTGAGACTGAACTGGAAAACCAAAGCTAAATGCACCTTCTTTTAATTTCATCTAACGCCCCTAATTCTGAGGGAAAAAAAATGGGAATACATTTAAGTGTCTGCAAATGACCCACATAAAGGCAACCCAAATGGAACAGGCATTTGGGTCACAGTTCTTTTTTAGWTTTGATGTGCCATGATACAGTACTCTGATGTGGAGAGTCACTTTAAACGGTTTCATTTAACGACATGTTACAAAACATGCTATAAATTGGCAGAAGTGTAAAGAAGTCATTTTGGGTGGCTGGTAGCGGGGATTATTTGCCAAACTCTTGGACCTGGTCAAGATCTTTTTATCCAGTCCATTATTTCAATTAATATAATGTGTTAAAAAATGTGATCATGTTTCTGGTCATTAATGAGAATAAGGAGGAAGAGAGTGGAATCTGGAAAAGAAACCCAAAACCCACAGTCTCACAGTCTTCAGGATTTCATGAAAGAGGAAAAAATAATAATGAACACATATGTTTAACTAAGATGTCAGCAATTTGAAAACTAAAGTCTTGATTACGTCACAGAGGAGAGATGAGAGATTTATCAAGGTTTAAGTCTGCATTTTGACTGCAAACGTCCATGTTGCAAATAYTCAAAGTCTAAATATTGTATTAATCCCTATCAATACTCCATCTTGGAATAATTTAAGGTGTGAAYTTTAAAGACCAAGTTCTCCTGTGCTGAAGTGTACGAAACATCTCCTTCATTGATAAACTTGAAATCTGCCCCAACTTTCTTCATCACCCTCAGAGATAAATTTTACCCCGTTTTCCTCACTAACACGAAATTACCACACTGACAAACCAGAAACCACTCAGCAAAGCTGGTTAGGAAAAACCTTTCAATTATTAAATCCTCAACACACACAGAGCTTGTTTTAGGACAGACTCACCCAAATTCTGTAGTCATTAGTGGGATATAATTTTTCTAGCAAGCAAAACCAGCAAGCAGTAGAAGTTCTAATGGATAAACTTGATCATGTCCCTATTCTCTCATTCTGAGTTTAAAAAAAAAAAAGACAGAAATACCTGTAGACTAAATTAAAGAACTCTGTAAGCAGAAGAACTACCATGCCTTAGTCACCACATAAAAGAAAAAGTTTCTGAATATCATTTTGGGCAAGTGTCTGACCTCTCACTGATAAAAAAGCAGAGCTTGAACCACAGCTCCCATACATCCATCTCTCAAACACACAGACTGTAAAGGAGATCTGAACCCCAGTTTCATACCTCAGGCTCAGCGCCAAGTAGCCGGGGCAGCAGCRAGAGCTGCACACAGCAATAGGCATTGGTCGTCGGGCACAACAGTGCACAGGCYGCTCGCTTTTCACAAGCATTTGAGTTAAAAGTCAATCTCATGCATATGAAAATGAATATATAAACCCTGGTTATTAGRGCCAAATTATTCAAGAACAGCTTGGATGTGTGAGCCAAGTCTCCAGCTCAAGTAAATCCTCATAGCTCCGCTATGGGYAATGGACAGACATTAGCATAAATTAGCGGAGGACCTGGCGTAATATATCTGGTTTATTATATTTAACAGCCTTCACTCCATGACTATTTTGATGTTTGTCTTCTGAAGGCATTAACYCTGAAGTCACCTGTTCCAACCATACGCTGGAAAACAGTTGGCACTGAAGTTGCGGTGATGTAGAATGTGAGCAGCGGAGGGATGTCACTGAAAGAAGAGTGCTGCACTTAAATGAATAGCAGGAAATTGTCTTAAAGCAGTTGCYTCAGCAGGCTCCACCAATATCCTACCAATCATGCTCTGTCCCGCCTGCAGATGATGTCGCAGGCTTTTTCACACACAAAAAGAAATGCCACATTTTTTTTTTTAAAAACGTCACCGGCAACACGCAATGGTTTTAGTACTCTCAGGAACTTGTATGCAGGTACTCTACGGACGAAAACACATTAGTGTTTTATCTCAAAYAGTTAGTGTGCTTTAGAAGCAACCCCCCAGTCTGTGTGCTGGATTGCTTCACGGAGCTGTACTAGAGTGCATGACCCGGACCTCTTTTGGATGAAACTAAATTGGAAGATGCCTTACAGGACCACACCTAAGGCACTCCAGCCCAACAGGGACCAGTAAGAACCCACTGAAACATGCGCAACATGGACTTGGCATCCACAGGTCCGACTGTTTCAACAACCTGTTTCACATGACTTTCGAACATATACATAACCCGAGAGAAAGATACATCTAAGTAGATGCTAAGTTGTAGTTCAACACATTGCAAGGCACCTTTTGCAAAAAAATACACAGAAAGAACAAAGTGTGTAAATTGGCTTCTGTACGTATAAGAATCATGCCTTTCCTACAAATAAATTGATGTTACTATTTGAAGCTTATGGTGTATAATTAAAAATGTCTAATTCACCCAAGACAAGATTGTCTCAGTGAAAGCTTGTCACTTTCTATATGGGAAAGACATGCATTATGTATTTTTTGCACTGATTTATCTTTGCTATGCAATGAGGAATGTTTTAGCAATATATGAAAACATGCATTCAGTTTCTGTGATTTAGAGTTGCTACAATTAGCAGAAGTTAATTTTTGACAGCTATTTCCCAAAACACAACAGGGAGAATTTGAGAATAAGCTTCCTTGATACAACAGAAACAAAGGGGGTTTCTTATGTTCATCTGTCAAGAGGAAAATCTACCACCATTCCTCGTTAAATTGTGTAGGTGAAGAATTTGCATTCTGAGAATTCAACTTTGAAGGAGCAAGTAGCTTGTTAAAAATTACACTAATAAAACATGAATTTATAAACAGATCCTAGTTCAAAATTGGTACTGAAGAAGACAGAGTTCATTGGATACATAAGCATTTTCATGTTATTATTCACAACAATGAACAAAATGTGAAAAAGGGATCTGTATGGAAATGGACACAATATATACATGAAACAGCACTCGTTTGAGAAATTGGTTTCATGGTGCATCTTTAGCTATGTCTTTCATTTAAAGGAGCAGGCATTCATCCAGCGCACTAAGTTGCAGAACATTATTCTAGTTAGATGGCTACAAAGGCCCAAAAGTGATGYGAGATAAGATAATCATGCCTCTTTCCTTAAGGCACATAAAGGTCACAAAATAACATTTAATTACCCAGCCTTCTAACATTTATAAGGGAGTAAATCAGAACCACTCCAGAGTGAATATCTAGGAATCAACAACAAATCAAAACATAAATGGGAATTTTTTCCTGTATCGGAACAAAAAATAAAATATCTTTCTACCAGAGGAAATCAATTCCCCTTCCACATACTCCAACTGACCTCGGTATTTTGCAAAAATACTACTGCGATCAGTTTGCTGTGTTTTTTTAACTTTTTTTTTTTTTTTTTTGAAAAACAGCTTTCACTAATCAAACAACTTTCTTCCACTTTTTACTGATTCTCATGTAAGACTTAAGTTAAATCGGGGCTGAGCATTCATTTCAATTGTATGTTTTGTGAAGTGAGGAAAAAATACAATGTTTGAGATTAAACCAAGCCAATGGTGTCCACTTCTCTATCTACCCAAAACACAGTGTTCAGTAATATCATACAATGTAGCTTTCTATGCTGGCAACTRTTCTATATGCAATATAGAATATATGCTGGCAACTATTCTATATGCAATATATGCAATAGAATAGTTGCATGCAATAAAAAGCATGTACCCCTGTCATGGATCCCTTTTGAGGTTGGGGTGAACCAAGCATGCTCACATGAACACATGCTCCGTCATACCACTATCATAAGCGAGGAGCAAAGTAGATCCCAACACGTAACACCTTCAATCAGCAACACCAATAATGGGAATGGATCCATAGACCTCAGCAGGTCATAGATCAGCAACCTATCTGGTCTCTCTCCTTATTCTGTAATAAAGATTGAGCTATGTTACTTAATCATCAATTCTAATGAAGATGTCACAGCCTCAACCCCACCGCTACATACCTTGAGATGTAAAAGAAAATCTTATAAGATTACTTAGTTATTTTTCTGTCTATCGGGGCTCCTCTTCTCTTCTTTCGACCTCCATCTGCATGTTTCCAAGTCCTCTATCTCCCTGTGGACTAACCGTATTAATATTCCTAAAAGGTATGAGTAACATTTGATACGAGTATGTATCATTTCTACAGCAAATTATGCTTCAAAGGCCTGCCGAGAGRTACAAAGTCCAACAACTTAGAGTCAATACCTATTCACAAACTGTTTTGCAGTTCTATTGCTTAGAAGAAATAACATGAAGTGAGAAGGTACCTGCAAYGTGAACTTCAGGCAGAAGGAAATGGTTGTGATAAAACACGGTTTCAAGAGTGGCTATCAGTYCTTGTACAGCTGACATCAAAGCACTAAGTTTGCCCAAATAAGACTGAAACTAAAAGCCTTATCTGAATCCAGAAATCTGTAGATTGGCAGCCATTACCTTCATTCTTCTTAAACTATGAAGAATCTTATATGTTTATTTAGTGGTGATCATTTAGAACAACAGATACCAAAGATGTCTTTTCCCCACGTTATACAGGTATCTAAGAAAGCATCTGAGGAAGTAGGGAATTACTGAATCAATATAGCCTAAGCAACAAAACATTTTGGAGAARATAGCAACATGGGAGCTACTTTCCCTTTACTTGGCATATCAAGAGAGTTTTAAAATTCTCTATTCTCAAACCAGCATCTCCCTGTTACCATTTTCCTTACTAATTCTGATCGCAGTTTCAAGCACGCAGCCCTCATCAAAATCAAGAGGAGCTGAGCATTCTTATCTACAGGCACACCAGACTGCCTGCAAAATAGCCATAAGAGAGCAGTGATCACTGAGTGATGACAGCTTAATTCACAGCTAAGGTGCTATTAAAACAGCTTCCAGTGTTTCCAAAGATGTTCCAAAAATCAACTCTCATAACCCCCACCATGATACCTGGTCAYGACAGTAAGAGAATGACCATATAATCCCTGTACTCTTCCTTTAAACACAGAGGATTAGCAGATCATGTATTTCTGTAAATCTTCATTGTACCAAACAGACAGAAGTCATGATAAGAGAGCCATGCTCRTAGTCGTGACTAATAAAGCAGAGCTTTTCACTTCTCTTGGGGTCACCAGAGCWGGATTAAGCCTACCTAGCTTCCTTTACAAAGATATATAGGATACATTTTAAAATGTAAAACACCACTGCAGACTGTGTAGAATTAACTGAAGAGGTACCTAGGACGCCTTTATTATCACAATGATACTGCTATTCAAGTATTGTTGCAATTAAAGCAAGACCCATCTCTTATAACAACATAGGGACGAGCTTGGATTACAGGACCAAGCAGTAAAAMCAGCTGTCTAAATGGACTACAGATCTCCTGAAAGAAGGTATACTTAACTCTTGCATCATTTGTTATTTCACCATATAGTTCTGCCCAAGGGGTAGAAAGTTCAACCAGAGATGAATAACAAAGAAACCTCTAAGCCAATATCTGGGCATCCCTGATGTCCAGAACAATAAACATCYATGTCTGTAAAAGTTCTGGGGTACTAAGCATAAGTACGCCTCTAGACAGAAGTATCGCACAGCTAATCGCACTTAATTCTCTTCAATTTCTAGGCTCCTCTAACAAGTGGTTTGAGAACAGCTAGAAGCTAGATTAGGGGAACTTGTATCTGTAAAACAGGAACATTTCCTATGAATTAAGAAAACATATTCAGATGTTCAGATACAAGCCTCTGGGAGACGGGACCCCAAGCAAATTAATCCCGACCCCAGGGACTTTAGCTGAATCTTGCCAAGGCAGAGTCAAGCAGAGACCATGTCATCAAAAACACCTGCACAAACCCCAGCGAGTGGCATCTGCTGCTGGAACGGACAGAGCTCAGAAGAGTACCACTACTTTCTTCCTCCCCTCTCATGCAAGCCCAGTCAACAAAAGGGTTGTTTTGCAGACCCTGGGGTTAAACTGAGGAACTCTCCTCAGAACTGTTGAATGAGGAGCTGGACACTACTGTTAGCTCCCTGGACACCGAGAGCTGCTGTTTAATCTTCTAACACGCTCCAGGCAAGGTCATTTTTAATCCTGAGAACAAGATATCACACAACTGATTGGCAAAACCTTTCTAGAACTGCATCAATTCAAAAAGAATTTTCCAACACTTAGCCATAGTTAAAAGAATAGTAGCTATAACTGATTCGGAGAGATTAAAAGGATAAATCACCGAGGATGTTGGGGAAGATAAAGCCAGTAAAGTGAATAAATGTTCTGGGTGTGGAAGGAGACAGGCTGGTTTATCAGCCAACAGCATGGAGTCTCAAACCTAAGGCTATTAGGATTAACGTTGCTCTGTCCTCTAAAAACCCTCTAATGTATTCAGTAAAATGAAAGAGGAGGAATGTGCCTGAAGTGAGGGAATGTCAWGACAGCCCCGCTCTGAGAGCCCTGGAAATGTTGGGAACCAAATCCTTCGATTTGGCAGCACAAAAGTCAAGAGACAGCGTGACCRTAGATGGTCTGGAGAAACACTCTCCACGCTGTCATGCTTTTAAGATGACYCTAGTCTGAGTAGTCAGTTGTTCAGGTACAGAATTATTTAATTTTGTCTCCAGAGATTAGTTTTGGCATTATCACCAAAATCAGTAGAAAATTTTGTGGACGAGACTGTTGAAAGGGCTACATAAGGAAATATAGTTGTCTGATACTTAATTWTTTTTTTTTTTTTTAGGACATGCAAGTATAAAATGTTAAAATTCCAAATTTGAGTTACGTTTCAAATCTATTGATAAAAGGAAATCATTTGATTTCTGTCTTGAATACAGGGAAGACATTCCAGCACAYAACCCTTTGTGGAAAATAGCTACATTGGGAGCAGATGCAGAGCCAAGACTGGCACTTCCCTTTGGTCCTGGAAAAAAAAATCCTTTAAAATATGATCATTTGGATCTTCCATATATCTGGAAACTCGCTAATCACTTCTGTGCGTGAGTAGCTCAGCATTAAAAAAAAAAAAAAACAAAACCACTGTTACTCCCTTCCATAGCTTTAGCAAGACAGGTATCAGCATGGCATATTCATATATCCCTCTGTGGATTTATATGTAAATATGCAAACGTCTTCTTGGAGGTCTCTTATTTTCTAAAGAACCCTTTTGGCTACTTGCTATTAAAGCTGTATCCATACATATAATATTAGGCTGCCCTTTGGTCTTCATAGCGGAAAGAGCCTGTCATAAAGCTATCTTCCTTTTTGCAGAGGCTCACAMAAAACAGCAGCGTTTTCAGGGGTTACAATATTCTTTTTAAAGTGACTTCTACAGATAGTAGCTACTTTTTCCACAAGTAGCTTATAGAGTGCTTAAAATGGGCTCTTTACGTAGAAAGATGGAATGTAATAAAAATACCATTCCTAATCTGAAAATTTAGGAGACGGTGGATAAGCCAGTTACACATTTTGGGGTTTCACTGCCAGGAAAAAGCACTCCCCCTTGTCTCCTGGACCACTAAGAATGATTTGGAAGACTAGTCATTGTTTCCTTTTGTTTTTTTCTCTCCTATTAGATCTAGTAGAGCTCCATCTTGGCATGTACAATTCCCCCCTGGGTAAGCAGAGAGGGAAGCAATTAAGTACAAAATGCTAACAAGATGTCTGAGTGAGTCAACTGTGTTTCTAAAGTATCTGTGGGTTTTTGTACACCTATAAAAATCATTTCTAGGTCAGAGAAAAATAAAAGTTAGGGTAAACCTAGAAAAAAAGTGTCATATTAGGATATTTATATAAACTGTCATTCTTGTGTTTTCCCCAAACCTCATGTGCTCTAAGCAATCAATCAACAATCAGACTTTGAGTCCTGATGGAGTAGGAAGATGTCATCCAGGGAGGAAAACATGTGGAAAATCTGTTTGCCATGTGTGTCATTACTGATGTCAACATTTAAGTAAATATGCAAGAACTACCTAAGATTCCTACAGACCTACTGCAACAGAAATAACAGAGAAAGCCAGATTAAATGGTGCTACATTTACCACAGTCTTTTCTCCAGTTACTGGGTTTTACAGACCTGTAAGACAGGTATATTTTCTAGAAGCAATTTGAAAACTGCTGTAGCAACTAATTAAATTAATGAAAGTTTTCCACTTTAATTACTGCCACAAAGACCTGAAAATAAACATGTATTCTTAATATTTTCTGAATGCGAAATTAATTATATAATTAATTCCAAGTGGCAAAAGCAGCATTCAGATTCTAGAGATTCCCAACACAGTTTCACAAAGTGAGCGTTACAGACTGCAGATAACATCGGCAGTGATGTCGCACTCAGATCACAGAGAGATTACAGCGATTTTACAAGGAGGGGGGGAATCAGCCAATTTTCATCTAAATATTACACAAATATTGATAAAAGCATACTCTAGTTAGAATTAGGATTAAACTTCAAAAAACTCCACTCATTTATAGTCACGTACAAGACGGCAGTGAATGGTATAGGATACACATTAAAAATGAGAGATTAGAAACCCACAAAATTTGGATCAAACAAGAACGATGTCCAAAGCTTGGAAACAAGGTGCCCTACACAAAAGCTTATTACAGGCTGCATACATCTCTGTTATGGTAAAACCCAAATGCACAGTCACGAAGTTTCTAAAAACCAAACACAGAGTCCTGAGCAACCTCAAAATTTAAGCCACTAAATCTCAGTAATAGTTTTTAAGGAGAGTTCAAAAGCAAAACAGAAAAGTCAAAGTCCAAAGGTATCACAATGGCAGATCAAAGTGTGAAAAGGGATTAATGGCATCTTCAGCAAATGCAGTTTAAAATTCTAGTGTATTAGAGAAGGTCTTTTTTGAAATGGTAATAAGCTATACCTGAGCTGAAAAGACAATTAAGATAGTGTTAATTTTTTTRTGGTATCTGGCAGTAATATTTTTATCCTGTTAATTATACAGTAGACAGCAAATGTATATAATATGATAGCTCCATGCTGAGATGACATGCCTGCTGCCTAGTTAAGTGGCTACATTTATCCTATAATTAGCTTGCAGGAATGTGATTTGCATTGCATACCTAACAGTATATATAATGTCAAATATGCCACAAAAGCCTAAAATGGAAACGGACACTCTCTTAGCTTTGACCTCTGGATATAACAAGGTGATGCCTCTCGTGACCTCCTGCTCTTTGTATTCAACCACACACAAGAAACGCATTGAAGTAATGCTAAATGTATGACAAATTCAAAATGTACGGAAATTTAAAGTCAGGGCAGAAAATCAGGGCTGATGCTTCAGCCTGAACTCACCCCTTTCCAGGGAATAAGGATAATGATGGTTAAAAGGCAGCATCTGTGATTTATTGGCATTAACTTCAAATATGTTTGTTCTTGTAGGTAGAAGACAGCTTTTCAGACTTATAGGAGCATTTCCTATATATATATTTAACTGGCATAGGAAATATGTAGCTTTTCTACATAACTACATATATAAAAACCTGTTATTAAAACTATGTTAATGTCTCCTGTATTTTCTGAAAATTCTGTATGGGGGTAGGTGTAGAGAACTTCACTGTTACAGATATTGCACATCTGGGTGAGCAAACACCTGGAATGAAATCTTGACCCTCTGGTTGAAGACACCTTTGTCAGCAATTTCATTTCTGCTAATGTCAGTGAGGGACAGATTCTGTTACTCTCATTGCAAGCAAGCTACCACCCTATTCTGAGTTACCCCGCTGATTTCAAACTATTTGTCCATATGTCACAGCTTTTTGCTTCTGGTCCAAGAACATATAGCATCACATTGTTTTGAGAAGGAAACGGAAACCAAGCAGCCACAACTCTGAGGCTTCACTGGGTGGCTTAAAGCCCTATCCAGTGGTACACCATGGTACACCATGAATCCTAGCTAGCTTTGTAGTCCTGCAGTATCATGAGAGGCTTCAGGCTCTTGGGAGCCTATTCCTAGCCGCTCTTAGCCCTTCCCACTGCTGGGAGAATCTAGGGAAGCAACAAAATAGGTTGGCAACCTCACCAGCCGGACTCCAGCCTAACACTAGCCATAGAGGGAGAGTACCTGGGAGATCCTGCCCTTGAAACATGGCCAGAAATGGGAATCTTTGCAGGCAGAAAAATCACCAAATCAGAAATAACAAAGCCACCTCAGAGGAGCACACAGAGGAAGGAGGGAGGAACACAGGGCATGCTCAGGGATTGTGGGACTGGCCGAGGAAGAAGAAAGCTGGATGAAAACAAAAAGTCAGCAGAGGGTGAGAAACGCAGTGCAAGGGAAAGAAACCCAGAAGGGACCTGAAAGAACTCYGACCCAACCGCCCTCCTGGGAAAAAGCCTTCTTCGCGAAGTGCCACAGACAGCGGTCCCACTTGGGAGCCCAAGTCTCCGAGACAACGCTATAAGGGCTGTTACTAATAACAATAACTACATAACGTGAACACGTGCAAGAAGATTTTTACTTATATCTGTACAAATAGTTATTTTTGATTCCAGCAAATCCATTCACTGATTTTTTCTTTACTTTTCCACCAAAACAGTGGTAGCACCCACATCTTAACAYAAGGATTTAGGTACTTTTTGCTGCATTCCCATTTGACTGACCCTGAGTCATTTATGATTCCTCACACCAAAATTTCAGCCTTTTCACCACTTCCAAGCTGTGCTTGCTGCATTTTCACCACGTTGCCTCACAAGTTTTGATGGCATATGAAAATTTACAAGGCATTCTCCATTAAACATTTCACCTTTTGTTATCATTTGCCTTCTTGCCCGCACAAATACTCCAATGTTATGTGCCTTTAACAGTTTGGCAACTTCTCAAAAACCWTTTATTTAACTGCGTTTCAGGAATCTTTGTTTCATGAAACCGCTTACCTTGGTGCAGTAGGTCTTCTCTAATCAAGTGTAGCTTACTGTAGCTCCCAGGACTTGGTCCAATACAAAACTCAGGGCAGCTCTTACTCTTCCTTAAAATTTTGCCTTTTGAAATAAGCCTATTATTCTGTCTTTTTCTTTTTGTCCATGATGAAATAATACTCTAAACTTCTCTATTTAAAGTACGTAACATGCTCTCAAGTATGTGTTACTACATCTGTTTGCCTTATTGAACAGCTGAAAAGCATTTAAACTATTATTCACTTTTTTATTACTATTCAGTACATTTCTGTGTATGTTCTGGCCAATATTTTTTTTTAATAATAATAATAACGTTGATTGTTACAACACCACCTGGTGTTGCTGGCAGCTGCATTCTTAGGACAAATCTGGAGATATCTGGGGTTTCATTTAAAGCCCCAGTTCCTGAAGGCATGTGATTAGATAAGATTCTTTTGGTTTGTTTTTTTGGGGGGAGGAAGGTGTTTGTTTAAAAAAAAAATTTAAAAAAAAAGGAAAAAAGCTAAGTGTTGTGAGGAAAAGCTTCTAAATGTGACCCCAATGTATCCCCCCAAAGGATCAGAAACATCAGGTAAATAAAAAGACCTCAGTGTTTTACCATTTTTCATTTCAGACTTGACTGATCATTTCAGTGCATCCTTAGACATGGAACATCTCCACAAAATACACATGCATGCTTAGACATGCAGACACACAGACTTCACACACATTTGGATGGGCTATAAAAACAGTAATTTAGTAACTGTCATCAAAAGAATGGTTATAATACAAATCTTCCTTGCACCTTCTCTGTCACCCCAGCAGCTCCTTTGAACCAGCAATGTTTTCTAAGAGTAAAGAAAAACTAAGACGCCACTGTGAACACCCCCATTGACGCTTTACCAACTTCAGCAACTGATCCTGGAAAGTGCGTGGAACCCTTGCCTACACGTTATCTTTTTGCTGACAGGCAACTGCATAAGAAGTGACACCCTTGAAGAGTGCCTCAAGATCCAGAAAAATCAACGATGTACACAATGCTACAATTCCCAGTGTATCCAACAGGACCAGGCATTGAACGGCAGCCCCAGTTCAGCATGAAGCATGTAATAGGCAGTGAAGTTTGCAGTGACTTCACTACATTTGATGCAAATCGCATACAGAAGAATCGGTGGTCTTTCATATACTCTTAGGACTTTGTTGTATTAAAATACAACTCTCTTTTTCCACATCCGTAGCTTTTTAAGATTCTGATTTGCTCCTTTAAACAACTCTCTTGAGTTAACCTGATAGGCAAAGCTTTTCCAAAATCCCATGACATTGTTATCTAAGAATCAAACAGCAGGATGCTGGAGGAGTTGTTTAAACAATAGCTATTTCTCGTCTTGATGGAGCACCTCATTTTACAACATGTTGAAACACAAGCAGCTTGATTAATCATAGTGGGCACCAAAGAATGTAGCACAATTTCTACCCTATGGGAAGGCATTTGTGCCAGGTGGTAGAAACATTCACCCTGAGAACAAATGGACAGTTTCCAATAGCGTTGTCATTTTTCTCTAGTCCTGCAAGAAAAGTGTATGAGCCTTCAGTTCTGAATTTGATTTTCAGATTGCTGAAGTCAGTCTATCAGCGAAAAAAAACCCAACAAACCAAACCACCAGTTTTACCCCACTGGGCATGTCCATCCAACTACACAAGCCTTGTTTCTGACTTCTTACTCAATGTTGTGTGTCCTCATACCTACACGGAGCCCCTAAGCATAGAGCCCCTCTCCTCAGTGGGATTCTCCTGGCAACATTTGGACCTTCAAACAAAAGGAACAGTCCCCAAGTTTCACGAATTCCTCAGTTTCCCACTGACCAGATCACTGCCCTGCCACCATCCTAGGTCAGCTACAAGTTTCCCRTGGAATATTTCCCCTTGGCTTTACTTGACAAGATCCTCAGTGCTCTGTTCTCCCTGAAAGTCACCATTTGGCCATTAAAATGGTTTATAAAGAGTAACTTTTCTACAAAGCCAGTCTTGATACGTATTAAGGACATGTCGCATGTCCGTGCCAAGGCGAGGTACCTACGAGTACAGTTCAAATGGGGGTGCCATGGATAAACATCACCAAAGACACTTCCCCAGCCTGCCTGTGCTAGCTCTCTGCTTTCACAAGGGTCATTTTCAGTTCAATAATGGGGAGAACAAAATATCCCAAATTCAGTGAAAAGATGTACATCAAAGCGTCATTCTGAGTACCTAGTTTTAACTCATATCAATATTTAACTGGAAATCAGTCTCACTTGACAGCGGGTGAAATATACTTTGTGTAGTATGATACTGCCCCCAGGAAGTCTGAAAAATAAATGCCAAGTAACTCACACGTCTCAGATACAACGTGCACACACACTGTGTGGGTTAAGAGTGAGGAAGAGGTTACGCGAAGCTAGTCTCAGTTCGCAGAGCACCTGAAAAAATGTTGGTTTTTGAAGACAACCCCAAGGGGAAAGCTTGTGGGAAATCTTCTAAATGGTGTGAAAGAAACACAGCTTTAAGATCTGCTAGTTTAAACAAACATTTTTGTTTTGTCTTTAACTGGAGCTAATGAAGTGCCCCACTTAGTCTGAATTGCTAAAGGGTTATAACAACTAATACCAACATAGCCTTAGGTCAAGAAGCATGAGCTCAGCAACTACCTTTTAGTATTCAAGAGCTGCTGCAAAACAAGCACGGAAATCCGTTGAAGCTGAAGAAATAGATCCACCTTCAGCTCGGCTTTGAATTCGGCTGTTTGCTGAAGAAACAGGAGACAGTGGGAGCTACGACTTATCACAGCAAACACTCCAGTCATTTCTGCAACTGATGCTGAGATACATAAACAATGCTTGAGAGTATGAGTGTGTATATATATGCACATATACGTATATTAAACACATAATATATATATTTTACCAGTATTAAGCAATCTAACGATTTTCTAATTAATTGGTCTTTTTCCAGAAGATGACSTGGTTACTATCCCAGAGAAGCAAAACAACTGAACAGACACCTATAGAAGAAAATTCTGAGTACAAAAATAAGAAGCAGTTCACATTTTAAAGATGTTAATATGTCATTCCAATACGAAGCTGAGGAATAGCACTGAACTTGCTTTTGTATTAAAGGTCAGATGCAGTTTGCCTTCCTTACATGAGAAAGAGGGTTAAGAAAGAACAACAGTTCTATTTCTTTCTCCTAAAGAAATTTTATAAGCAGTGATGTCTAGCTGATGAAGGATACTGCAAGACCAGCTTTGTTTTTTTGTAACACAACATGAGGGCYACCCATTATAGACAAAATTAACATATTATTAAATACCCATTCAACATATTTTACATGTATATACATTCACATCAAAGCCTAATATAAAAAGCTGCTGTTAGAGRTTGCTGTGCAGAAAATCATTGGTGATCACTTGTTCGATCTGAAGGTACAGTGTAACTAGGGATCCTAAGGGAGCATTTCCACTGATCTAAGTTGCACRCTGCTTTTTAGCAGAATTAGTGTTACCAGAACAATCCCAACAATCCCAGGCTAGAGGTTTCCTCAACTCTCCAGTATTTTGAAATCTTCTCCCTTGTTGCACTTTGCAATTTGGAGTGAGAGATGAGGATTCCCAGGCTTTGTTTAGAATTGACTTAACTACATTAACGAACACCATCTCATTAGTTCAACTGAAACAAAAATTATATTTACTTTACAAAGTTGTACCATCATCCAAAGCAGACAAAAAGCAGGTATGACAGTTCATTTCTAATCCCAGGACTGCAAAAGTCAGTGTAACACCAGGAGAACTGCAATCYGGTGATGCAGAACCAGTAAACTAACCGCACGGTCTTCCCTGTATGGGTACAACATAAGTGTACAGTCGGGAAAGCTTCGTATAGATTGGTGGCTGCTGCAAATAATGCCCAAGTTTTTACTTTTCTGTTATTTAAGAGGAGCACTTTCCTTCAGCCAGCTAACTGGCATCAATACATTCCACCACATCAAACAGCAATTCCTGCTGCCTCCTGAGCACGTTGGCCATAATCTCATGGGAAAAGCAGGCAGTTAAATTTTTTGCAAAATTTGTCTCAAAACAACCAGCCTACTTTATATTTCTTTTTCACATAAGAAGAAAAAAATACATTGTAATTACTCATTTTGCATGTGCACAAGCTCAGCAAAACTACATGCATAGTCGATAAGGCAGAGCTAGGGCACCTCAGGCAAATATTTCGATTATGGCATGTGGCAGGCACAAGGGCGTGCAGGTAGTGGGTATTACCGCATGGAGAAGGCGCTGACAGAATGAAGCACTACAAAAGCCTAATTCTGGGCTGGCTGTGTTTGTGTCTGGGAAGTGGAGAAATGCCTAAATACGGTGTTTTTAGACTTCACCAATAGGCAGCACATAAAACGCTAGAAATGTCTTTGATCTTGGCAAAATTAGGAGATAGGACTGTATTTGGGTCAACCGCCCCTTTCTTTTGCACCCTTGTAGGAGAAAAAAAAATATCTGAAGGAAGAGCAGCACAACAAAGACAGCATCGCTCCTTTGAATAGAGACAATAGAGGCAAGCATCTCTAAAATAAAGATATTGCGATTAGGTTATACATTCCTTTTTTTAAAACCTGCATTAATTTTGATTTATATTTAAATAAAAATGATTAAATTTTATCTTCCAAGATGGAAATGTTGTGATAAATACTGGCCCATGGCCAAACTAATCTCTAAAGCCTACAGCTTACAGCCCCTGTTGTCTTGTATGGATATTTGAATGGCAATGGGTTTTATCAGTATTTCTAAAGGCATTCATTTAATTATGTGGTTGTAAGAATTTTCAAAACCCCAAAGAATTAACACTACCAATACATATTCATATTTCTCAAATTAATTCAACCTGAACATTTGAAAATATTAATTTTAAAAATGCACTCATTTATTTTTATTTCTGTAAACAATCAGAGCTCTTTTCTGGTCTTGTTTATGCACTCATTTTATTTTTGTATAATTACCAAAAAAAGATTTTTGTCGTGAGCTCTCTTTCTTTATGTTACATAATGCTGCCAATTGATCTATTTACAATGGGGTGCGTTATCCAAGAAAATTAACCAGAGAGCGAAGGAAGCTGGTAGCCTGCGACAAAGGGCGAGCCCTGCTCCCTTAACTCACGGGTGTGTGCATGGGGAAGCCCAATTCTGGTCCCACTGGGTAAACCCACTGACTTCCATGCCGCAGCTCCCAGTTTACAGTTCTGCGAGACCAAACCCAGGCCAAGCAACTTCACTGAGCCATTTACACGTCAGGGACGTAAGGTGAAGGTGGTTTTTTAAAGGGTTTAGTGACATAGGAACATGGACTCCGTCAGCGTGCTCGCTCCGGAGGAGCTTTTCCGAATCACAGCCACGTCTGTGCTAAGTGCAGGAATGAAGATGAGAAGACAGGGCAGAATATGACCATTACTGGTCTGTTCTTGGTGACTCAAGAGTAGCTGCAGACTTCAGATTTAAAATAAATCCATCAAGGGAAGTGCTACTTTCCATACAAAAGCCAATCACAATCCTATTCAGTACAACGACCAAGTGCAGGATCACCAACTCCCAAACTATAGCCCACGTGGCACTGTATTTTGCCACAGAGAAACGTGACCAAGAGACTGTTCGCCATACCTTACCTGTGCGGAACAAGAGCTGATGGCCTCAAGACTGGGGACCACTGCCATGGGATACACAGTTAATGGACAGGCTTGCTCTGGTATATCGACTCAAATTCAACCCTCTGCTTAGAGTTGCAAAACAACTCTTTTTTTGTTTGTTTCATCAAAGGCTATAAAAAAAAAAAATAAAAATAGATCGGGGATGGTCAGCCTAAACAGATTTTTGGGGTTTATGTATGTATTTGATTTCCTGAATGAAGCAAAAAAACCATTTCACTGTAAAACAAAACTTTGCTGTGATTTAGAAAACTGAACATTGCGGAGAGCTCGGCAGCTATTTTATACATAAATAAAAAAGATTTGTAAATGAAAAACGCTCTTACCAAACAAAGAAATTGGAATGTTTTACTTAAGAATGTTAAAATAAAACAAGTCTAACTGAAAATTGGGGGGTTAATTTTTCRCTAAACTGTTTACTCTGTATAATTAATTTTGATTTCCCATGTTCTACACACAGCCTATAGCAATATGGAGTTTATCAAAACAGAAGCCACAGCACCACTCTTTGCAGGCCCCTCTACACAACAGCGCAGTTTTATAAAGCTCATATTTTAGAAAATACAAACTTTTCTGCTTGAGCAATTATCACTCTGACATCACACTCCAGGTATGCAATGTTGTGTCTTGACAGGTGTTTGCCCAGTTTGACAGGGCACACAGGTACCTTAATTAGGACTCTTTCTTCTATACAAACTCATGTACAATTATCATGGCATCATTCTAACATATTTACTACACACGGGAGAGAAAGTGACATTATTGCTTTTTAGCTGTCACTTAAACTAAACAATTCACAGGTATATACGGTTATTTCTAGAAAAAGAATTACCATTTCTATTAAGCAAGCAGAAACAGCAAGAAGATTAAACATTCTGAGAAACACAAAATCTGCCCTATTCCTTAGGCATCTACCCTATTTCAAGTTGAAGAGTATGTCAGATAACAGTTTTTTGTTTTTTTGGTTTTTTTTTTAGGCTTCTTATAACCCACATACTTCTATCAGTTTAACATAAGTAATAAAAAAAMCTAAATTCCCTATACTACCACTAAGGCTGCTTAAAGGACTTGCTTTGCTGCAGAAGCCATGACATAGGGGACTGAAATCTCTAATGAAATGCCGCGTACCTTGATTTATGCAGCTTTAGTGGTACCATTAACTGAAAATTGTTCTTTTCATGGGCTTATAGAGAATCTGGTGGCTGTCATTGTTCATGATTCAGTAGAAGACTGGGTCTAAAATTACTATTGCATTTGGGTGGATATGGGAAGGRTGGAAATCTGTCCTCATTTTGTGTTAATATTTCATATCACAACAAATATAAACCTTCTATATCTAATAATATATAAGATTCCATCACTAATACATCTGTCATTAAGTAATMTCTTTAAAAGTCTTCCTGTTTAGAAAAAAACCATTTTTTTTCAAATACTAGTAAGGTATATTTTTGGGGAAAAAATATATACATACACATATATATATGTGTATATAAAATATTTATATAGACACATATGCATATATATATATATGTGTGTGTGTGTGTGTGTGTAAGAATAACCAGGCAGTAAGCATTTAAAATTGTATTTCAGACACTAATGCAAGCAGCTAATCCTATTTACATTCATATTAGCCCTGGGTATCTTTTTCCCTAAGATTTACACATTTGTATGCTTGCATGAGTTGAACTGCTTTTTGCATGATATCAGTACTTTTGTAATTTAAATCTATAAAAGGCAATTTCTTTTAAATATACTTCCTAACAGTGGGTGAAAGAAGCACTAAACTTATTTGAGAGCTGTACACATCAGTAAACATGTGCACTGAACTCCAGGCAATGTGCTGTGAGAGAATTAATCTTATACTGTATTAGCTAAACAGAAAGATTCTGGGACTCAAAGTAACAAGCACAGAAAACATCCAAATGTTTTCTACCTAGAAAATGTGTRTTTTTAAATTTGTAACAAAAGCAGTCCATAAATAGCACTAATTAATGTTACTGATCTCTCACTTTGACTACCTTCCTCCAGTCTATTACCTTAATTCTGAGCAACATCACAGGGACCATACTTTTTAATAAAAGTCTATCATCTGCTTGTATTCCCTACAAACGTATAAAGGCCAGACTTAAGTATTATCTTCTTGGTGAAATTATCGGGAATTAGAGGGAAGTCTTCTTGTAAGAGACATGAAAATCAAGGCATTTGTATGAGAAAGTCTTCAGATATGCTTGAGTAGGACAGTACTTGAGTTGCAAGACTTGAAATGGATTGTGTACAGTAACTGATGATGCCTTTTTGACTACTACTTTGATTTTATATGTTGTTTTCCTATGAAAYAACAAAATTCAAGCATGGGGGAAGAGACCGATTTTGAAAACCCTTTCTAAAATGGTCAGTAAAATGAATTTTCATCTCCTGTTGACACGCTTCCCAGAGGCTGGTGAACACCACRTTTCTCCCTTTCTTCTGTAGGTTAAGTCCATCTACTGCCCCTGGTCTTCTCTTCTTCTACTCTCTCGGACTCCTTCCTTTCTTCTTCCTGGATCCCAAGCTCTTCTGCCCAAGCACCACTGTGCTCTACCCACCTTGCCGTATTTCCATGAACCTCCTGGCTGACCCTCTCTTCCCTTTGACTTTTGGAGCCTCTCTTACATGTCTCTTTCTGCCTTGCCCGTCTTGCTTGTCAATGCCATTTGATAACAATACCTTTATAGCTGTTACTGTGATTATTCATGCRTAAAAAGATGTTTGGAACATGTTGGAGACAAATATTCTCAGATTCCTAATGCCCTTTCTAAAAAATCAGYCACTTGCAAAAGAAGGGAGGAGGTGGTGAGGATTTATTGCTCCCCCCAGCTCTAAATTATGCYAGCACAACCTTCATCTCAAAACAARCCAGTATATATTCTCTGATATAATCTGATAATCCATCTGTTGCCACACATAGATGTGTATGTGCGTGCTTCTTTCTATACACCTAAAAAAAAAAAAAGAGATCATGTTGCCTATAAGAGTACAGCTTACAAACTTTTCAAAAATGAGTGAATAGTCTAAAAGTAGCCGTGAATTTCACGTATTGTCTCATCATAATCTTTAAAATAACGGACACGCACTGTCAGTAGTGGCAAGGACACAGCTAGCGGCTGCAGGTCTCAAGAACTGCATTTAACCGTAGCAGCACCGCATTATTTCATATCTTTTTTTGCCTTACCCCTAAAGGGGTCAAGAGCACGATTCTGGAAAGAAATTCTTACATTAAGAAGGGCTCTCACAGGCTGCCTTCGAGGAACGGTCTCTCACATACGGTGCATCCAGAGCTGGTTTAACGTGACCTCCTTTCTACCCACCCTTTAGGAAATAGCTCTGCAGAACGGTTCTTTTATTTTAGTCCTAGCATTTTAGACTTGAAAACTGGATGCAAGTRTTGTTTTAGCGATTCCCCAATCACCCAATGGGATCAACCAGAATTGATCTCCGCTCTTTGAAATTAGCAGGTTTTACACAATCTTCCTCTTGTGTCAGACTCTTCCCTCCTCCTCCCGCTCCCCCTTTTTTCCTCCTTTTTTTGGGTGGGGAGGGACAAAGAGAGATGGGAGGGAGGTGAAGAGGAGGAGTGGTGAAGGGCGAACCAGCAAACAATGGACAGCAATGGAAAGGGACTGTGGTGCTAGTTTTAAGTGTCTGGTTTTGTTCCAGCCTGTTTCAAGTACTGATAYGGATATGAAGTCACTGGCAAACTAACACCCTCAACTTTAGTTAAAAGAACTATAAATCTGAAATGAATGTATAAATAATATGCAACTGTCTAGACAGTATAGGTCACTTGCAAAGAGACTGGGTCAGGAAAAGATTGTCCATCAGTCAGACAACCATAACTGATTCTGATGCTAAATAATGGTTTAGATATTCAGTATTCTATATATGCGAAAGGCTTCACTGAGCATTGGATCTTCCCCACCAAAGTAGCCTTCTACTTATACATATCTTTATGCAGCTGTAAGAAAACGCACATGCTATTTAAACATTAAAATTAATGCCGAAAGAAAAAGCTATTTAGCAAGGGACTGGAACCAACCTATGTAATTGGCTTTTGGTAAAGCAAAAATAACTATCATATTCTACCCTCRATAAACAACCTAATCTTATGATACCGATAGCATCTTAAAAAGGGCAAGAATTAAAACTTTAAGCTGTYAAAGAAACTTATTTCCACTTATAGAATCAGTTCACAGATACATTCAGGGAATTGTGTGCCATATAGTCCTACTTTGCACTCTCAGATTTCAGAACATGCAAACTCTCAGGTATCTTAAATGCAACTACATAYGCTTTTGGAATTATTCTGTGCATTGCAATGCACTTTTTGCCACTATTTTAGCAAAAGAAGTAGGTGGTCTTCAATACAACGATACTGCCGTCTTAACGCTTTCAGGATATACAGCAAGTTTTGGCAGGACTGGGGATAATAGCCAATGACATACAAAATACGTCATTAATTGGCAACTTATAAAGCACATTTATGTATTTGCTGAAAAAGAAGATACATGGGTAATAAAGCTGGCATACACACCAGCCGGCACAGCTGAAAAGCAGGTGTTATAGCTGCAAGACGCAAGCAAGGGCTGGGTGTGAGTCCCAGTCCCAACCCAAACGCGTTCCTGAATAAGAGACTGGGCCCGGGAACTCAGAGGCTGCAGCAGATCGCCAACCCCTTCCAGAGGTGGTTGGATTTCAAGGGGGCTCCACATGGACGCATGGCTGCATGCCTGTGCAACGGGCTGCCAAACACATCTAAGAACATATTCGGGTACTCGGTAATAGACTTCCGCCAAACTGAACTGCAATAGTAGTATAATAGCTCGTTATACTGGCTATATTACAACGTGCCTTCTAAGTCCTTCTGGTGTTTATTCTGAGCAGAAACACACAGGTTATCCTGATACTCAATTCTGAAACCTGCTACTGTGTAGTAACTATATTTTTCAATTGGATATAAGTTGAATTCCTAGGGGGGGGGATAATCAAATATCTTGCTACCTCTCTATCTGCAAATACTATCAAACATTTCTGCACAGAAGCTGCAAATTTGTGGTTTGATCTTAGGTTATGCATACCTACCCCAGTTCAACTTGAATACAAGACATCAATTCTATTAAGAATTTTGAACACTACATGCAAACAGAAAGAAAAAAACATTGTGAAAGTTAAACGCAAAGCTCGATCCTGTCAATGCTGTAGGCAGGAGTAGTGACGGTTGCACTGAAGTAGAAGACAACAACTGGCTCAAGCTGCACGCAAGAGTCTCTTGCAACTTATACCGAGTAGAGGCAACTTCCAAAAGTCACATCTACAAAGCCAGATCAGGAAGCCCCTCACACACACGCTGCACTCTGACACGCAAAGACTGCAAAGCCCTGACCTGCAAACCTGAAGTGAACTCCCACGTTTGGGGATTCACACGCTGGCAGAAAATACAGAGAGAGGAACATGCCCAAGGTTGTTTCTTCTAGGGCGCTGCAAAATCTTTGCCCATTTGTATCAGTGGAGCATCATTAGCCCTTTCTCTCTCTTAACTAGACTTCTGTATTCTTACTCTAAACCAAAAAATGCTTAGAAGTCAATATTACATACAAGATTTGAAAATGAAAGACTTGTTTTTAATCAAGACTAACAAAATGATGAACACATTGAAGTTATCATTTAAGCCGTATGGGCTAATCCTGTTCTTGATTAAAAAGACTTCTTTCCAGTTGAGAAAAAATAAAATCAGGATATACACAGTTAAATTAAAATGTTACATTTTTGGGAAGTTTTTTGCAGGTTTTGGAAGGAAGAGATTTCGTGAGAGATCCTATTAGYTGATACTGTTCTTTGTTTCTCCATTAGCAGCCTACAGGCAGAGATTTAAGGCTCGGATATAAATAGATGATGCCAAAATAGCTGTTTCTGAATAACTTCACGTGTGGACATTTATTCTGGAGTAAGAATACAGTTATTCAGAARTACCTAGCCCTACTTTAAATTCAGACCCTGCATTAATCCAAATTAGCTTTCAAACACAGCCATCCCCTAGGCTATTAGAAGCTTGATTGTGCCTGGTATTACAACCTTGTGTAAGAGCCCTCTCCAGCCATGCTGCCTCTAATCAAATTCATTCTAAGTTGCACTGTGGGGAAAGCAAACTCAGGCTTACATTGTAAATGATTTTGAGTCTTTGAATCTCTGTTTTTCTTGTACCTTTTTTTATAATGATCTCTGTCAGCTGTTCAAAGTGGCTCTGTCACTACCATCAGGTATCCCTACTTCATCTGATTGATTTCATAAAGCCAGGTTCAAATGTGCACTGCTGGATTGGAATTAAATGTATTTATTTAGAGTCTGTAAGGCACAGCTCTATAAAGTCTGAGAATATTTGGGGGGCAGTAGAGAGTCTTCAATGCTGCTGTGCAAATGGAAAGGCTTTTCATTTTGGATGTGTCACTACTATTTCACCGATTTTAAAGTATTGTCCAGTCAGGCACATAAAGAGGGTTTTTTTGTTAAAGTCAAGTAGAAAAAAATGTAGTTACGCTTCTTTGGAAAACATCACTTTTCTCCAAGTGTGTTATTTTCTTCCAGATGCCATAGCTACTTTATAAACAGAGTTTAGTAAGTAACTCCAAAGGCTTGCCTACACTTGAAAATTAATTTGGATCCAGACAGAAATGTCAATTTATAGTACAATATGTTTTTATAAAGTCGTTCTCTTTGCAATAAGCCCTCAGGTGCTTTTTCATAAATGGATATTCCTTAATGAAAAGTGCCTTGGATTACATATACAGCATGTAAAGCAAGGAAGCAGATAATTTTTAGATATTTTTTGCTAAACACAGACAACCACTGGAACTCAAGTTCCACTGGAGAAAAAAAAAAAAAAGATAAAAAACAGAAAAAAGTCCATGTTACTCAGTGTAACATTAAACAAGTTTCAAGTATGGTCCCTCCCTCAACACTCCTCACCCATCGCTACATCAGTATAAAGCTAGCTCATTACTGACAGCAACCTTAAAGTATGCTTATTTCTTAAAAAGAAACAATAAAAAGCAAAAGAAAATGTAACAGCCGCTAACCAGCTGGGAAAGCAAAATGCTGCAATTTGTTAAAAAAAAAAAAAAAAAAAGATTTTAGGGCTGCGGGGCACAGATTTTGCCAAAATTAAAGGGCCAGCTGCAAAAAAGCATGCTGGAAAAAAGGCATTATCAAAGCGTCCCCACACAAGGGAGGGAGAACGCAATCAGAAACAAGGGTACGTTTCTGTGCGGTCCCTCAAAGAGAGCTTTTCCCTTCAATGTAAATTGTACAAGTTACAGAAGTGTACCAAAATGTTCAAAGCCTAATGACCGAGTATGGCACGAGCTGCCAAGRCATTTATGCGACCGTTCCCTTATCCTCACAGTCCGAACTGTGGTTTAGCACTTTCAAAAGCACCCCGCACCGGGCTAAAGGCACTCCTGTTCAATGGGAACCAATGCCCAGTGCTTTTAGGAGACCCGTGCTCAGTCAAGAACAGTGATCATCACCTTGTGTGCTGGAAAAAAGAAAAAAAAAAAAATAAACAACCAGCCTTAACTCTGACCTCTTAAAATACACTGTCCAGCTTAGCCAGAACAACAACGATTCCTGCTCAGTCCTGTGACAGAAAGCTCAGAGGTGCCCACCTTTAGGAGACAAATCAGAGCTCTGGACTCAAAGATACAGAACTTCCTTGTGAAGCAGGTTAAGATGCCTCCTCTTCTCCTCTGGATTTTGTACTGGTGAGGTGCAGGCACTTATTTTGTACCTTCGTGAAGGGCCTAACTCTTCCCATGCATGCAGGGACGGCCCCAAGCAGATGTGACCACCACAGTGGCATCAGTGCCTGAGCTGAAAGGGAACCTATGACGAYTGTTACCTTCTAATAAAGCTGTTTCCAGGTACCTCCTGACCACACAACCCAGACCTTTCTCCACTCCTTGTGTGAGAAGCATCCCAGACACACAGAAAGCAAAGCCCTAGTGCCACTCACATGTTTTCATATATTCCTTACCCACAAAAATCCTTTACTTGCATACACTTTAGCACAGAACAGTATCACAATAGGTTTCTAGCGTAGAATAACAGCAAATATAGCAATGTTATGAGCAACTGAAGAACTATTCACTTCATGTTTTGGCTTCAGTTTACCATCAGCTTAGAGCTCACTGCTGGTCAGAGCACCAATGCCACCCTGAGCAAGAGGACAGGAATGGGTAATTGAGGGAGGAGGACCAGGGTACACTGGAATATTTCGGCTTAAACTCTTGTGAAACCAGATGCAGTGGCTGCACCATTGCAGCTTCTGGCTCCAGAGGCAGGGGCAGCTTCCTCCTTCATTTGCAGTTTCGTGCATCTCGCTACATTTTCTCACACGAGGCACTGCACGCGTGCCATACGTGCATAGCCAGGGCCATTCACGCTGCTGTTATTTTGTCCCAGAAGACTGAAGAAAAGAGAGCCATAGCAGACAGGGACAAAACCGGGATCCCTGGCAATGGTAATGTCTGTTCACATTGCTGAAAACAACTCTACTCCTTTAGGAAAGTCAGGGCATCTGCATGCGTATCTGTATCCGTTCTCTCACTGTTCAAACAAGGACAGTTATCCCGAGGGARCCAGGGGATAGAGTTTATGGCACTGATATTCTCTACTTGCTTCCCGGATTACATTTAAGCAATCTGACTAGTTAACTGTTTACTGCTTTAGCATTAAAATTTGGCAACTGAGAAGCTCTTTTTGAAAGACTATTTTACTGCCCTTTTAAACTAGATTTTAAAAAACACTTGGGTTGACTGTAAATATGCAATGAATTTGTGTCTTCCTAGTTAATTCAGCTGCCTCTGCCAACACTGGTTGGTTGGTTTCGTTTTTTTTCCCCCTCCTGGATCTATTTACACATTTGAGGTACCTGGGCACCAATCTACCTTTATGATCCAGAACTAGAGTTTTCTCAGAGTTCCTGTTATCTATCAAGAAGCAGCAAAGCAACACTAAAAAAAAAGGTAGTCTTCAATGCTTTCTTAATATTACTTTTTTCTTTCTAATTCAGGGAGGAAAAAAACTTCAGCTTTAATATTTCTTTCTACATATTTTCTTCCTCCTAAATCCCAATATYGGGGTGCATTCTGTAATCTTTTGGGGGGGTGTTGCTGTTTTTAGTCAAAAAGGATAACAATCTGTTACAAATTCAGTGATGGAGAAAGAAGATGGAGAAAGAAGTACCAACTTCCTTGCAGGTAAAACATAAAGGCAGTGTCATCAGTTGRCCTTAGAAAAAGAGAAAAATTTGTAATTGACAGAGATCCACATAACCAGRGGCATGAGAGGCAAAACTGCTTTGAGTTTAATGGTATCCGGAGCATTATGTTGTATGGTCACTTAGACCATGATCTCGAAAGACTCAGCAAGGCTATTTTATGCAGTATGCCATTGAAAGTCAATGCACGGTACGTAAAATTAAACATGAGTAATCCTTTGCAGAACTGGGGCCATATTTAGTTAACCTTCCGCAGGAAAAAAAAAAAAATCTTAAGGTTATTTTCTAGGATTCTATTAAGTCCTGCTGTATTTTAATAAGAATGAGGATTTTGTTTCATTTTTGCCACTCAATATTTACATGGTTGAAAGGAAAACAAAATATTAATCCAATCTAACCTTTTTAGGATCAAAATCCCAAACAACACATGTGAGAAATGCTGAGGAACAGATAAGCAAGAGGGAAGGTCTTTTATATACAGCCTTGCATACATTCAGATCCATTTTAAGAGTCTAACCTTAATGAGAGCTTTAGAGATTAAAAAAAGATATTTTTTGCATGTAGAACACTTTGAAGAACAAGTTGCCTTCAAATTTCTGTCACTGACGACAAGTCAAGGATAACATTAGGAAATCACAATCATAGAGATGCCAGAAAAATTAGTCAGAATGTATCATGCTGCCAGATCGATCTGCTTCCCCAAACCAAGAACATGGTCTGGACAGCGAAGAAAAGGAAAAAACACAAACCACATTTTTAGGACAAGAAACCAGCAAAAAGAGGGTGGTTTTTATTTTYGAAAATATTACAAGCTTTTGATTTCTTGGGGAGAAAGAAAGATTTCGTGGGGAGAAAGAAAGAAGATGCCAGCCCAGTAATAAATCCCGAAGTTTAAAAAAAGAAAGGCACATTTCACCTCACYCGGCTGTCTTGGAGCAAAGGACCTCCCACAGGGGCGGTACTGAGTTGTCCTCACACCACCCATAGGGCAGTTCATCATAGCCAGACTTCAGTTTTCCAGTGTTTGTCTGAACGGTCACCTCTACAGCACCTCTGCTTTGGCCACTGAAATACCACCCTGAAGCACAACTTCCAAGGACACCATTGTTGCTATTCTCTAAGAAAAAAAGTCTTATCAGGATGCGGAGTCCATTTTCTTTTCACCACTGAACCACCTCTTGAAAACAAAGCTGTTCATCAAACTCTAGCTAACATACCTCTAAAGCTACAACAAATTTATTTTTCAATTTTTATTGAGCGACAAACAACAATAAAAAATACAAGAGAAGCTTAAAGACAATGGCAGTAGCATTCTAGCCTGATCTCCCAGCTATCTGTGGAAACCTTTAACATATGAACGTAAGCTGGAAGAGTACAAGGTGGTCTCCAGAGAGAAAACTAATGGCGTATAGGTGAAGGGAGACTTTATGAGATATAAACATCCTTTTCCAGTTTGACCATAAATTGTGCTATGTCAATTCAGTAAACAATGCTCAGGGGGAAAAGGTACCTAGGAAGAGTATTGTGCATTAATATTTTTCATAATGCGGATCAAGAAGTTTTACCAAGATGCAACGAGTGATGTCAGTTAAGTAGAAGGAATATCTCAAAGTCAATCAACACAAGGGAAATATCAATTAAGCTAGTTTAGGCAACAGCAAGGAAATGTCCTGAAGCCTCACGTTCACACGAGGTACCTGTAACTGATCAAGACAACAAAAGGGATCCTGGCCAGAACAGCCAAAGCAGTTCTGGGTCTCAGCCTGACCCTGTGCCCATCAGTGATTCCACTTCTGCAGACAAAGGCTTTCGGGGCAGGAGAAAAGGCCCCACTTTTGACTTTCTCTAGGCAAAGCAGCTAAAGCAGGTTTGGCCCCAAATCTCCATTCTTACATGGGAAATGACATACAATGTTAAGACAGGCATCTCAGCAAAGTGGCAGTAAAATGGGTAGCTGCCTTTGTCCCTGCTACCGTGCTCCTTGTCATACACTCTTCTTGAAAAAGTTATTCAGCAGCTTTCTGACAACGGGTTCTGAAAAGAAATGTGTGATCTAAAGCAAACCGAACGGGGTGCTGTTCTTGTTGGAAAGGGATCAAATCCCACGTCAGTCAGAGCACAGCAAATTATCTTCCGCTCTGTCAGCTACGATCTGCCTGTTTCCTTCCAGCCAACTGTCCTCAAAAAATAAACTAATAAATCACTACACAAAAAGCGATTTGAGCTGCAGCACCAAGTCGGATTTAGCTTATTCCCAAGTCAGCTGTCCCAGATTCACTGGACTAGACCACCGGATGCTGGATAATATGGCAGAAGAGAACACACACCAGCCACCACACAGAAGATAATTGCACCCACACTGCCTACTGGAATGAACAAAATTATATATGGCAAGTTTGTAACACAAGAAATTCATTCTCTTTATCCACTGATACAATGAGTTGGACGGTGTTTCTCTCAATTGCCTTCTAAATTAATTCATTTTGCAAACTACTTTTCTCCAAGTTGTGTATTTCTGAAACACATGTAATTAGCCATGTATAGACATGCTTGGAATGGTCCTGTAAATTATATGGCATTGTTTTTTTTACAAACTTCCCTCTTGATTGAAAGAAACAAGGGGAAAAGTCATGAGAGCTACTGAAAACTCTCAGCAAGAGGGAACCAGCGCTGWCAAAGACACTAAGATACATTGAGGGCTGCTAAATCTTCTGTTCATAGGACAAGAACGAACATGCCCGATTCACAAATCATTCCTTGGACAATTAAGTGGAATTTATATTTTAATTCCTTGTTAAATTTACGACAACACAGTGAGTGTGCACGGACATAGTTCTAGTTGTGAGGTATGACATTTTTCCCAGTTTATTTAATTGCTTCGGTGCAGGGAGCGAGGCGAGGAGCCTTGCAGACTCTGACCCTTCTGCGGCACRTAGCATCCCTTCAGAGTATAGCTAATGCTAGTACAAATGCTCGAGTACAGCGGAGTACATGCAATCCCAGCTTGTGGTCTTGGGAACAGAGTTCTCGCATGTTTACAACAAGCACAGCCAAAGCAGATGCATTCTTAACTTYAGGAGAAAGTCTAAGGGGAACTTCATTTTAATTTTGTAGTACTCATCCCATCATCCTATACTGCTTTTGTTTTGTTCTAATTTTTACCCATGACCCACAGCTCTGATCGATGCCACAGAAATATCTAGGAATCATGGCTAGTATGGTAAATTGTCAAAATAACAACCCAGATTATAGACCACCAAGCTGCTTCTGTGTATTAGCTGAAGCAGGAGGTTCCAATTCCCGTAACATCCAAACACTCACAGAACTGCAAAGCTCAGGCACTGCTTTACTGGCAAACAGAAGACGCTCCACCCACTGGCATCCATCAGATATGGTCCTCCCAGAAGTCATGTGGTTTGCTCAAAGATAGTCGCTTTAGTTTATGAAATCAACATTAAAAAAAAAAAAAAATCTCTTCTATGAGAAACCCTGAACAACTCTGGAAGTTTATGATGGGGAAAATATGTTATTTATTTGTCTTGATTCAGAACACATACAATTAACATGCTAACACATGCCTCCCAAACACCACACGTCATTAAAATGGTCTTTGTTATGAGCAAAGTCAGCCTGAGGTTTTGTCTATCATTTTACATGCAAACATACATAACTAATAGACATACGGAGTCTAATAGTCACTCTTGTTGTTAGAAGACCAGCATGCATGTATTGTCAGGGTGATTGACAGATCATGGAGAACGTGGCCTCCTTTGACCTCTCCAAAACCAAGCTTTTTGAGTCCATTTCAGATGGCCRTGTTACTGCTTTTATGAGTAAGGGAGAATTCTGGTACATTCAGTTCTATTAAACATAGATAATTCCCTATTCAGAATATATGTATAGACAGAGCCAGTGTCCAAAGAGCATTCTGTCTAATGACAGTCCTGTAATTGACAGCCTTATTTCATGCATCACTGTTACAATTCACACAGGAATAAGTCTTCATGCAACATAAATACACATAATTACCTGGATAAATATTAGATATTGGCATGCTTAACTGTTTCTTGGTGGGATCTCGGCTGTGCTCAGGAAGCCAGGACTTTTATTTAYGGAGAATGGAAAATGGGCATGAATTGGAGGGACACCTGTCTCCCTCCACCTGCCCCTTTAACTGGAAAGGTTCACAAAGCCTGCAACCCGTCCCTACAGTTCAAATTATTACCAACAACRTCAACAAGATGCTAAAAAGTTTACTCAGGCTGGCCAACCTAACAGCTCTCATTTGCTTTGTCATTCTCAAATCCCTTCTTAAATGACTCGATACTTCTTCCATTATTCACATTTGGTAATGTTACTATACTGAATGGGAGTAAACTGTTATTTGGTTCAACTTCACACTGTTATAAGCAAGCTAATTTCTCAAAGGTATTTGAAGAAATGTTCTTTTCCCAGATACTGAATATACTCAACTATCTGTCTGTGAGCAAAGATAATAAGGCATCTGAGTAGGCCAGCTATTTTGATTTCCTCTGCTACATTAAAAAAAAACACAAAACAACCCACCACCAAAAAAACCCAAAAAACAAACCACAACACATTAAATGCTAAAGCAGAGTGCAAGGAATAAGTTCAAAAGTGAAATGTTCCCAAAATCCAGTAGGTATCTGTAACAGCAGGTTTCACTTAAAGTGGATATCACTTTACTGGTTTTAACAAACTTCAAAGTAAGTGTCCTAATGCTACTCATTTTGCGTGTCTGTTTTACATCAGTCACAATTCCGTATCACGGTTTCACTTCTGCCTGATGCTTATCATAAATTTTTGTAACTGGAAAGCACACTTAGTGTATGGATTAAATTAAGAATGGTTTTACAAAGCAGCATGATAGCAGACATTTATGTTATTAACTCACTTTTTTACATATCTGCTGATATGTTGTTAGGGCATGTTAAAATATGGTATGGTAATCCATACCACATACATCAGCAAGATAAATATATTTAGCTGAAATAGAATCAGAGAATCAGAAATCAGTTTTATGGGGCTCAGTTTCAAGTCACTGAAATATAGGAAAATTTTTCAAATAAAACTATTAATTTTTAATTCATTATAACACTTTAATTCAATGGAAAATGGCTAATTTTAATAAAACCAAGTATCAGTGCTGATGGTGAAATCTTATACACACAGAAAGTCAGTCTCCTAGGAATGCAGCCTGGGAGTGATACCTTAAATACTGAAAAGGTATTCCCCAACATGGAAATTTTACACTATTTGCCTGCACATGGAGTTTCCTGGATGATTTCATAGCCCTTGGTCTTTCTCACTTCGAGGAGCAGGACCATGTGTAATGTTGGCATCTGCAAGGCAGTTTAGGAGAGTTCAGCACACACCTGCCAGTGGACTCCCACAGGCACTATGCACCAAAGTTTCTTTGTTCCTTCAGAAAAAGTCAATCCCAAAAGAAATGTTGTGGGTCTGTTTCCTATGAGGATAAGTAAAACAACAAATGAAGAAGGAGCTGGAAGTAGGGGGCTGCCCTGATTCTCAGTTATAACTCGTTATTATGCCTCAGTCCTCATCCAAAACTAACACCGTTGGGTTCCCCCAATGACCCTACTGTTTTGGGGTAGAGAATGGCCAGCGCAAAAAGTGAAACTGGATTTAAGTAGCTGTCATTAGAGAAGAGAGAGCTAGCACATCTGGCCCACGAGGCACTTTGAATTCAGACATAGTCTTGAAGAAGTGATAACAACATCGCGAGCAACAGGGAAAAGGCACACCATACGCTCTGCTAAAGGGACACAAAATCATCTCATTTTTTCASCCACATTCCTTCAGGTGCCAGCACCCCTCAGTGCACACGTATCCAGTGGCAGGGGAGAGCGGTGGAGATACATTTTGCTCCATTTCCTATGCCTTTGATTCAGTCTGGATAGGATATTCATTGCTGTCATTCAAAAATTTCCCTTGTTTCATCCTGAAACACAGTTTTTCCAAGGCTAAGGAGCATGTCACTCTGAGCAGTTGTTTGCAAAATATTTTTAACCTGGAGACCTTGTTTCCCCAACCACCTCCCAAAATGTAGACTTGTTAACAGATGGTGTAATTAAATCTACTGTAAAGCCTCTAATTTTGATAGAAATACTTGATTCTGCCTGGGCCAGCTACCCTGTTTCCGACTCCTCTAGGACATGCACACAGTTGCCGGTCACCAAGGATCAGGAGTAGTCATTTATAGAAGGGAAGGTAAAAATTTTCTTGGTGATCCCAGGAGCAAATGGTCATATCAGATGCATTTCCAAGGCAAAATTAAATTGTTCCTTAAGGCTGTAATAAAAACCAGCCATTGGAGCTTATTTTAGGAGCTTTTTGTTGATCCAACAGCATGAAAAAGAAAGGCTGAACTCCATTAGAAAGAAAAATTTTAGCAGGCGCACATGTATTTGAGCTGCAGGACTGAAACCTGCTGTATTTGCCTCTCCTCTTCCCCCTCAGTACACGGGTCCTGTCTGTGGAAGCAGACAAAGGTCTCAGAAAGGCTGCGTCTCCTGTCCAAACGCATACACCGTGCCACGGTATCACACACATTCGCCTGCCTTTATCATAGCAGTTATGCCTCTAAGGACTTTCGTGGAGGGACCTCATCAGTAGCAGACTGCACAGAGGCTGCAGTGTGTAATGCCAGCTCTGCCACCGGCAGAACTTGACCACAGGCCAGTCATCCTCCCTCCCCCATGTGCGAATAGCGGGGGGGGGGCGGGAAGAGAATTCCTCCTTGCAGAGGTCCTAAGTGCTGCAAAGTCTCCTCTGCAGTACAGGTGAAACAAGGGACTTCGCCTTTGACTTCAAAAAACTAACAAAATCTTCTAGGTAACTCTTGCTGCTGTTTGTCTCCATCCAACACCCTTTAACTGAAGCTGCTGCTCGAGCACCGGCTGACGGTACAACAACAGGAACACAGCCACAGCATGAACACGCAGAATGCGCAACAGCAGGAATTGTCATTATTTTCCTGTGCCCTCCTCCGGGTACATGCAAGTATGGTATTTAAAACCGTTAGACATCAGCAGCTAGACACATCCAGAAGTCATAGTTGTGCCCATCCAGGAGGAATTATGATTTATTGTAATTTTGAGATTATACAACAGTTATTTAGTCATTTTAGAGTACAAACAACTACTTTAATAAGCTTACAGATAAGTTATTAGTGCGGTGGAGAACTCCTTTGAAACAGTAATTTAATTACTGCTTCCCTTGAAAAATCTACACCATCTAGCACACATAAAAGGAGGCATTTCATGTACTAACTTGTCCAACAGTTATAAAGACATAGGGAGACATGAAAAGAAGATGCTGAAATATGTATAACCACAGAGTTCCAGAATAATAGAAGTCRAAACGATAAGATATCAAGGATCTTCGCAGTCTTTAAATACTGCTAGAGGCCACATAAAAAAACACAAAATTATTTTCAACTGTCTGTATCAGTACTTTGACTCCTATTTAGACTGCATGTTTTTCAGGGGCAGAATCATCTGTCTTAGATGCACRCTGCACCACATGCCATGTCCTTAACCCATAACTAACGCTCCTAGATGAGTTACTGCAATATCTATATCTATCAATATCTAGCGCTCTCTCTCTCTATCTATATATAAAAGAACACTAACAATAAAGAGAAATCAGTTGCAGGTCGTACCCCCTTTTCTTACAGCCCATCTACACCACCAGCAGCATGCCTTCAACAGACATAKCTCAAGCCGATTTGAAGCACCTAGATGATGTGCCACGAGGTATGCAACTGCAGGAGTAGAGGGCTCACCACCCACTAACCACCCGSTTTTATAGCCTGCTCAGACACGGCGTTAGCAGAAGCCAGCACGGCTCTATCCACACCACAGGTCAGACCAGCAGTTGCRGACCCCCTTTTCCATTTACCCTTTGAGTTTTTGCTTCTGCAGTCTGTTCTTAGGAATGACTTTTTTCTGCCCCACACTGAGCTGCAGAGCCACGTGAACAGGTGGGRACATGAAGATGCCCCAAGACAGAAAACTTGCATGACCGACATAAGGTGTAAGTTCAACTCAAAGAGTAAAGACAATGCTTTCAAAAGCAGAAGTTCATCTACTTCTCCAGTCCCATTCAAGCAAAGAATTTCTACTGCTACACAAGTAGGGAAGACCTTTTTTTCCCCACATGAGAGAATGATTTTCAGGCCCTTTTAAACTCCAACACCAATGCCAGACATTTATTTTGTGGCCRGTTTAGGAAGAAAGCAATTGTCACCATCAGCATTTGAACCCATTCTAATAGAAGTTTGTGAGATGTGCTCCCCCCCAAAACATGGCTGAATTTCTCAGCTACCTCATGGCGAGGATTGACAGACAAAACTGTATAGACAATCCTGTGTTAGGTAAAACACGATTTACCCAAATGACCCCCCCAAAGGTTATATCCCTGTGCTACATGTACAATGTAAGATAATTTCCTGGCTCAGGCACGGTTTCTGGTGCCCATATGTTGTGTACTGACCACCCACACCGAGGGACTTACTGTTTGGAGATACCTGCTTGCATGTGTAATTCATGACATATACGCTACATCAGTARCAGTTAACATGTACTAAGTGCATAAATGCTTAACAAAGAAAAATACTGCTCTGTGCCGAAAACGAGGGAGACAGACACTTTGAAAGCAGATATGTTCCCCTGGAAGGCAAAGCATGTTACAGTAAAWATCCATTCCTATTAACTATGAATGCTATTGTTTATGTCTACATAARAATTTGGATAACTTATGTGCAAATTTGTATTTTCTTTTAAAGATACAAAATTCCATCATCTTTCATGAATAGGTCTTGAATAAAAACTACGATGATTGGACCGCAACATCTTGCCTATCAGTACGCACAAAGAGGAAAAAGTACTTCCAGAGAGGGAATTTAGCAACYCCTGACTACGTGATGCACCCACACATTAAGCTCCTCAGCCAGCAACAGACACCATGGGATACACAGCTCTTGGTTTCTCCATGAAAAATCTCTGGGGAACAAGAACTGCAGGCTTTTAATAAAAGCAAGGCAAAGCCATGCAGCTGTGAGACAGTAGATGTCGTTGGCAAGTGTCCGGTATCATTTTCCCTGGGCTTTTGTCTTACAGTCTACAAACTTACTTTCTTGTTCTTACTATCTGTGCATCCAACAGTCACCAAGAGCCTTGAAGGACTTCAGGTGACCAGCACGAGGCGGTACGAGCTGCTACATCTTTAGGGATAACCCTGGAATACAGTTTCTATTTTGATCAGTGCACCAATAAACGGTAAATCTTACACTGACCACTGCGACAAGTGCCCTAGCTGTACCTGGACTCCAGCAAAACCCCAAATTCAGCAYGTTAAGAACTTCATCGGCTCTTCTAATTGCTTTCCTTTATCAGCCGTCACCTACTGGAGCCCATTCAAACCAATCTTTCATTCATGACTTGGCTGCCATCAGGTACTAGGGAAAGCAACAAACTTTCACTGACTTGGTCAAACAAGGTAATTGCCCAGAACCCGATAACTTTATCATTGGAGATATTGTCACCAATTCTCTCAGGGGCCCCATAAACTTAAATGCCTCTTCAGATAAGGACCGGCAGATTTCCACATGATGCTAACCTCAGAGAGAAGCATCTTGGGAATGTGGRTCAATCACAAGCCACCCTCTCCTCCCATCTATAGGCAAGCCAGTACCACAACGTACAGACAATTGGTCCATAACAGCAAAGGTACTTCTTGCCCCAAACACCCATAAAATTACAGAGAAAAGAAAGGGAAGTTATCCAAAGGGAGGAAGGTGTAGCAAATTTTTTCATTATATTTTTATATTTCAAGTTTTTGGCGGTGAAATGGAGAACTTATCCAATTCATTTGGACGAAGGGCCTCCATCTGTCCCAGAGACAAGAGCTCCGTTTAGCAGTACCTTGTAAGATTAGGTACTTGCAATATTACTTCAAAGGAATTCTTGACAAATGTTTTGTCAACATCTCTGAACGCAATACTTGAAATGAACCTTCTGTAGAAGTGATATATAAACAAACCAACCTGGTAAGGTGAAAAACTAATGTTAACACTTAAAAAAATAATTAAATGAGGCAAGAATTTGTTCAAAGAACCAAACATTAAAACTAGTCTACTTTTCAGGTGAATTTTACATGTAATTTTTACAAATTTGCAGTTTTCAAAAGCCTGCAAAGGTTCGCTTACAGGATACAGTGAAAGAGAAAGCCTGGATCCATCAGTGGAAGCTGAGCATTTGATACACATTTTAGTTTTTTGGTTTTGCTTAGGGTTCGTTGGGGTTTTTTTGTTTTGTTTGTTTGGGGGTTTTTGGGGGGTTTTTTTGGTTGGGTTTGTTTTTTTTTTTTTTTTTTTTTTTTTTTAACTCAAGAAAGATAGTTCACCAACTGTGTAATAGTTCCTCCCAAGGTAATTTGCTATGATGCTAAAAATGGTCCCAGAATATCAGAGGCAAGATTTTATTTTATGATAAAACTAAACAGCGTATAAATTATGGTTGGCAAAATAACCAAGGATAACACTAATTTATGTAAATATGTACTGTACAATACAAAGAAATATTCATTTTTGAGGAGCATATAATAAGATTAAAAATCCCGCTGATTAAAGCAAATAGCCTTTTTAATGCATTTTGGGTTAGATGGAGAACGTTTCCAATATGAAATAGAATTTTGCTAAATTCAAAATATAAATAAAAGAAAATTAAAGAATTAATTAGAAACAACAAGCTGTATTTCTGATCACAGCCAAGAATACAAATTAGATAAGATAAAAAAGAATTTTATATCAAGTATTGCCTATCACCCACCTCATCTGCCCGTGTGATCACAACTTCTGGGATGCTGCTGCTGCTGTCATCTTTTCATCTTCATGCTGAGCTTCCTCTGTTCCTCCACGAAGCGACAGATCCGAAGAACCACAGCCTAGCACTTCACCAACGCGCTCCTCATCTTCTGGAAAGTCAACGCTGACTGAAGTTTCAACGTCTTCTACAAAGGCTGACAGGGACCCTTTGTTAGCACCGTGCGCACCGTCAGAGGGTACCTGCGCCTCGTCAAAGGTCTGGTGTCTCAGGATGACAAACTTTGTTCCCTGTTGAACAAAGACAAGACATAAAGGGCCTTTCAATAGGACACCGACTTCTTTAGCTTTGCCATGAACTATGTTTGATACATAAGGGATCCTAAGCATGTGTGATGCCAGAGACTATAACATTTCAAAGCTTGTACAGTATCTTTCTCGGGGAAAGGATTCAGCAAAACAAAATTATTACAGCAACATTCATCTATTTCCACAGATAAACCCTTTACGCAAAAAAAAAAAAAAAAAAGGAACCTGCACACATTCTGTATCAAATAAACAAGCAAGTCTCAGCAAGAGGCAGCATTTTTTGAACGCGCTCACTACCACCACAAGACTCAGACTATGCTCCCAAGTGGGAGCAGCGCGGGGTTTTCTCCCCCCCTCCGAACCACCTGGTGCGGGCCACGGCTCCCGCAGCAAGCTGGGCTACRCAGCTCCGCATCCGTCCGGGAAAGCGGCTCGGCTGTCTGGGAGGGACGTCAGCGCAGGACTGGTACTACAGTTAAACTCAGCTTATTAGCATGGTGCTTGTATACAAAATACAACGCACTACACATCCAAGTAATTCACGCTCAGGGCAGTGTTATTAAACTCCTTCCTTTCCCACATATTTGGTGTTTCATCTCCCACCAAATTCCAAGTTTGGAAGGATTCTCATCTAGAGCATGCAGCGTACATCTCTTCAGCCTGCAAACATTTATYGCTGGACGTGCGAGATAAATGCAATCTACAGATGTATGCTATGMAACCCTGTTATCCAACATTTGCTTATAAAGAGAAATTATTTCATTACAGTTATTACTCTTAATTGTTTCTACTTCTGGTCTTTGAATAAAATAACTTGACATCACTTTTTTTTTTTCCTTTTCCCCAAAAAATTGGCAGAGTATGACTTCCCAAATGACACAGGACATAATTTACTACAAAAAGGAAATGTTCTGTGACTAAAACGACATAATGTTGATTTCCATGCAAAGCATGGTCTCAAGGATTTACAGAAGAGACAAGAATGACCACATATAAGTCTAGAGTTTCACTTAATAAATCTGTGTAGCAAATTTACACTAGTCAGTTATGTACCCCAGTAAAGCCACGATGATCACTGTTCACTCACAGAGACCAAAATTGACATCTGCATTTGGGAAAAGGTCAGATCTTTGGGAACAGCAGAACAACCTCGAATATGCGCAAAACTCACCCTAAGGGAGCGTCACCACGATATGATGAGCGAGTTCCCCTTTCATGATAACAAGTTAGCAAGGTAATGTGTTCACTCTTTTATATGCGCTGCCCAGCATCATGGTTACTGGTCAGAAAGCAGCTGCGTTGATTAAAATCTGAACACCGGGTACTGTTGGTCTGCTACATATTTTCATGGTACAATTGCAATTACATCATATCTTGACCCACAAAATCAGYATAAACTCAGATTAGATCCACCCAATATTTCCTCAGGATGCTGCAGGTGCCCAAACACTTCYGACACGTTCAGAAAAGCAACACACAAATTGCAGGACCAGCTCAACTTCTCAGAAACAGGCCCACAGAAATTGTTTCTGCAACCCACCACCACAGATGCTGGAAAGCAAGGTCTCCCTGGACTGTGATGTGCAATCGTAATGTTGTAGCTGTGACAGAGTAAGGCTATGAGTAAATAAAAGCTTATCGGAAGAAGTATTGTCTTTTACTAATTAACTGATGTAGCAAGCTCTGAATTGGCAAGCTCCTGGTCACAGAAGTCCTCCTCCAGCTCTGGACCCGAAACGTCAAGCTGAAGACAGCTAGGAATGACTGCTCTGAAGGAAGAGCTTCATGAGGAATCAAGGACAAACTAGTGCTGGGTAGCTACCAAAAGGTTTCCATCTTTCTTCACACTCAAGTAAAAAAAAATAAAAATAAAATAAATCAATGAAGCAGTAACGTTAAAGAAAATTTCACAGCAGAGGAAGGGCAGGGGGAAGAAACCTTACGCCAGTGAGTTAAAAGCTCTCTCTGCGGAACTCTCCCCATGGCCTGATTAGCAGCGAATAGCTGCCTGGGAGGAGCCCTCGGCTTCGCTGTCCGGGTSCCGGTGCCCCGGAGCACCCTGCCGCACAGCACTTCACCACAGACCATCCCCAGCTACTTGCTCGTAGGCGGTAACCAGCGCAAGCTGGAGAAAAAGTAGTGGTTTCCTCTCTAGAGACAAACTACATGCATCACGTTGAAAGGAGGGGGATGCCTGACAGACACTCTGCTTGCATAYGGTTACAATGGGCATCTGCCCAAAATCTCCCTTCGCACGAGGGGAGAAGGGAAAATATCAATTAAAACTGTGCTACGTTTGGACCCTTTATCTTTAAAGAAATGTCTTGGCCTTGCCACAGACAATCAGGTAAGAACTACATCTTTACATTTGACTGTAACTTTAGAACAAACTGGTAAAAGAATCATCGGGGAGACTTTAGCRGGCAATACATTGATTTTTCAAATGCCAAAACCCTAGAGCATCTTTTTTTGTTCTAGATGCCAAAAATACTAAGCGGAATGTGCTACTGCGTATGGACTCAATGTCACACCCAACAACCTGCAACAAACAGCATCTTATTTTTAATCATCCCAGACAGAAGTATTTTCAAACAGAAAGCACCCTTTTCTTAAAGGCCTATTCAAACAGACCAGAAAATGCCTTCCTAATTACAAGATGTTAATTCCATAGTCTGTTTTACACATCAATTTCTACTGAAAAGCATCACAGAAGCCAGCATSGGGCATCTTCGATACATGGAGCAGTTTTAACTAAATCCCAGGCTTGCGTAAATGTATTATTTACACCGATTCCGATCATGCAATCTGTTTCAATGGGCGAGTTCACTGTTAAATACTAGCAAATCATATGCCCTTACATCTCCACAAACGATCCCATTTGCTGTCAGTTGTGCAATACGGGCAACTTTCTTACTAGTCAAGCAGAAAAGATGGGGGGCGGGGGGGCGGACAAGCCTCCTGCGCACGCAGTGCGACACGGCACCGGAGGAGTGAGCATTAAATTAGAGTGAGAGGTTATAAGTCTGACAGAAACCTGATCTGTATTCCCTAATTATGGAGGCTCACTTCCACAAAACTGACACAAACGTTAAGCCAAATTAAATGTTGTCTAATTAACTATCATATACAAGACTTCAAAGTGGGATGTCTACATGTTATTTAGCGAAGTAACTGAAACACGAGGACTCGCGACTTACCAGTCAGCGCAGACCTGCCACCAGCCAACTGTTACAGGGTTAAGCCGTTTCACTCCCACACACCCCCCCTGTTAGTGGCTGCTTGTAATATTTACAGAGAAAGGCCCGGCAGCGAACAGCGCTGCACGATGAGGGGGGGGGAGTTGATAGCGCACGATTCAACGGCACCGATCTCCCCGATGAGCTGCCACAAGCCGTTATGAATGGCCCGGCTGATGACTGATAAAGAAAAAAAATCCACCGGTGCTGGTAATTCATGAAAAACTACACACTGCCATGACAACTAGGAGTGCCGAGTGACAGCTGTCAAGGTAAATGGAGTTTGGGAATCCTTCTTTCTTAAAGGATCATCTATGCATACACGTTATTTTGGGGAGGAGGGAGGAATTTAGCATGCAGGTTTTCAGAACTATTCCCTCCCTTGGGACTGAGGGTGAAAAAATACGATGCTCTTAATTTCAATGTAATCATTCTGCATTTTGTATAGAAAAGATAGAAGAGTATTTACTTCCTTCATTTTAGATCGCTGCTCCTGCGCAGTGCTCAGACCTTCACGTGGCATCAACAGGAGGAAGAGCCTGGAGGATGGGTGAGGCTGTCTGACCAGGCGAGGAGGTGCCGAGGGCTCCGGCTGGAAGGGCCCTGGGCGCGGGAAGGAAGGAAGATGCAGGCAAACCACCCTACAGCGCGGTACGGGAGAGCGGCAAGAGRTGCCCTTAACATGGACTTCGCTATCCGTAAGAGAGCCATCCATCCACATTAGTCTCAGCACTAATGGCTCCTTACCGTCGTCTAGAACTGGGAGGAGCTGAGCGACAGACAAAGCCACATCTCAGCGTGGGTCAGCAGGCCTTGGCACGACTGCTTTCCCACCGGAGGGGGGAAAAGCTCGGCTGCCCCTCTGCGTGGGGAGCGGGGCTCAGCCAACATGGATCCGATTGATTTGAAGGGGTTTTGTTCGTATCACAGAAGGAAACAGCTGCAGCAGTCCGAGCAAATCAGCCACCATTTCCCATACAAATCACTTCTTATCCTGTCTTAGCTTCCCAAAAACATGATTTTGTTTGTTTAGAAGGAGCCACATTAAAATGCAATAGCCAAAGAACTGGAAAATTGATTTGTGAAAATTTTAGAAGATCTACATCCAGCCATGGTTTAATGGATAACACTGACCATACACAATACAAACACACAGAGCTCTACTGTTTACATGCTCTCAGAGCATGGTAGGAAAGGCATGTCACAAAAAAAAAAAAAAAAAAGAAGGGAAAATTGGGCAAGGAAAGTGTGAACAAAGCCCGCTATTAACATAATTCTCCCTAATTGTTTTACAACTGTTAAATTGACAGCATAAAAGGCTCTACTATCATTCCCAGCTGTAGTCTATCTCTCTCTATCCACCCTAAGCTCCCAAACACCCTAGTTACTCAAAAACAAATTGAGCTAAACATTCATGCTGAAGTCAAACAAAAACGAGGGTCTTGAAAGTTTAACACCCATCTAGCCCCAAGAACAAATACAACCTTGCAAGGACCTATCTTTTCCTGTCATCTCCAGTAACAAATCCATCCAGGCTGATTAAAGTTTGCATCGAGCATTTTCTCTATCTGCAAGACATAAAATTCCTGGGGCCTCATTCATAACAGATTGCAGCCAGAGACGGTCTCTCCACATTACTGTCCCCAAGAGGTTGGGTGTTAGGAGCTCACTCTCCATTTGCATTAACCATCCTGTAGCCTGATGAAAACCAACAGTGCTACAGGACCCRACTTGGGTCTTGCCCACCGGCCGCTGCACCGCGGCCAGATCCTCGCCTACAGCTGCTTCTCCGGCAAGGCAGCCACGGGGTCAAGTCCTGACTCCTGCCACTGCTCGGGAGGGTGGTGTCCAAGTTCCACCGGGACCACACGATTACTTCACAGAAAACAAACTACATTATCATTAAATGCAACATCAATGTTGAATGAAAGGTGGCCAAGCACAAACTATTAATAGAGGGGAGCCCACTAGCTAACTACAGAAGACAAAGCTCGTCTCCCCTTCCCATCAAGGCTCAGAATAGCTTCAAATGCCTAAGGAAACCTGTCTGAATGGGACGCTGCCAACAGCACGCGGGTGAGACTGTGACCTGGGGAGGAGCTGAAGGGGTGTTTCATTCTCTTATGCCCCCCAGAGTGGTTATTTCCCTGTCGTTGGTAACACAGGGATAAAGAAGTAGTGCAGGTCTGGGCATTTTTATATGCTGCTGCAGCTTTCCATTTCTCAACACGTCATGCTTACCTAAAATAAATAAAAAAATTAAAGCCACTTTTGCTTTTAAATAGATTTGCTAAAAACCAGTGTCTGACTGTGCAGAGTGGAGCGAGACAGGAATAAGGGGAAGAGAAAAAACAACGGAGAAATGGACAGCGTAAACATGAAAAAGAGAGCGCCATTTTTTGGGCCAGGCTGTAGTTTGCCTCTGCTCTCACAGCCCTGAGACTTCCAAGATCAACACAAACACGCAAGCTTTTTACACCTGAGTATCAGCGCACAAGACCTGACTTGTCAAACAAAAGAAACATTAAAAAAAATAAAAGCGTTTTCTCAAGGGAATCAAACACACCCTGCTTCCCCTCTCACCGCAGCCCTCTGCTCAACCGCAGGGCCTTGCCGCAGGGACCTCTCCTTCCCCCTTCTCGCACGCACCCCCTCCTCCCCTCCTCCTCCTCCCCGCGAGATCTGCAGTCCCCTGCCCGCCCCCCCCCACTGTCCCACAGCTGACAGCCCGTCCCGSTGTGCACCCCCTCCGCCTCCTTCCCCTAACGTCTGTGGGGCTAAAAATCWTCTTCTGTTGCGTGTTTGCCAACCGCGCCAACCACTTAAACCCTGTTCGGGCAGGGATAGCAAACAGACTCACCCATTGTTCTCCTCCCCATGCTCGAGATCCTACATCCACATTGTATTGGAATTACTCAGGAGAATGACAAATAATGCACAACTAATAATAGCATAATCCAATATCCAAAGTGCTTTGGAGAGCAGACCACTGACAACTCTCAAAATCCCTCAGAAGCCATCAAATACCTCTCGTGTTATGATTGAAAACACTGTTTGTAGCCCAATGAGCAACTTACTGACATTTGGGGTTCCCCGGCTGCTCTTTCTTTTCCTCCACCAGAAATTTTTACCCAAGCAGAGTTTCCAGGCTTTGTAGCTTTCTTCAGAGTCCCCAGATATCCGGCAGCCTGGTYAGGACCCAAATCAGATCAGTCGGGTTCAGATCAACACTCCTGTGTCCCCGTAGTGCCTAGGGCTTTCTGGAAATGCTCTGCTCACTGCTAATGTTTCTTGACAAAACAAGTAGGTATTTTTCTGTCTAGCGTGTTGCAATCAAATACAGCAACCCGCTGCTGAGCTGCGGGTTACAGTTGGGAATGGCGAGAACAGTATTTTTTGAATGGAGGTCCCCGGAAAAGGTCCGTTCTCCTTTTGTAGCTAGTATCTTCTGAATGATACCCCAGTTTAAAATATCCTTTCTATTTGGATTAGAGATTCAACACAAAATTAGTAACAAGGTATCGGGGGGATATTGCTTAATGACTCAAGTTGTGGTACAAGAAACTGTGAGAGAAGAAAAGCAAGTCTTCTGATCATTCAAAAACAAGTTTTGAAAAAAACATTACAAATATATAGCTGGGATTTTCCTTTTACCAATAAGCATTAAAGAGGGGAAGCTGAACGATTCCATGCAGTCTACTATTTTATAAAGACACAGCAATGTACTGAAATGCTGAAACAAATTTGCCAACTTAAAATTTGCACGGACAATACCATACACACATGCTTGTGAAGATCTAACAAACATAGCATAGCATGTACAACACAAGTCTGTTAATACCAGTAGTATTAAGAAAAAAAAGGATGTTTGAAAGCCTTCCTGCAGCGAAAAACCACTAAGGTCACCAGCCACCAGTATTCCTTCTGTGGGAGACAGAGGGGGAACACTGCAGCCAACAACCAGCCATCCTTGTGCCAGTACCTGGTGGCCAAAATACCCTTTTCTCTTGAAGCAAGAAGCAAATACAGCGTGCCACTTTTTACCTGGTTCTTCATAGCATCATTGTCTTAGATTTTACATCAACAGGGCAACACAACTGTGAGATTTCCACATCCATGGSATCGCATGACAAAGGAAGCCCAAGGCCAAGTTTACGGAAGGCTGTGCAGTGATSTCCTGTAAAAACATCCTTCCCAGCTCCAGCAGTTCTGCCAGTAGAGAGAGTTTTGCACCCTGAGAACGTATTTTCCTAGTGGCCATGTCATCCCCCCCTTTTGACCTCCTCCTCCCTTTCTCCCCTAATCTAATCTTTCTCGGTATTGTTCTGTGTAATTTTTCCTCCTCTGAATGCTACAAACACAACAGCCTCAGATTATCATATTTTTCAGGACACAGACTTAATGTTTTTTTTTTATTTTAGAGAAACATATCTCAACGTTTAGAAATTAGTATTTTCAGTTTATAGATAGCATTTCAGTTTTCCTTGGCTTGAACTCAGAATTTCTATAGAGAATAACCTGCTAATCCGTGCATTTTTCATTCTTGCACAAATGATGTGCACCCAAGAAAAGATTTAATAGCAATTTCAGCCGCCCAAAGTAGTTTGTAACATTTCTATTACAAACTTATTTCAACCTACAATTACCAAATAACTTAATTATCATAATTATATATGAAGCTTTACTGTAAATTAAGATTAAACTAGGTTGCTGAAATAAATGCTAATATATTTAATTGTGGGATGAATTTTCTTGGCTTCATTGCTATTCCTCAACAGCAAGTCTTCCAAATAAGCATGACTGAACAATGTCTTTACACAGAGTTACCCAAGCTCATCATGGAACAAACAAAAGCAATTTAGCATTTCAAGCAGAGGGCACATTTTCCCCGTGTGCCTTGACTTCTAGTGAGTAGCTGCCGATTTCTATGGGAAGCTAAAGGTTCTTCATTTTTACTTTCAAAGTTTAAAATTAGCCTGGTAATGGTTGAAACCTATTCCCTTCCAACGCATTACTGGTAGACATGGGCAGATCCTCTTAGAAGCACGGAGTGAAGCGGAGAGGTTGGAAAAGGGCAGGTCTGTCATACTTTGTGTTGCTAAAGATGAGAAGCTACAACCCTAACAAAGCAAAAGGCAACAGTTATCGAACGTACTTCTACCTCCACTCTGTCTTGTCCAAATCTGCAGCAGACTGCCTGCTCCAGTATTTGTCCTTCTTGAGCTGAAACTGAATTCTAATCRAAGTTAATAAAGGATATTACAATGTACCTGGGAAGAGAGAACTATCAAACTGCTTGTCCCTCATAACCTGTCTCAACATTTGCACCCAGATCTCTGCCACTGCGGTAACACTCTGTATTAGCCAGTGTCTGACCTATGCTGTTAGCTTATTTAGTATATATTAAAGGTAGGTATGGTAAATTTGATTTGCAACCCGTCACATCTTGTTTACGTGATGAAGCCATTGCAATAAAATACTTCTGACATATTACAGTGGCCTATGACATGATGCCAATGGAAAATGACATGCCCCACCATGCTGAATAGGATAACATTTATCTGAATAACTAGTATTTCCTAACAACTGTATATTTAGCCAGAAAACATAAGAAGATAAAACGTGGATTGAAAAAAATACCTCTTTTCTCAGCATCTCCCTCAACTCCCTTCAAAATCAGCACAGGGCTCAGCAGGTGGGGTCAAGACACTTTCAGAAAGCATACAAGAAGCTTTTATGTATCTTTTTAAAGTAAACATACACAATTCATCATAAAATAGAAACATTTCAATATTTATTTTCARTATTCTTCGGGAATTTCTTTTCTGCAAGTCCTGGGGTGGCACAGAGGAGATTTAGGTCCATGATAAAAATGAACTTGTCAGCCACGGTCTTTACCTCAGCTCTGGGGAGTCAAGTCCCAGGCCTCAGTAGCTGTACATGAATCAACATTAAGAGTTCACGGACATGCAGCAGTTTCCTCTAAAAGACCTCAGAATACTTTATAAGCACTAATGAATTAAGTGTCCAGCACTTCTGTGAGATAGGGAAACACTATCCTTCTTTTACGGACTGGAACTCTGGGCAGAAAGAGGTTAAGTGATTTGTACAGGGTCACCAAATAAATCTGTGTAAAGCAGAGCAAAACTCATGTATTCTGTCTCCAAGTCACGAGCTTTGGTGCGAGACTATTCCTCATCTCCACCTCGGTCACGCRAGGGCCGGTGCTAGAGTCACCATGTGCTTGAGACGCAGAACCTCTCGAGCACACAGCCCCCACCTCCTCCTAATTACTCAGATTTTAGAAATATTCACGGTTTTACATACTTCCTTCCATGACAAACTTTTACTAGCCTTAGAATTTGCAGAAAGGTCAAAGTAATTATGTGTAAATGTGTCATACATGTTACAACACCCTACAGAAACCAGTCAGGACTCTCGAAGGCCAAACTGACGAGGACTCAGCAGGAAACCGGAGAAAGCTCCATCAGAACCATTATAACCTGGTTGCCGTCTGCAGACATTTCCCTTCGAGACGCGCATGTTTGCAGACCGCTTAGCGGATCCTGAGAAAGCAGCAAACCCCAATTCTGAAAAATATTTTGTTTTTCTCGCCAGCTCTAGTAATGAGATTAAAGAAAATTTTAAATTGAATACCCAGGGCAAGAAACCAACTTCCTGATACTCCAATGTATTAAGCAACGTAATCTCCCAGAGGAAGCGGTAGAGCCCAGATTGCTCACAGCACTTAAAACCAGACAGGACCAAACAATTAGTTCCCTTGTCCTAACTGAGACAGACAATTTCTCACCTGCAAACRGGCATTTTTCCAGCAGACAAGCTCAGTCTTTAACAAGATAGGATTTTTCTCCCCTTTGTGCGCTTACGAACATGCCAAGGCAGGCACCGCCAGTGGAAGGAGCTCGGGCTGCCAGCAAGGATCCCACCAGCTTCCCCCGCGCACCCGCGCCAGCACTTCCCCCGAGCAGGTGGGGTCACACACCGGGAGGGGGGACACGCTTGTCGATAACAGAATTGATTAGAGAAGCAAAGGAAACCCACATAACCTGAGGTGAAAAAGCTCATCTGTTAGGTGCCTTCGCGATTATGTGCATGCAGTCAAGAGAGATTCTTTTAAGCAATTTTTATTTGCTATCTTGCCATATTTAATTGAAAMCATTTTCATTCATCCAGTTTCATTAAACCATCCATTACCTAGGACAGGCCAGTTTAGACTTACATTTCGGTTTGAAAGCACAGAAGAAATCTACTTGTGATATRCTAGAGCAAACAAACCAGAAGAAACAGTGACAAAAATCAGAAGGAACCAAAAAAGAAAAACCAAACCACTACTGCTTATCCCGGCTCCTGGCAAGCCCAATGTATTCAAAACACATGCAGAAATTCAGAACTACTTACAAAGTGGACTTGAGCTGATGCTGGTGAATATCAAATGAACTATGAATGGTTTTGCAGTATGTAAAAGACATACTGGGAGACTGCTACGATCTGCCAGACAAAACCAGCCGTAGTAAACTGATCCCGAGAATCTCAGGGATCCAGCTGCAGCACTAAACCCCACCGAGCGGTGTGGGTCCTGTTACACCCGGCTAAAAGTTTGCGGCTTCAGATGTTTGGTCTTGCAAAAGATTTTAGAAACCTGAAAGAATTTCTCAGATGCTTTTTCCAACAAATGTTTTAGCTGGGAAGGAGAAGAAGGGAAAGCAATTTACGTCATGCTACTTTGTTTAGTTGGTCAGGTTTTTTTAAAACTTAAAAATGGTCACTGGGCATTATTTACCATGATCTTTTCATCATAAAGTTTTGTCACACCAATTGTTCTCAAAGCCACAAGGATGCTTGCACCACAGCACATCTTTGCTGGGGAAATGTGCATCGCCTGTGCTCCCACATGCATGCTTCTGCAAAGGTGATTCTTGTTTGGGGACTGCAAGGAGAGGAAACTGCAATAAGACCGACTGTGCGACTTACAATAATGGGAATTTGCTACCATGTTGTTCTTGTACATTCTGCTGGTCACATTCCACAGATTATCTATTCAATCATTATTTTACCTTAAAAAAAATTCACTGTTAGATGGCAAAAATGTTCAGAAACAAGATCCGAGAACTGCAGAGCATCCTGCGCTGTTGGTGTCCAACCCAACTGGAATGTCCCCCAGTGCGCTGCCAGAAAACATTACCTTTTCTTCTGCGTAAACAACACTGACTATGTAAGGCCAAAGAAAATGTGGGTCCAAACCCCATGACTACAAATAACATCAGTCAGAGAAAGGCAACCTCTCATTTGGCAGCACAGGTTGTAACTAGGTCCTTTGCACGCAGGCTGTCTAAAACAGCAGGTTGCACCAGCACGCTTAATGGCATTAGAGACACCGAAGCGCAGCAAATAAATGCAAACAGAGCTGGCAGCGCTGTTGGAGGAGGTCATCTGATTGCAGATGTAAAACTGAGGCTGTAAACCGAATTTGGCAAAAGCCAAACCGGGAGACAAAACCGTAATTTTTTTCATCCTTTATTCACAAGCTATTGAGCTATGAAGTGGGAAGGGCGGCTTCTTCCTATGCATTTCCAGTACCGTGCAGGCCGAGGGCACTGCGCACGCAGGTATTTTTAAATACCTCCGATAAACAGACCCCGGCCGCGTCCTCCCGCCCCTCGGCTGCAGAGGGGCCTCGCACCGCAGCCGCGCTGAAGGCGGGGTCCCCAGCTGGCGTGGCGGTGAGCTGCTCGGAGCCGAACGCTTGGCTGGATGATCAGCCCAACAAATGGTCGTATTGTCTCCTCTCCCCTGCGGGCACCTACACCGCTGCCAAATCCAGCGGACGGGGCTCTGAAATTCCCCCACGCAACGGCGCGKCTCCCCGCGGAGGGGCTGCCTCCGCGGCGGTGGCCCGAAGGCGGGGGGCGAGGGCCGCAGCTCCCCCGCAGCGCTGCCCRGCCTCGGCCCTCGCCCTTCTCCGGGGCGGCACCGGCAGCACCCCCGGCGCGGGCAGATCCGCGGGGGCTGCGCCCGAGCCCCGGCGTCCCGCCGCAGAGGGCGGCAGGCACCAGCGCAGCCCGGCCGGAGGTGTCTCATCCTGGCCTCCTGCTGCAGCCTTCTCTCTCTCAGAGGGCTCGGCACCCCTGTACGAGGCTGCAGGGGGGGCCAGGCTCGCTCTGCCACAGAGCTCACCGTAGGGTTTACACCACAAACACCTACCCACCGAGCCGTGGCTTAAAAAACACGCCTCCTTCCTTTCCCCCCAACCCCAAAACCAAGGCAACATCAGAAAGTGATCCTGCATGGCTTCAGCAGGTAACCCAGAGGCAGAAGCCCAGCCAAGCCCTCCCTTCAGCTCGCCAAGACTTCATCCATTTAATTTTCTTAATTCAGGTTGGTTGCACGATTTCAGCTATTTCAAAGTTCAGCAACAAATGCGTAACGTTTCTGTCTTCCAAGCATACCAAGTTCCTTTGCTATAATGTGTCTGATGGGTCAAACCCCTACTAAATCATGCTCATCRTAAAGCAATACTACCATCACATAAATTTAAGCCTTTTAGCGCAGGCCTTTCATCAACTCATAATGCTGTCCGTGCAGCGAAATCTAGACACTTTGGAAAGCCTAATTGTAAGTTCAGGCTATGAAATGCTCATTTTTCTCTTAAAAACCTCTTTTTATCACCATTTCTTGTTGCCCTGTGGTGTATATTGATTTTGTATATTATGCAGCAAGAGAGGTAATTGTGTGCAAAGAGCTGTGTGTCATTTAAGAAAAAGGAAAATAAATAAGTCTATTTGGCAAAACCATGAGACGAGCTGAGTGAGTAGATGTCACTCTTCCTACAAAAACACACAGCAGTTGCAGGCTCTGCTGTAATCTAAATCGTAATAACTACAAAAGTAATCGTTAAATTACAAGAATACATCAAACTCACAGACCTCCCGGGGACCCCGTGCATTTGGCTAAACAATATTCCAACATTCGTCCATCCTCTGCGGTAAAACGAAAGGTGGGTGTCCCCTTTGTCAGTATATCATGAAAACTGGACCAGGTGGCTAATCCTCCTCAGGGAACTTGAACCTTGGCAAAGTATCTACCAGAGGCTGAACAGATGCTTAGCCACTCATTAACCAATTCATTTCGTCGTCACACACATGATGCGAGTGTAACATTAAGAGCCTCACAACCCTGCTTCCACCCCCACAGCCCASACCGAAAACCTGCCCCTCGCTTGTTCAACATGGCCCAGGCTGGTAATGGGAGTTTAACTCTTCTAACTGTCTGGAAACATGCAGATCCGCAACACAACACAGCAGGAACCCCACCCCAGAGTTTTCTGAGCAGTTGGATGCAAGTTTTTGAATGTATTTTTGTAAAGCAGCAGCAGTAGGAAAGCCCTCTTCTCCCCATGGGTCCAGTCCTGCAGGCACAGCCAGATGAGCCGGCAGCCCTGTCGCGCCGGCAGGCTCACTGCTGCGAGCAGGACGCCCGGGATCATTGCAGGACACCCGGCAGCAGCTGCAGAATCGGGCCCTAAAGACTGGAGATAGCTTGAGGATGGCTTGAAACTTCACATTACCCTTCAACGGCAGGGTGGCTCTAATAACACTAGCAGCTACCTGAGGATGGGGTTATTAAAAAAACAAAACAACAACACACCAAAAAACACAAAGAAAAGAAAAAGGAAAACACACAACAAAAGCCCAGGGAGATATTCAGAGATCTAAAATACTGCAGGGGTGTGCGTGTGTATAAAATACAATTTCAATAACAGAAATACAACAGGGGATACAGGCAGCCAGTCACAAAGAGCAAAGCTGATTTTTTTCATGGCATAGTTTTAGGAGTTTAAGCCATTAAGAAAATAATAGGCAATATCCAAAAGGGACAGAGGAAAGAAATTAACCCTACCTCAACAAGCAGTTGAAAACAGAAAAATGGAAAACCTCTCTTGTCAAGCTGCTTCCCTTTCATGCTGGACAATAATTGAAAGAAGAGAGTCAGTACCAGCAGAAACAAGAAGGAACCTTGAGTCTCCTGTACACAACCACACTTTGCTCTCTGCTCATTTGCTTTCTCTTAGCATAGCATCAAGAGAGAACTGCTCCATCACCTACGGAGCCGAAGGCAACTGCATCACTGGAACACCACTCGGTACAACACCTTGGTAAAACCAACATGCCATKGGAGAGTCGGTCAGTCAGGGCTGCAGGAAAACTTCCAGCAGTGCTCAGACATTTTTGCAGTTTAAGTCTCATTTTTCACACTAGGTTCACACTTGTTTAAACAACAGACGCATCCGTTGCTGTGATGTTTGGTTTGGTCAGTTAGGAACCTCAAAAATCTTAGCTATGACCGATACCACACATTCACCTCTGGGATGCACATCTACTTTAAAAAGGGGAAGCAGTGTTAGTCTGAGTTCATATCGAAAAACATACTCTGAATATTTTTATCTGCTTTCATTTTCTGACAAAAATTATCTTAATTGGTGAAATCTAATGAAGTGCGCTAAAAGTAAATCCTGCCTTAGGCACCAGAGGCTGTCAGGCCTGGCGAGGGAAAACTTTTGTTCCAGCTGTGCCTGCCCACCTTCTTCCCCCCAGCAGAGAGCTCGCAGCACGCTGCCGTACCCACCGGGCAGCAGCCGAGGTTTTGGAGAGCCTTAGAAGCAACTTCAAATGTCCTTTGGCTAGAACTAACCTTCTCTAAAGTTTGTATTTTTCAGTCTATGTTTTAAGGTAGAGGTTGGTGACGGAGTAGCTTGTGACATGCTTCCGAAGAGACGACGCTGGTGAGTTTTGGAGCAGAAAAGGACATTTTATCCTCAACTTAAAGGATGAGAAACCAGCARGGGTCAGAGACTGCCTTTGTGTGTTTTACAGCACTGGGCACGGTGGGTACAGAGWTTGGAAGAAGAGATGCCAAAGAACAAAAATAAAGCAGAGGGAAAAAACTCCTTTATAGCTGTCAATCTCTAGGCCACTAAAGCCCGCAGCCCCCCTCCTTCCCCCATCCTCAGAGAGAGACCGACTGCTGCAGGGCTTACAGGAATTGATCCTGGCAATGACAGACAAGATCCAAGCCTCAAAAACCTTAGGAGAGAACAGCTTTGTAGAAACAGACTTAAAAAAAATAAATAAATAACTTGTCCCAGGCCAGAATAGAGACTTCTTAGATCCCAGATCACTGACACGATAGTCAGCAATGACGCTACTATCGTGTCAGTGCAGCCGCTGGCTCACCCACACGAGAGGCTCGCAGCAGCTTTTAGACGCGAGGACAAAAAGCCCAGTCCAGGCGCAGCCCGTCCTGCTGCCAGTCAYGGCCACCGGCAGGACCCCGGCAGCATTCCCCTGCCATCTCCTTGCACCAAAGGAAAGGGGATGGGGGGAAACGCCACAATTTTATTTATGAAGGTAAGAGACGATGTGAGTTATTTACACCCAGCAGTAACTCACAGTTACATCAAACCCTTGGGTACCCCAGTTCTGTGCATTGCATGTGAATTACGGGGCACGAGGGGTTTCTGATTGCAACTCTCTGGTAAGCAGGGAAAAGCTCAGAGAGCTGAAGCAAGCTGGGCGCTAGGATGCAGGCACCCGGGGAACCTCAGAGGTGCCCCACGAGGCTTCGGTGTGCACGAGGGGTGCTCCTTCCCACACTTTGAGCCCAAATTCATAAACCTGTTAGAGAAAAGCTAATTTTATCAGGAGCTCTGTCTGCTCAGGAAACACACAAAACTGAAGCTCCTGATCCCTTGGGACCCTTGCTGTGCCCCAGCAGGTCAGCAACAAGAGAGAGGTGTTTATTCATAGCCCTGACCTTGTTCGGAACCATTTTGCGCTTACCTGAACGACTCCCGCAGGTTTTGGTGACTGCAGCCGGGTACCTGCCAGGTCACCACTGCTCCCTGTTACACAGCTCCATCGGCGGCTGCTCGTCGCTTCACCAAAATTCAGCAACTTCAACTAAAACCAGACACCAAGGGGAACCTCCAGCTAACAAGTCAAAACTATTTCTGAAAGCCAGGCTGAAGAAAAAGCACTGTATTTTTAAAACAGCCACGGGAAGCCCTTCCCTCACAAGCTTCCYCTGCAGCAGGCAGAGGAGCAGGAGCCCGAGCTGGGCCGGCAGGTGCCCTTTTACCCCCCCGCGGTGTGGGGCAGGAGCGGTTGGTGCTAAGTGTGTGCAGCTGGGAGGCTCAGGGCTGGGGGCAGAGCCTCCAGCACCTGGGCTTGGGGCAGAACCTCCAGCACCTGGGCTTGGGGCAGAACCTCCAGCACCTGGGCTTGGGGCAGAACCTCCAGCACCTGGGCTTGGGGCAGCCTCACCCCTGCCCCGGCTCAGCCCGGGATTTGTTCCGTAATTATTATTTGAAACATCTCAGGACAAAGACCCTTTTAAATTTCAGAACCAGAGATACTSTTACAGGCTTTGACACTGTTAGCCAAGTTTTGGTGCGAAGCAAAGTCTTTCAGAGTTAAAATAAACTTCCTCTGCAGCGTGACCTGCAGCAGAAACAAGTGGTTGCAAAGCAGGAGAGCAGCAGCTGGGGCATCTCTGCCTGCGCTGGACGCGGCGCTGCACGGGCACGATGCCGGTCCTTACCTGCTTCTGTCAAGAACCAGGCTGTCCTGGCCCAGCGCTGTCTAGACGGTATGTGCTCAGCTCAAACACAAGATCTATCCTGCRAGCAGGTGCTAACTGAACGAAAGCATCTTTAAAACCAAGTATTCCATCTCTCCTGCCCGATTGTCTTATTTCTAGAAAACAAATCAGTGCTTTAAAAAGGCAAAAGCATGCCTTGCCCAAATACAGCTTTTTTTATTCAAAAGATACACAACTGGCTTCAAGCTCTCCTCCTTCCCCTGCCATCCCAGAAAAAAAAAAAAAAAAACCCAAAACAGAAGAGAAATGAAGTCAAATATGCTTTATTACTTATTAGCTGGTAATCTAATACCTTCTGACAAGCTGAACAGTTGTAGCAGGCGGCTGTGGAAGTCGCTACACGGCCTGTTTAGAACAAAAACAGGAATGAGAGACAGCTCTGAAAGGGAGTTTCTGAGCACAGCTCAGCCATCCTACCGTGCCCAAACCAAGTACTTTTATCCAGTTAATTTAGTGAATGAATCCCTCAGGGTCTCCAGCCATCTACCACTACAGCTCATTAGAGCCCAATATCCAACTTTTCATGTTGTATCACTGAAAGCACTTATGCTTAAAATGTAATTAAACTTAAAACAAACAAGATCTCTTTTCCTCCCCCCGCAGCCCCGGGACCTGCCCCCCCAGCCCCTGCCCGCGCTGACAAAGGCCCGCACCTCCGCGGCGTTATTTGGGAAAACACCGCACGCTTCCCCCACCGACGGCGTGACATTTGCCCGACCGTTCATCCTGTGAGCAATTAGAAATCTAAATACTGGGTGTAATGCCTGGCTGTTGGGATTTAAACTCGCAGATCTCTTACAAACGAGTAATGCGGTAAGACTTGCTGTCCGACGAGGTGTCTTATTGAAATATCCCAGGCTGGTTCGCTTGTCACAGCTGTCGTTTCAGCCATTTGCACTTACACTGTATTGCTTTCATTACAAAAATAGAAATTTGTGTCCTAAGTGCTGTTACATTACTAATGCTAAATATTTAATTCCCTGGGGTTCTAATTATGGTTGAGCACTGGCAACACTGATTCTACTTTTTAATAACAACTGTAAAAGCAATTTGAGCATTTTTCAATTAATTAAATACATAGTGTACGAGTAACCTCTTGTCATTTTGCCCTCCAGGACCTGAGCTAATTTGTGTGGAATAAAATGTTTTGAAAATTAACTGATATACTAGTCTGATCATTGTTGTTCTATTAAATTATAGTCTGCCAAACGAGCGGTGTGTAATAGTTACATACCATACCGTCCCTTTATTTATGACGGCGTGGTGGTTTTTTGAAAAAACTTCTCCAGCGCATTTCTAGAGAGCACACTGGAGAGGCCTAATTAGCAGGCAGGAGACACTCTATGTAGACGAGCATCAGCAGACTTACAGTGCGGTGAGTCTTCAGCGATGAAAAACAAAGCCTCTCTCCATTCTGCAGACCTCATTTTCACCTTCTTTCACAGCTGAAATTAAAAGTGTTAATTAAATGACTTTCTCCTGCATAAACTCCTATGGATTAGTTAGTAGTTTACACCTTAACACATGGGAATTGACTCGCAATATTGAAACGCGCAAGTAGTTTAGAAACCAGTTTTTCACCTTCAGCTTGCAGAACCCAGTATGAAAAGGTTTGCCCACAAGATGAGTTTGTTGGAACACATGGACAGTTAAAAATACCTAGCCTGCTCATGCAGACATCCAAGCATAAAACTAACTTCCACCGCATTCCTAACACAATGCTAAAATTAAAAARTGTATTTTCCGTTTATACAGTCCTAGAAGTTTAGAACACCGATACATAACAGCACCTTATGTATCCTGGTAAGGGAAACTACCTTTTCCGTGTCTCACATTAAAAATAATGCAAAATCAAGTGGGAAGACTTAGCAARAAACCTAAAATTTTGAAAATATTTTTCCACATTTTTATTCATAGCTGATGAATAACGTTCTTTYGGCATGTATTTTAATAGAGTATTTTATTTTATAGCGTGCAATAATAGTAAGTCAAACTTGAAAAGTGCTTAAGGTTTAAGAATCCCAAAATATACAGGTGAAAGTTTGATGGTTTTAGCCAAATAATTCAACAGTAAGGGCAACGTCCTACTCTGAAATCACTCAAAATACGGATGATAGATAAACAGCCAGTCCAGAGTGCACTGCTAAGACTTTAACACTGACAAAGCATTTCAGGAAGCAAAACCGTCTTACTAACATACACCAGTACCCCAGGCTTTCCAGGTGAAAGTTGCCTGTGACTTAATCTTTGCTATTTAAAAAGAAGATTTTGGAATCGGCATCTCCACCCACTGTGCTACTGTGTTGAGACTTTCTCCCTTAGCAGGGTGGTGGAGCCGGCAGCACTGTAAAYGGGAAGCCTTCACAAACGAAGAAACAGCCCATTTCCAGTGCCTTGCCTGGTCCTGGCACCCCGCTCATCCTCGGGCCGCCTCCGTGCGCCGCCRCCGCGGGCCGGGAACCTGCGCAACCTCCCGCACTGGTTTGAAGGCGGTGGGGCTGTTTCTGAGGGCGTTGGTCAGGCTCCGGGGTCACTCGAAAGAAGCATCTGTCCCTCTGATATTTTCCAAGAGTGCCCCCTCTTTCAGGAAAGTTCTTTGTGCCCGTGGCTGTGCCGAGCACGGCCACTGACGCCGCGGTGCGCTGAGCTGTGCCCAGCTCCGAGCGCTCCGGGCTCATCGAAGCCCGCGGGAGCCGAGCGCACTTGGCAGAGTTCTCCACACCACAGGCCACGTAAACAAAATACATGTAAAGCGGGATTAAAAAATGTTCTGATCTTGAAACTTGCGTGTTTGTTAACTCTGCCTGAAATGCATAATTATAACTTTAAAAAAGGAATATCAAAGATGCTTTAAAGCCACGAGCTGTTAACAGGAAAGGCAGACTGACTGAACATGCTCAAACGGACATAAAATTGTTCCGATACACTGGAAAAAGAAAGGAAGGGAAAGGAAAAGAARAAGAAGATTGTATCACTRAAAATTACAATATTGGTAATTATATCTGTTCAATAGACTTTTTGAGGACATTCACTTATAACGTGTTTGGTCACCGTGTGTTGTAATTACAAGTCTATTCTTTCACAACTTGCAAAGCATTATGCATGCGGAACATTGCACTCATCATACTAGTTAAAATGAAACCAAGCCTCAGTCTACATTAAGTAAGATTCCTTACTTGCTGCACCAAGACACTCACACACTAAGAGCTGCAATTCAAACTGAGCAGGACTGCATTTCAGTTAAAAAAAAAAAAAAAAAAAAAATCAATAAACTGCAGATTTCCTTTGGCACCAAGCAAATTAAGATTCTCAGTCAGCTTTACAACACTATTTTTTTCCAAATAAATACTAAATAGAATATACAATCACTGTCAAATAAAAGTGCTCAGCTCTTAAGCATTTGTGTGTAGGTGTGTGTGCATRTATAAAACATAGGCATGCACAAAATACAAAGAACACGAGCAATGTAGTGCAATAATAGCTCTCTTCTTAAAGACAGATTTATATAAAAGTGTAAAACTTGAAGTTATTTTTACTACTATTAAAAGCTCCCCAGTATCTCTAGGTGTCTGACTTCAATAAATCCTGGAAACATTCTGCTCACATACTGAGTTTTAAGGAATGTGCAGCATGTGTCAACTTCAATAAAAGCAGTACAGTTCTTTAATTACCCCCTTCACCCAGCTGCTGCTTTAACAAAGTATTTTTCTGAACATGTAAAAATGTAAAATACCCCAAAAAACCAGTCATCGATGTGCAACGACTACTCAGCATCTAACAATAATGGATATACTGAAGGACAAAAACGTGAGTCATGCCAAGCCCATAATTCTCAGTGACTGACTGTAAAGCACTTATAGTCGGCATTAAGCTTTTAAAACTCTAACCCTAATCAATCGTAAACAAAGAAATAAAGACCTCATGGCTATTTTTAAAATCTTAAACACTAGCACATAACTTTAAATAATTTTTCTGCTTTTTCTGATTCACACAGCATTCTTCCCAGGTAAAATATGTACTTCTGCATGAAAACAGGCTAGTACATACAAGTTAAAAAATAACAACACCTATTCAAACACATGAGCTAATTTTGGATTTCAGTGGTAACATATTGTTTGCCATAGAGCAGAAAACATCCCCGTTAGCCAAAACCAAAGGTGCACAAGATTCAGAAACCTAAGTGCAGACAACCTCTCCCTTTCTCCAAACGCTTATGCCCCCAAGTCTTTTCAGGGTACAGGAGAGCCAACATCATCCCCCCAGGCTGTAGGGAACTTGGAAACGTACGACTTGCACAYATTTATTTCATCCCGGGTGACAGCACAGCAACAAAAAGCCCATTAAAAAGAAAAAAGGCAGATAACCGGATGTGATCAACTTGCATTTTTTTGTAACGTGCTAGTGAATGGGTGCCAGCTAACTAATCTTAGTAGAGAACAAACCTAATTTATACACAGCAGGACGCTGTCAGATTATTTTAAACCTAATAATTATCTCTAGCAGCAAGGCAACATTACACTTTGTAGAACTATACATGTTGTAGAAGACATCTGCTCTGAAAAAAAATGTTCACGTGCTGTTTGATAAATTTGGCGGGGGGGGGAAGATGGATGAAAGAAAGAAGCCCACCTAAGGCCAATGAAACCCAACASTCTGCAGAACCAAGCAGTCAGCTGAAAGAGAATCTTTGAAAAAGGCACGGGGTTAGGAGACAGGAACCTTGCCAAATTAGTTGTTGAGCAATGTGTGTGTGTGTCCCCCCCCGATCTTTTTTTAAAGAGAAGCGTAAGTAACTTTGAGTAACTTTTCAGGGGAAGCTGCTGTGCTGTGAAGATAGTTGTTACACCGAGGTGCCTTCCTCCYTTCCAAGCCAAAAGGACATCCAAGGTGACCCAGTCTGACCCCAGGTGTAGCAAAAGCCACAGAAGCCCGGGAGGAATTCCTCTACCCCACCCAGCCATTTGTTCAAGCATATACCTCTATAAAAACATTTCATCTTCATTCAAAAGACAGAAAATCTACTATTCCCTTTCTAATCACTTCTAATGATTCATTGCTCTTATTAAAAGTTTGCACCTTAGAGTTTGTCATTAACTGATTTTTATCTCTGTATATTGTCAACACATATTGCCTTGGAAATGTTTTGCTATGTCTGGAGTATGAAAACAGTCATATAAAATCAACTGTCACATTACAGATGTAAAGRTTATTTTCAGGAATGCATATTTTATTCAACCAAGTTTGAACTGAAGTTAAAGGAGTTAGAAAGTAACCGTATAGTACCAGTTAAGAAGGTATACTATGTTTTGTCCAACATATTTGCGGAGAACGTACATAGAAATCATGTGTTTATAATAATAAACACATGATTATTCGTGGGATCCTGAGAGATTCATACCGAATGCAGCAATCACCGAAGAGCCAGGAAGTCTAGTTGAAACCAACCTATTATTTGGAGTATTTGTGAGAAAAAAATCTGTCTGCTCCAAAATTGTATTTTGCTTTCTTTTTAGCGCTACATAAACAGTATGACAGTCTTAACTATAGTATTTGATCATTTTAAGTGCTTGGACGTAAATTTTTACTCATCGGCATAACATATCCATGACAGTGCTCTACATAAGACATATGTTATTTTGCAATACTGGTTTAACTACGTATTACTACTTAAGCAGGCAAAAAGATTATTAGGCAATCACAAGCATTTCATTAAATATTTTTACCTCGGTACTACAATAGTCCGTATTAAGATAAAAGAATTGTATGAATTACGGGCTGTCTCAAAGAGCTTTGGGGGCTCATCTCCCCTCAGTTCGTGGTCAGGGGAGACATCCGACAGTCCCTTGGAGGGGGCCCATCGCTCCCGAACTCGGCGCAGCCGCGGCCTGACCCCGGGCTGGCGGCGCAGGGCACAGCCCTCGCACCTGGGGCCGCACCCGCCTTCGCCTGGGAGCTGCAGGGATTGGAGCGGGGGCAAGCTGAGGATTTTGGAAACTATGCGCTTGGCGCTTTGCCTCCTTGAATTATGCACGCACCAAGCGCTGCCCTGCAAGTACAGGCTAACAAGGGTAAGAAAGAGCTTGACTGAGGAGTCCAACATTTTCTCAACATATAGCAGTACGTAGCCAAGTTAACTCAAAACTTGGCAGAAAAGCAATAGGTTTCACACTCCGTCATATGTATCTACTTCTTTTTCACATATACGTTTAAAATATTAGCGACTTCTAMGTTTGTGCATATTCCCAAATCTCTTTGTGAGCCTCAGTCCTAAGACCCGCCATGCCTTATCTCTTCATGTCACGATTTTTCAGACCCACAGTTCAGAGAACAGCAGACGCGGGCTCCGGTCTGAAGGCACTGTGATACCGTACTGCTGCCGAGGATAAACCAGCCCGGGGAGGCGGCTCTTTGCCTGCAAAGCAGCACCTTCCCCTTACACACCAGCTMCTTTCCAGACATAGTACATGATTTTCCTCCCTTACAAAGGGCACATAAGAGAGGCCAGCRCATACTTCCTCATTCTTCAGCATAGGGCCAGTTAAAAGATACTTGATGCAACGCCAGCGGAGCTGGAGGTTCCGTCCCTCCTGTGACTAGAGCTAGTTCYTTCCGTCGAGCAGCGCCCTAAGAGGAGACACAAGCAGCGTGGCTGCTCTCAGGTTTCTGAGGGATCAGAAAGCCTCTTGTTCTTTGTACACCCAAGCCGTCTGYGGGACAGCACCTACGCTCCACAGCCTTCTCGCAAGAAGGGTCAGTGTTGAAGGAACTATTTAGTGTACTATTTTTYACTCAGTATGCCCTCCAGTACTAGAGATCATCCATACCATTCTAACTTTGGCACAGGGAACATCAAGAGCTTGGATGCCTCACCAGACTCCAGCATCTACTGATGCAACATTGGAGAGAAGCAGTGGATGGGGTGGCCTCTCCTGCCAGAGGGGTTCTCCCCTCTTTGCTAAAGGCAGCTCAGGCASCATGTATCAATAACAGTTCTCCTGAGGCATGTGTTGGTTGAGGCAGCCTCTTTCATGAGCAAAGCAGAAGTGTGTTCTCTAGATAATGGGAAGATTTGTACCACTCGCGCACCTTGACCAGATACATTTTCCTGAAATAGCTGTGCTGTCACCTACACACACTCACACCGTCTCTCCCCACTCACACGCACAAGGCGTAAGTTGAAAAGCAGAGGTTTATTCTGTGTCATCCAGTATGTCCCCCAAATGTGAATATTATACATGACAGAACTGCACAGCTTTCTAACACATCCAATTTTTACGACGTCTTAGAGATGTAACTGCACCTGCTGAAAAGACTACACCACCACCAGCTCCTCAACCACCCCCTTGCCAAAACACCGCCCTCCCAGATACACCCTCTGTGCGGGGGGTCGGKGCATGCCCCGCTCTTTCATCAAAATGACCCAGGGTGCTAGTCACTAACTAATATTTGATAACACGATTAACTTTGGCTGAAGTAAGTCTGGGTGTGCTCAGGGAAACAGTTCAGGTTGCTTCCCCAGCAGGGGCAATAACCTCTGGGAGAGAGTGAGCAAGCAAGCGGGCATGAAGCCTCCTTCTTTAACCAGCACAGCTGCTGACAAAGGAGGCTGTATCTCTTGCCTTCTCTGAAGTTAATCCCAGCAGTTTAAAGCAGACTTGTGAGAAAAACATGAATCTGAAGTTACTCTAAAATGCTACTCCAAGGACAYATTAGTTCCACTAGAGTCAAAGTATAAGCCAGACGCAATAGGTCGAGTTCTAGTCGAAGAGATTGCAGAGAAAGTAAAAGCTAATAATTCTTAATTTGGCATAACATGACATTCCCAACAGCTTCTGTCTCTCCTTCCAGCAATTGCGTCTTGGCAGTGTTCGTATTAAAAAACATCATTGCACAAAAGACATTTTCTGTTTGGAAAAAAGCAAAAAAAAAAAAAGCAAAGCACCTTTCTTTGTAATAGTGTCATTCTGAAAACTGAGGACATTTTCACTGAAAGGAAAAATACGCCGATCAAAACACGAAGGGGACAAAGCCTCATTCATTCCTTATTTGTTTAAGAATTACTAAAAAGAAACATTTTTGCAGGAGGCTAAGGCAACAGTAATTTAGACAATAATAAATTGAGCATTGTAAGAATAACTATTCCATTGAATAAAAGAACTCTGGCAAGAAACTTTTCACATGGCATTCAAAAGACATTCAAATAAATGAATGAAGTATGCAAGTTAAATTACTTCAAAAATAAAGGCTTTCCAGCGGTTTACCATAATGACAACACTGTATAGAAAGATACAATAGCTCTTTGTAGCCTAAAAATTGTCAGTTTTATTTTACAAAGATGACTTCCAAAAGCATCTGGTCATGACAATCGAGTTTTGAGGAAAAAACAACCTGTCATTTGATAAATAGATGAAATTAACTGTCATTAAAACCACTTAAGCATTCCTCCTTCCTGTTATCCTTCTCATCTCGGCAGTAACTGATAAGATTTCAGGGAGGCTCAGTCATTGATGGCAGGATCTAGAAAAGAAACAATTTTGCATACAGTTATCATTCACATTCACAGCTTCTAGTTACTGTATTTCATTAACCTGCACTTAATTGGCTTCCTTCTGCCACTGGCATGAGCACAAAGGGCCATCTACTTCATACAAATCACCACTCACTGCTGCAGTTACACCTTACACCATGAAAATATTGTAGCGGTTGCATCCTATCACGTCAATAGTGCATACAAAGGCAACATTAACAAGGTCCTGTTACCCACCAACTATGAATTGCTAATACCAGGCGGTGCGTTAGCCAGTAGGAATCAGACATTACTCATTATCATGCATTTCACTACTTATGGGACATGGCTGAACTTGAAACTGGTAGATTCCTCTGTAACTTCTACAAAATATACCACTTGTCCAGGGAAACATACCACCGAAATAAGTGAAGGACCAGATGCAACGGTTACAACAGAATTAGCGAAAAGGAAAACTACAACTGTTTTCCCAAAAACCATTATCCAATACTTTGTTCGGCTAAGCAAGCAGCTTCTTTAAGAGGAAAGGAGGGCATGGACTGGTCAAAGARAAAGACCTGAGCCTTGCATAACCAGACTAACTCCCGTGCACCCCCGGAAGGCTGTGTGCGTGGCAACCCCACTTCCAACACACAAAGTAATTAATTGTATTCCCACATTAAAGCTACCATGGCACACCTCCACCTTGGCCGATTTCTAGCTGGCTTTAATCTTTTCCATCTTCCACRTGCCAGGTTCCTCACACCAACTGGCCCTCAGTGACAGCCGAGTTTTTAATGCCATACAACGCCTTGATGCAAACGGGTTTTGCCCTTTCTTCCACCTTGCGCTAGACTACGCTGCCATTTAGTCACTGCACTGACGTAACAACCGCACTTTCTTTTACCGCGCTGCAGCTGTACATCTACCGACGTGACAACGGGAAGCAAGGGTCTTCATCCCTACAGGAACGTAGCTGCCTTTTTGGTTAGCAACCTGCATCCTTTTTCATGCCGAGGACAGAGCATATGGTCCTTCGAAGGGACATCAAAATAAATATGACAGGTCAGTGCAATCATCATACCGAATGAATTCAAATGATGCCATATCTAAAATGAAATGTGTGCACATAATAAAGATTCAAATGACAAAAAAAAAATCCCCTACCCTTTATCCCTGTCTGAATTATTTATGAATTCTGCAACTCCAGCTGTTGCCACCAGCCCAAGGACATTACTTCATTTTGGGAATGACACTTGATATTAAAAGATAAGTTATCAAAACAAAACAAAAAAAGGACACTGTGGACCCTCCTTAAAGGCCACAGCAAATACATCTTTTCCCAGCATTTACAAAGGAAAATAATCAACAATCAATTCAGTTTATGTTTCTCAACTTGTTTCTGTAATTCCAGACACAGATTTCAATACTCATGAATTATGGCRGCCATGCCGTTTTAACCACTGCAGTTAGGCAAGACTCTCAAAGCGTCTGGGATCCCCCTCATACTTTTAGGACTATCTATCTTCCTCTAACATTTCACCATAAACTACGTGCCACCATACCAAAGACTCTGCGATACTATCAACACTCAAGTTAGTGAAAGCTTTTAGTGTATAATATGGTCATTCCAAGAAAATGTGAATATTCTGCATATATGGAATTGCTTTTGACAAAAGCAATTATTTGTTCATAAATTAAAACAAAAAGAAACAACAACTTCAACATGTGTAGTTTAGGGCACAAAGAACTGGTTTCAACTAACCATGACATTTAGATTAGCAAATTCTACATAGTACTGTCTGCCCACTTACAGACTGTTCTGATTCAGGCTCCATCATATATTAGTTCTTAGATTTCAAACAAACAAATTGCGGGGTGGAAGGCTTAGCCAGTAAGCATGACTTCCCTCATCTACATTTACATGCCCTCTCCCCTCCCACACTCCTTCCATCAACTAAAACAAATTCATAGTTTATCCATAGAGCAGAGAACACGGAGGTGGAATAAATAGGAAAAAGGAGGAAAAAAACAAAAAAAAAAATCAACCACTGGTTTGGGTTGCCACCTCATTCATAGCAGAATCTGACAATTAAATAGGTCTAGAGATCTGAACTGTTACACAAAAACACCCACACCATTAACACCGCACCACCTTCCCACTACAAGAACACACTGAGACGGTGTCTTCATGTCAGGCCTGAAATGAACTGAAATGGGTCAAAATTTGCAAGTCCCCAAGTGTCGAGGGACATACGACCCCTAAATATTAGCCCTTCACGATTTACCAACAGCCTCTTCTCCACCACAAAGGAGATTGCTCTGTTCCTACCCGTGACCTCCATTTCTCAGTGTTTTCTGCTTTTACTTTTACCTAACTGAACAGCAATTGGGTTTATGTTCTGCTCCTAGGAGATCCCAAATGCCACAAGAACTTTTAACTGATTAATGATTTGGGGTTGTTTATTTTGGTGGTGGTGGTTTTTTTTTTTTCCCCTCCTCCAGTCACCTGAAAGTGGACTAGCAATTGTAGCAGCTACAACACTAAAAGGAGCTGTGTGAATAAACTTAAGAGCTTCCAAGGTACCATCACCAGAAATCTCCGGTATCGCCCACAAAGCTTGCAAGCCATTTGTCAGCTTCCTGCAGCCCAGAAGGCACCGTTTGCCATTAGTGCCAAACACACAGTTCAGGCCTGAACCAGAATGCCAGGCAGGTTATAAATTGGGTATTTAATAAGCAAACTCGTCTTTGGGAAAGGCAGCAAAGCAAGAGGTGTTACCTGTCTTGCAAGTGAAACAAGCCAATGGCTTGCAAGCAGAGCCCACTTTGGTTTAGCTGCCAGCAGCACCTCCAGCAGTATCCGCTTTTGTTCAGTTTGGTACCACTGAGCTCATGCAGTGTTATTCAGGAAAAGGAGATGTAGTTAAAACAAACATTTATTTGCCCTTCAGTCTGCATCAGAACTGGCACCCAGCCCTGAACAGTCTCCCTCCTCCTCGCTACTGTGGGAAAGCTGCCGAAAGAGGACCTTCCCTTCCCATCTCCTGCTGTTGGCCAAAGAAACAAAAGGTACAGAAACAAAGGGAACAGCCAGAGAACCTGGATGTGTAAAATACCACGGAGCAGTTAAATGTTACCAGTTGAACCTTAATTTCCAAGAGCCCCAAATTCTCCTGTTGTCACTGCTATATATTTGAGGTTATTACTCCCTCACCATCAACGATTCTCCAGTACTCGGGAATCCCAGGCGTTATGCACAAACCCTCTCAAAACTACAATTATTTACAGTTGTAACCCGTACAAATGTACATCACATCACATTTTTCTGAAAATTAACAAATTAAAAACAGGAACATATCTCACATTCCAGGGTTGCCATTTAACTCTCAATGCCACAGGTTCTCAAGTGCCTCCTGAAATACTTTCTAGCTGTGCTAAAGGAATGACATTTGGAAAAATCACCTGTGTGCTGATAGGAAAACATCCTTCTGAAAATTTTCAGAAGCTAGTTGGATGCAATTGAAGTCAGTCCTCAGAAAATAAGGAACGTCGTCTCCGTGCCCAAACACGCTCGCTAAATGCTTCTGGCTATGACATTATTTCATAATTGACACATTATACTCAAACACCTCAAGAAAATATCCTTTTGCGTATGTCTGGATTACACAGCTATTTATACCCAGTGCTTTTGCAGAGCCTTCCCAATGTTGCACAATGCTCCTGAATACAAATGATAAATTGATCCTTTCAGATGATAATTTTTTTTTAGCGATCGATATTTTTAATGTTAAAAAAATTGTACCTCAACATGGTCTTTAATCTAACCCTTATTCTGAACAACTGAAGTACATCCGTATTAATCTATTAGATGCTTTTCCACACCACACCTATGGCACTGCATAAATTACTGTAATTTAAATGAATTACTGCTTGAAAATTCTCATTTGGTAAGAAACAGGCAGTGTTACAAGGCACCAGAAAGAAAAATGTGCACTACGGTAACTAAGTTTTATAACACGGTATATCTAGGTTCTCATAAACCAGCTATTCTACATTCTTAAAGGACAAGAATATTAGACTGATCACATAGAACACACATCAATATGTCCAAGAAGTCAATAATATGAAATTAAATCTACAGTTTATTTAGATACATTTCCATGCCCATATATGCAGAATCCACTTTAAAAATGTCATTAGGCTGGCTGAAGAATATTATTGCAGAAGACACTAACACCAATAGTAATTCTCTCTCTGCCCTGGATAACTTGCATTTTTCTCTTTAAACGCCTGATCTGCTGAAAAGCATTGAAGAAAAAGAACTTGGGGGGAAAAAAAAGAAAAAAAAACAGAAAAAAAMCCCAAGTTCTTTTGTTATATTATTCTGCATATTACTACTGTTTAAGGATGACTTGTTTAAGACTGCACATTTCAACTACCTAACGGTAAAGAATGAAAAGCTTCTTGCTACAAGCTAAAAAGAAAGTCTTTACCATGCTCCTTGAAGAGCTCATTTTCACATTACTCAGGCTTCATTATGCTGAATCAATATTCGTTTAGTCACTGGGGTTATTGACATATTTTAAAATAAAAGTATACCCTTCAGCTACTGCACTCATTACGGGTAATTTGTCTTGTCAGGGAGCAGGGAATATTATCCCAGTCTTTCAGGGGCTGACAGCCCATGGAAATACCTCCCCTTGGTTACAACTGTAAATAATTTTAAGGTAAAATATTGAAAAATCAATGACTGTTTCCTGCAATCTGTCACAAACAAATCAATCATAATCTGCACAGCCAGAGAGTATGATTTGAAGGAGATGAGAGCAGATGTAATTCTTGGCTGGAATCTCTCATTTCAAAATCACTTCACATAATGGTGTCATCATTTAAACACTTAGCAGTCACTGCAACTGCCACTCATAACATCTAGTTGGACAAAACCGCAAGGAAGAGGAGGAGGAATGCCATTGCTGTTATGTAAACAAACACTTTATTTAAATGGTTGCAACATTAGCAAATTTCACAGATATAACAGCTAGGCTTGTCTCTCCACGAAAGGCCAAGATGCTTTTCCTTCCCAATGGAAGACTGTCTATAAATTAGCCTCTCAAAATGCAAAGCGTTTTAAAACAAAACTAGGCTTCACAAAAGGTGAGCAATAATATCCGGTACTAATACTATTTCTAAAAATATTTCAAGTTCATTCACTCCAAATTGCTCTTAACAGAATTACGCATCAAATTCTCAAAGATTAAGAAAGGAGAATTGTCTGAGGTACCTTTGTCTTTTTAAGAGCAATAAGGATTTCAATGCTTCTTTGTCCTCTACATATTACATTTCACATCTAATTTTCATTAAGCACACACCAACTCAACTTTAGTGTAGGTAACTACACTAAAGAGTACAGGGGAAAGAAAGTCATAACCTACATAAATTAATTGATAATATATTTTCAGCTTGCACTCAAAGAGATTAACTGTTGTATATGGAATTACATTTGTATAAAGGATCAATTTATACATAAAGAATTAACTACTGTGCAGTCAAAATGCTATAAACTGATCTTTGTAAATGTGAACCATTTGTGTAAAACTAATCTATTTTTATAGAGTAACACTAATGCTTGGACTGAAATTATTTCCTCATTTGTCCCCCCGCCGCACCCCAGACTACATTTTCACCCTGACACTACCGTGTTTGAGAGACTTCTGTGCAGATCAGTCAAGACAAAAAAGCAGCAGACAGGACAAAATTGTTGTGCAACTGCAACCGTGGGCCTAAGCCTGCATTCCTTGCACAAACAAAATTCGCAAATGCTCATGGAGTGTTCCACTCTGGAGTCTATAATTTGAGCTCTTAATCTTTAATGTGCAGAGCCCGTTATCACATATTCATTTTAATCACATTAACCTTACCAACTCATATTTCTGAATATTTATCTCACAACTGTGAGACTAAGAAAAAATGCAATCAAAAAGATGAAGTTATTTTCTCTTTTCTTGCAGAGAAAAAAAAATCCCTCAATACTGTTTTTAAAAATGAAAGAATAGGGAATATTGTATATTTAAGTAAAGCTCTCCAAGGTTTGCCTTCCTTTAAAGTAGGCTTTAAGTCTCTTTATCTTCTACATGGAAAACACACATCTCTAACTCTTTACTGATACACATCAAACCCACTATTGTTTGTAGCAGCTGGACAGGTTCTCTTTCTTAGCAAAATAAACTATTAAAAAAAAAGAAACTGAAGTCTTAGCCCAGAAGAAACAGTTACTGCCTTAGAGGCTAACTAAGTGCAGGAAAACTGCAAATACCAGCCGTGAAGTGAATCAGCTTACCCTGGGGAAAGGCCACTCTATTGTGAAAGGAAGCGGGAGGAGGCAGAGGGTGAGTAATCGCTAAAAACAAGAGTAGCTCCTAGAAATGAGTTGCTGTACCTCTCTTTTTCCCTGGATGAGATCTATAACGAAGCTATCTGATAGAGAGACAGCCTCAGGCTCATCAGCCCTTTTAAATCTCCTCACCGGACAACCGACGCTCACAGAAGGAAGACCCTGCTTACTACATTAAGCCATTCCGGGAGGGAGAAGCGGTGTGCCATACTGAACGTGTCGGCATCTTTCCCCAGTGCCATTCCCCTGAGCCAGGGGGTTATTTCTCATGACAATCACCTAATCAGGTGGGTCAAGAATCACAGAAGACAGAAGAGATCCATTCTTCCTACAGGCCAGTTCTCCTATTTGTAAAAATGAAGACAGTGACTCTCCCCCTCCATTGTAAGGCACTTAATAAATGTTAATAATAATTAAGTCACTCWCATCTCCCAGACAACACTGTCAAATCTTTTCTTGCAATATTTGAGAACTACTGGGCTCAGGAGGGAGCTCCCACAAGTTCCAGAGAGAAAAAGACTCGCAAATTCCATCCTTGGATGCAAGMGGTCACAGAGGGCTGTGCCACAGCCGCTCCCCACATTTCGCAACCGCTCCCCACCAAGGGAAGCCCTAAGAAGAAAGAGCAGCACACGCTGCAGCGCTACAGATGTTTATGGAGAGTTCATGGGCCAGCCCTATGAGTCCTATTTTCCACTGGACAAAGCATTAAGGTGCTGTAACACCTAGGAGGAGTGTGAAGTCTTTCTGGTCAAGAAGTTGAACTAGCTTCAATTTCTTGAATGAAAAGGTATTTTTCTTCATTCCGTCTTTCTCAAGAAACAAAAGAACTACAGGTTATGGAAAGAGCTGAAAAAAGAAAAGACACTGGCTTAAAAAAAGCTAGTAGTATTCCTCTAGTACCCACCTTCCCGATTTACTGCTCTCACTCATAATGTTCCTTTAAGCCTCTAGTATATGTTCATTTATTTCATGCAGCTCCACATGGATCACTGAACAAGAAAGCAGTGCAATATTACATCATGCAATATTACTGATATTACACTATTATCAATATTCTACCTAATGAAGCTTATAAAGTCTTCATGTTTGGGTGTTACAGAAAGAAGAAGAATAATCCTGCCTTGAAATAGCTCCTGCCTTCCAACTCTGTTCTTCCCTCCTTCAGCATTGCTTAGACCAGTCTCACTTAGCTCATCTGGAGAGGACAAAAAAGAAAGAAAAAAAGAGCATACTTATTACAGTGCTTGTCATCTGCACCACACGATTTTCTTAACAGAAACTGGACTAAAGCCGATGTATCTGGAAACATTAATTCTGCATTTTGTTAGAGACAGAACCCAGTACCACAAAGGAAAGTGCCACTACTGTAATTCCTTACTTAATGAATCATAACATACACAAAACAAATTACTTACCATTAACTCTGAATAGGACTTAATATGGTTAAAAAGAGCTGCAAGCCCAGATGCATTCTGGCTTTGTACGAGGCCTCTTCCTGTACTCAGGCAGGTACAGGACAGGATGGACTGCTGGATTCATTTTCCCCATCGTGGAACTCACTGCTTCTGCTCTTGCGTGCATCCTATAAAGGCAAAAAATGGACATATGGAGAACGGGGAAATGGAACAAAAAGATAGTATTTGTCACTAATTTAGACAGCAGGTTTCTCTTACAAGCAAGGATTACAGACTAAGCATTGCAAGGGTTTCTTCACCCATTGATCTAGCACGTTTGTTAAATCCCACAGACACTATGTTAGCACCGCATCCCAGTGGATGGTGTTCAATTCTGTGTTGTCTCAGAGGCACACCATAAACAGGTGCCTATGGAAATCAAAGATCTGTGGAATATGGAAATTTAAGGGCATTTACCTAGTGAATCAGTACTAGCATTAATAACTTGCTTTTGCTCAAAAGCACAACAGTCTGATAAATCATATGAGTATGGACACCAATTTAAATCTGAGCATTTCTGAGAAAAGCAGAGGGTTCCAGTTAGGTCAAGAGAGGCACAGAGATTATGTGAACAACTCCAGGTCATAAGATGTGCCAGAAACTGAATGAGAAAACAAGCCCAGCATTCAGGACTCCTAGTCCCTTCCCTACTACCAGATCTTCCCATCACCTTCTCAGCCAGCATAAAAGTCTCTCAGCCTCCTCTCAGACAACTGTCTGGGTGACCTCGGTTTAAGTTTTACTCAGCACCGTTTAAACCACAGAGAATATCAGCTGAATTTTAACTGAAGCAAGAAATTAAATACTGAAATAAACTTTAAGAAAAAGCAAAGAGCAAAAAATACCTTAAAAATATCTCCTGAAACCTAGTCTCTACAGAGCTGTCCTCTTCCCAAGAGACATTCATGGAACCTAACGCCTACAGAAGCTGGGAGAGGGTAAGGTCCTCCCTAGACAACAGCCAGGAAGTCAGCACAAACAAAGTAATTCTTGCACTGTCAATATCATAAAGAAGTTGTAGGCACCTTTTTATAATGACAGAGTATTCTTAATAAAAGCTTCAAGCGGGTTTTATAGCTGCATATTATCCAATGAAACCAGTAATAAACAGCACTGTAGCATTATTTAGTGCAACTCCAATACGCCAAGAGTCGCAACCTCAGTTTTATTTATCACGCAGGCTAAAATGTTAGTTCTTGGCTTTATAGTAGCAGCCAAGCCTGTAGCTATTTTATCCCAACACACTGCCATCTGGATATTGATACTTTGCTATGGGATATGAAAGAAGAGCATAGTTACCTAATACAGCTTAATTGAAAACAGAGGACCTACATATTATACCATGCATTATTCTATACAAAATTAAATCTGAAGGGCATGAAAAGTTCTGTAGATGTCAGCAGAGAATATTTCAGAGGTAAACGCTGGGTTCTTGATCTGCAACAGAAATGCTGAGAAATATTGTAAAAAAGATGTGCTTATGAAAAGAAAAAGCTAGTTTTCGCTCTGTTGGGGGAAAAAAAGAGTTCAGGAAGATGCATCTCCTTCGGGAACAGTAGGAGAGCAATCAGTCACAAGTTTATTAGTATAGTAAAGTCTTTGTTATGATGATCCGCATTCACCTTGAAAGGTCCAACTGGCTTGCTTTTTTCCTCAAACAATGATTTCTATTAAAAAAAAAAAAAAAATTCTGGCTCTACCAATACATTCACTTTAATCTGCAGAAAACAGCTTCAAGAATCATTTGCATCTGCATTATCCACATTAAGGAACAGAAACTAAAAAGCTCCAATATTAATAAAAATTGGAAATTATGAACTGTTAAAAAGAATTCTTTGGGTGTAAGGGCTAGAAAGGCCACCTGGCTTTATGTTTCTCCTCAGAAAGGTAATGCCAAGCTCTCGCAAATACCGGTCATAAGGACTGCAAATATATGTTAGTAAAGCAGGTAAAACACAAACTCTTTTGAACACGACACTGCTATTAAATGTCACCCACCTCTAACACCCACACTGGAGGCCAGATTCCAGCTACAGGAGCTCCCACCACGCTGCAGCACCTGCAGTCGAAAAGGAATTTGCCACAGTATGGAAAGCTACGGGCACATACACATCCCATAAAATGGCACAGGGAGCCACAGCCATCCTTCCCGCTCAGGTGCTCCTCTGTCACAATAAGGAGCGAGCTAACAGTAGATGTGGCTTGCTTTAAGTGAAAAAACTTGTTTAGACATGAAAGAGAGCAGTTTTTCATTTTTTGCACTAAAGTCAACCATTAGGAGAGACTATTTTCTGCATATGCCTGTGGAACTGTAAGCAAAATAAACCCTAAAGACATTCTTAACTTAGTCCATATTATGCCAACAAATTCAAGCAAATCRCACTATTTAAGTTAATTACAGGAAACTTCAAGGAAACTGAAATACAGTTTCAGGTTCTCCCATGATACTGTCAAGATCTTTGGAGTTACATGTTCAATACAATAACTATGTGCTTAAAAGGCTTGCCAGCTGCACTTCTGTGTATGGTTTTATTCCACATACTAAACAGGTTTGCTGATGCAATTTAAAAAAGGACCGAGACTGATAATCAGGTTTCTTCTAGCAGACAAAAAGTGATTTTACATAGAAAGGCTTGCCGAGATAAACAGAAGTCTATCTACGCTACCTAATACCGAATTGCTAGACACAGAAGAGTTATTCTAGGTGTTCGCGAGTTTACACCTCGGTCTCAGACCGCAAACACAGAGAGTGCTAACAAGTAGAGTCTTGGGCAAAGTAAGCGCAGGCAGAAGAAACAACAGAGAAGTGAAGGGTGTCTTGCAGAACTCTTCCCGAGATCATTCACCCAGGCTAAGAGCCACCAAACACCAGCACTTCCACTGCAAGTATTGACCCTGGAACTCCCAGCACTTCATCTTAGGGAAGCCAGCAGCAACATGCACACAGGTATGTATCTGCAGGAAAGCACCCCGAAGTTTTACTGTCGATGCTTCAGCCAATATTCTAGATGCATTGTTTTAGCTCTTGCTCAGCTAATAATGTGCTGATTTAACATAGACAAACACAAGGCCCTCCCTCCTCTTTGCACACTAATTAGTTTTACTTCCATGGTAGTGCAAAGGTAAGAAAAGGAATTTTTTTCCTCTTCATGCTTAATTAAAAAGATAAATATTCACATATATTTATTTTGCTCTGTTATTAGTATGAGTTGTTAATGCTTTTAAATACTGTATAAAACAGCTCTTAGCAGATGTTTCCAGCAGCAGTTTCCACTACCATCTGAGTCTTAGTATTTTGTTTATAGGGACAGCTTTAGACAGAACAGAGTATCTGGGAGGGGGATTATTTTTTTATTATTATTTTTGGTTTTTTAAAGAGGATTCACTTTAACGTCACATACAGATCTCTTAGTAATGTATTTACCAGTTGAAGTGGAGAAACAAATTACCCAGTGTCTAAGGTCAGGTGTTCTGATAAAGAAGTATCAAAAAGGTTTTGAGAAAACAGCCTCCTTCTCATCTACTCCTGTAAAAACAAAAAAAAAAGTTGAAATGATCTCCTAATGCATCTCCCTTCATAATTCATGCCGAAAGATGACATTTTCTCAGGATCTTAATTAAGATAATGATGAACACCTGTGTCGGCATTCTTTGGCAAGACAGCATTATCCATCATAATCTTTTAAGTACTCTCAAAAAAAMCCCCAACAAAATCGTATGACGGAACCAATCTGTTGCCTCCCCTTGCACTAAGTTTTACATCTCAGACGCACACAAGAACGATTAGATCTTTAAAGACTGTAATAAAAGCAGGATCGTTAGATTTTAAAGTTTCAATAGAAAGTAGCTATTAAAGTAATTAAATTAAGGTGTATCATATCCAAGATACCCAAGTTTAACTCCATCCACTACAAGCCACCTGCAACCAAACCACTTACAGTTAGACCCTACCAATGGCTGTACTTTTAAAATATAGCTTGCTGTTATTTTCAAGATCACCCTGCCTCTTTTTCCCCTCCCAGAAAGAAAATATTCACAGCTGATCCCTATTATATGTTCATGCACTAATTTATTAAGCTATTTTACGCTGTACCACATATGTTTGCACACCCCAAATGAAATTATGCAAATGAAACCAGTGTAGAAAAACAAATACGCAAGTTCAAATATTACTACATTTTGGGTCACCACATTTTGTGCAGTCATCTCAAAACCAAGCTCCCCTCCTGTCAAAAAGCCTACTGGAGTACGACTACAAAGTAAGCAAAGACCATTTTAAACAGCTTTGCAGGACCAGCCCATCAGACTGAAGGCTATAAAAATAGTGACTTTAATTATTTATTTATACGAGCGGAATTTAAATTTACAAGCCTTAATTTAAATAAAGTGAAGAGCGCACAGCCAGCATGTAAGTCCTACCCATCGTTAAGTAAGAATTGAATGGTAAATATTCTATTGCATTAACGGTTTAGCTTCCAAGAAATTATGACAAATATAGAGTACAGAATTTTAATATCAACTTGCACTTATATCATTTCACTGGCAGCTGCAAAGCAGACAAACAGCTGATACCAAGAACGTATCCATACCTTCAAATGTACGTACCTTCAGTAAAAATTAAGAGAAGCAGCAAATGTATCCTCAAGCCCCACATTTGTTAACAGAACTGATAGAAATACACAAACAAGAGTCTTGAAACAAACTTATTTCCCTTTAATCAAAGGGCTTAAAAGTCCTGCAAAGCAGATTAGTCTTAGGCTTTCATATTTTAATATGCTTCTATCAGAGGAAAACATTGCTGTGACTAGTCATTCAGTAGAGCTATCAATGTGCAAATAAAGCAGAAAATAGAGACATCCTTAAGAAATGAGTCTCAAATTTGATGTAAAATGAAGGTGACAACCACAGCAATAGAACTATAAACTGTTTCGATACCTTGAAGAATTACCTACAGTTCTTTTAAAACTGCAAAGAATGTAGTAGTGGCATAATGTAGTGAGAATGTTGGTTTGATAGACCCTTACAGTCCTGATGGCATAAGAGTCCTATTGCTACCGTTTATTAATCAGCTCTGGTATTATGCTGCAATGCACGAAAGTATGCATGAACTCACCACAGTTTCCAAAACGTACGCCTACAGAAGCAAGATTAGTAGAACATCAGAAATAAAGAGGGTAATTTTACATGATATTAACCTTACCTCCTCCTCAAAAAAGTCAGATGCCATGGGTAGATGGTTAAAACTTCCGCTTCTCCCTACAAAGAAAAGGGCAAGGAAAAGCAGTTATTCATTCTACTCACATATAAAATAAATGTTAAATGTATAAAACTTTACCGAATGATATCTCACTCCTCGAACAAGGGACATGGTCAGAGGGTTATGCCAGAAGCGCTTTTGAGTGGAAAAAGAAACGCGGTGCTTTAGAGCGATAGCTAAAATTAACCCAGGGACAAGTATCAGTGACACCGTGCCGCTGAAAACTGATGAAAGTGCACACCTGTGTGGATTGAGCATGTAAGAGAGCGTGCGATCCGGTGTTAGACCCTTCCCGGTTACCGGAGACAGAACCCGCACGGATTTCAAAGAGAGGAAACACCGTACACTTCCACGTAAAAAAATTAAAAAAAAAAAAAAAAAAAAGTGAAAAAGACGAGAAAGGGGGGAAACGCCAGACAAAGCGCCGCTCGACAGCAGCACCGAGGAGGGTGCCGAGACCCATCGCGCCTCGCCGGGCTTCCGTACGCCGCTCTCGCCTTCGCCGCCTTACCGCGGGGCCCGGCGCGGACGGCGTGGCAGCGCCCTCCGGCCCCCGGCCGGGCGCGGGGGGACACCGGCCCCGGGACCGCGGCCG
>JASVER010000007.1:2401769-2411907 GCA_030449065.1 Oceanodroma leucorhoa | reverse complement strand
CGGCCCCACGGTGCGGCCCGGCCGCCGGGCAGCGCCAGTCCTCAGCCGCGGGTATTCCGCAGCCGGCGGTGCGGTGCGCCTGGCTCCGCGGCTACCGCCCGCCCCAGCAGCAGCCGTGCCCAGGGCTGGGGGCAGCCTGGGAGCGACACGGGAGTGCCAGGGGAGCCCGCTCCCCCGCTCCCCTCTTTCTGTGACCTGCCTAGATTATTAGTAAGGACATCTGTGGCTGGCAAGGGAACAAGTGTTACCAAAACCAGAACCGGCTGTTTTTCCAAATGAGCAATATGTTAATTCCTCATCCCCCCTCTGGTTTCTTTAAAACCTGGCACAAATACATCAATAGCAGAGAATAAGGGGCCTTTGCAGAGAACAAGTGGCAGTTTTGAATTTACCTTTTGTGTGCGCCTCAGATGCAATCTTGAGGCATTTTTTCCCCTCTCTCCCACAGAATGAGAGTGTTAATCTGCCCTATCTTGGGACCCAGAAGGATTGGAGTGGAGTAGATATTCACTGGAATCACATAGGGGAATAAGGGTCTTGCTTTATTGAATCATCAAATCCCAGGAATGAAGCTCTTAATTAATTATGGGTGCTAAAAATTCAGGCCAGCTGTTTCTTTTTACTTGGCTCTGACAGAGAAAGACAAAGTCTACAACGAGATCTTCTAAGGCGCATTCAGCATAAATCAGCGCCCTCGGCGGCGCTCCCGGCCGCGGCGCGGCCCGGCGGTGACAGATGGCGCATTGTCCCCGCATTCCTCCACCGCGCCTCCGCGGGCGCGGAAGCGGCCGCCCGGCGGCGCGACGCGGCCCAGAGACCGTTCTCGGCCGGGGAAAGGGCTTGGCCGAGGCCGGCGAGGGACGGGCTGCGCCTGGCCGAGGTGCCGGCCCTGCCCGACGGGGCGGCCGCGGGCGACGGCTCCCGCGCGGGTGCTGCCTTTTCTTGCCCGACAGCTTTGCGCTGGCCGCCTCCTGCCCCGCCGGCAGCCCCAGAGCGCCGCTCCCAGCTCCTGCCCCCGCTCCCAGGCTGCGGCCGGAGCCCCCGGGCCTAATGCCCCCTCGGATCCCCCGACACGGCCCCCGCTGCAGCCAGCACCTTCGGCGCTACCTCCACATGAGTGCCTAGCGCTGACCCGAGGGGACGTGGATCCGCTTCTGCTTCTCCCTCAAAGGCAGAGGCGTTTCCCTCCGCGGCCGCGGGGTTCCCGGGGAGGGCTGCGCCGGGCCCCGGGGCCACTTCCCGCAAGGCGCTGGAGGCAGCGGGTGTCGCAAAGGCGCGGCGAGCCGCGCAGAAGGTGCGGCTCCACGGCCCGGACAGGTCACCTCGCTGCCCGGCCCCCGGCCCCTCTCTTTGGGACGGCTGCGTTTGTTTAATACCAGCTACTCAACGGGAGCGCCCCGCATGATTTTCACGGCTGGTTTCCAGGCGCAGGGGCGCCCGCGGCGGGGAGGCGGCCGGGGGCTGCCCGAGCCCCTCTCTCCTCCTCTTGCACGTTTGCTGGCAGGGAAATCTTCGCCGGTTCAGCGCGGCGGGGCTAAACGCGGCGGGAGGCCGAAACGGGGGCGCCCAGCATCTCCCCGGGGTCCTGCCGGGCTCCGCCGCCGGGCGCTGCCAGCCTCCTCAGCCAGAAATCTCTTCACCTCCAACTACCAGAAAATAAATGTCCTCCGCACGGCGTTACTCATCTGTTATAATTAGAGCATGTGCGAACTCGCAGCGTGCCGGGAGCCCGGCTCGGGCTGATGCAGGCACTTGTGCAATAACCACCTCTTTCTGCCGTGGCGGTGCTGCGCGTACAGCCCGGCAAGGGGCCCGGCTGGGGGCCGCATCCTGCCCGCGGCCRGCGGGCACCGCTGCCTTGCGCCCGCCTGCCGGACCCGCCGGGCTCGGCTGGCCCCTGCGCCGGGACGGGGGGGGGGTGTCTTGGTCCAGACACCTCTTTTCCAGCGAAATTGGCTTTTATTTGCTTAAAGCAAACCACAGACCTCTCCACGCTCATGCCTGATGGATGCAAATGTAAATGTGCACTTATTTAATTGGATCAGGTCCCAAGATAAAAGAGATAAACGGCTCCCAGTTTGCCAAGTTATTTTCAGAGGCATGCAGTGATGTGTGGAGGGAAAGTTAATGAAGAGGAGAAGAGACACGCTGTACTTAAAATACCTCGGGTCCAGACTCGGGGAGGGGGAAGCCTCGGACTCCGCCACGGCGGAGCGGCGGGCGGCGCCGGGCTCCGCGCCCCGGCCCCGCGCGGGTCCCCCGCACTGCGCGCAGCCCCTGCGCAGCCCGGCTCGGCGGAGCCGCAGGGAACCGCAGGGAACCGCTTCACCTGAGCCGCGGCGGGGCGGGGGTCGGCTGCGCCGTATGAGGCAATTAATGCTCTTCCCCCCCTTCCCGCCACCAAATTGTTCTCCATTACTGCTGTCTCCCCTTGTTCCTCCCCGTGTTCTACATCCGTATGCACGAGACATTAACAGACGGTTATTGATACAAACATAGTTTTTGTTGCTAAAGGCCTTCCAAAACAAATTCTCCGGCTGAATGCCAATGTATGCATGTTGGCTGGTGACAGCTGATTAGTGAAATGATTTACGGCCAAGTTAAAAAAAATGATACTGTCAAAGGCAGCAATTTGAAAAAAAGATAAGACAGCACAGCCTCAAGGCTTCCCACTGTAAAGCCACCCAACAAATCTAAACCTACACTACAAATACCTGAAACACTCTAGGAATCAATTGGTCGCAGATTAAATACAGTCTCTATTCTGACTCGCCCTGGTAATCCGCAGCTTTCCACAGGAGCAGCCCCTCGATTCATGCCTCCAGCCTCACCTGCGGCAGGGCCCGCTCCTGCCCGGGCAGCCCTGTCACCCCGCCGGCCTCCCAGCATCCCTGCCACCGGAGACTTAAGGCCTCCTTTTTGTTTCAAGACTTTTTCTCTCATTAATTGATTAAAAAAATCCCCCCTTCCCTCATTTCTCTGTAGCTCTTCTTCATAAAGAAAGCTTTTGCTCTGCAATAAAGTAAGAGACTTTGATCCCAGATCATCCTCTTAGGCCTTCCAGCTGAAATCAGCGGAGAAACTATGTGGAGTTATTGTTCGCACTTGCTGCACTTCTGATTCAGAAAGGGCTGATTTATTAGCTTGTCAAGGGAAGCATTGTTCAGGAAGGCAATCAAAAAGCACTTACCTAGCTAAACTAAAATTACTGCCTTTTCAGTGGCTAATTTGTATAACTCCCATGGAGGAACTTGGGAAGTGTTTGATGAGGCATAAAATGATGATTAATGAATTTATTGGCCTGCTGCTCATCAAATAGGAGTAGTATATCTTTCCTCTATTGGGCGTTGGGTCTAATGCTACATGTCTGTGTAAAGCAAGTCCAATATGATCTCCTTTTTAGCCCCCTTTTAACCCCCATGACCTGAAGAATATCTCTGTGTAACAGAGGCAACATCAGGGGACTGCAGAGACAAAGAGCCTGTTTGATAAAACGGTAAATGAGAAACGCGAGGAAAGTTGCTGCAGGGACAGATCTGCTCAGTTTTCAGCTTTCAATCACTTTGACTAGTGAAGTGGGAAGAATGTAGAAACTAGATAAGGTGTGAGAAGCGAAAAGAAAATGACAAACCAATTTTAACTTTCATAAAGGATCCAGCCAAACAACTTCATTGCTACTTGAAAGAAGGAACGAGTGCGGGAAGTGCCGGGATTCCCAAGCAATCAGTCACGCTGCAGCCCCTCACCACCCGGCCGCGCAGGGAGAGACGGGCAACGTGCCCCCAAACTGGCCATATCCAGGGCTAGCCTGTAACCTAATCAGCGCCCTGATCAGATTTGATGCACCCATTTTGAGCCCATAAATTTTATGTTCTTTTTCCTCCACTGAAATAGCTTGGGGCTTTCTCCTCTGATCAGTGTTTAATGCTTGAATCACTATTTTGGGGCTAAGGGCTTCTGAGACAAATGACATACTTTCTGCCTTTTAAAAGCCCATACTAAATTACTTGTGATTCAGTGCCCACCTGCATACACATGTGACTGACAAGGTATCTTATGCTCTACACATTGCTGCTTTGAACAGGTTAAGACCCCCAGAAGATCAGAAACATTGTTGACATTCTCAAAAACTTGTTAAAATAAATTTGCCTGAGATTTGGAGTCAGAGATCTTCCCATGATTGAATCAATTTAGCTCTTAGCTTCCACGCACCGTTCCCTGTTCCTGCAGCTCTGAAGCTTGTTGAGGGATCTGCAACTCGCACATCTCCCAGGGAAGGTGCACATGCCTTAGCTGGAGCTCGCTGCCAAAAAGGCAGCTTCTCTCATTACCTTCTGGGGCTTCGCAGAAGAACCCTCAGGCCTGCGTGTCAGCAGCCCACTGTGSTGAAGACTGAGAAGGTGCAACAAGAACATTTTGCAGAACTACCGATGTAGCGATCAACACTCGCTGAAATGATGTGATATTTCAGGCTCCAATAAAGCTCAGGAAATGGTAGTGTGGAGGTGCCTGGCAATCGCAGCAGCCTGTCTTTCCTCTCTGCACCTTCCCTTTGTGCCTCTGCATGCAAAGCCAGAGCGCGGGCTGCTCCRTGCTCCTTCAGAGGGGAGTCAAGAATTAAAAGCAGGCTCTAGGTGAAGCAGTGGGAAACTCCTTCCTTTAGCTGCCTCCTTGTGTAACAACTCAGTCTTGTGTATTTTTCCTTTTCCATGACCTGTTCTGTTCTGGGCTACGTTAGAAAATGTCTGTTTCTGAAGACCTCCGCGAGCTGCACGGGAACTGTCTGAGATAGTTCTGGCCAGAACCTAACACTGACCCCATCAGACCAATGGGCCACTGTAACTATTTTGTGGTCTAGCTCTCAGCCCTGGAAGGCAGGAAAAAAGCTGTCATTAACTTTAAGGGACTTTTGCTCACATTCTCTGTGAAGGGCAAATTTGGCTGTCCCATGCTAGGTAATAATTGTAATTTCAAACATTCTTGCTTGCAAAATACAAGGTATATAACATACCAAGAATGGCTCATTTTCCAGATCTCTTTAGATTTGTTTAGGTTTCTGGAATGGTAGAAGGAAGAAACTCCTGACCAATCTTTCAGTTCCCACAGTGGAGGCTGTGGGAACAAATCAAACTGAAACTTTCCTGAGACTACACATTGGCTTCCTTGACAAAAGGAAAAAGGCACCCACCTCATGTTTACAAGATCAGAAAACATTTATTTTAATGCCACCGAATTGGTATTTGTCTGAGATACTTTTAGCTGAAATGATCCTCTGGAAAATAATGTTTATAAACATCCTGGAACAAATAGCACTCTCCTGACACAAGCCTACCATCAATGTACTGCTCAACAAGTTTTATCTGCAAGTCCTTGACCTGTGACTGCTTTTACAAAGGCTCTCTGTTCATTAGCAATTTCAGGTCACTTTAAGTACTTGTGTCATGAACACATAGCACAGCTGTACAATACATGTATTAAATACCAGCTGCATTAATATAGCGGCTTATTTTCCTCCACCTGGCTCCCAAAAGCAACATGATTTTACACRTTGATGAAAAAAGACATAGTTATATTTGCATAATTACAGCAATATTGTAGGTCTTTAGTGCAACAGACCTAAGAGGCTGATTTATGATTAAATATGTATGGCTAAAAGTTACCATGCTGGGTAGTGTGCATAGCATTAGACAATGACAGTTTTGGGGCATAATTGCTTTAATGTGGGCAATTAAGACTAAGTGCATGTGATTTTAGTGTCTGCCCTACATTCCTCTGAATGATTACAATGATCAATACACATGATTTGTAAGTCGCTTCCTATTGATCGAATGGTAAAATGTTTGACCTTCCTTTGAGGAAGTAATTTGCTAAATTATGACACCACGTAAAGTCTTTCTTGGTTCAGAGGTGAGGGGTAATGGTGCTCAGAATTAGGAAAAAAAAAAAAATCATTTTTCCCCCTTTTCCTGAAAGTAAGTCTCTGTAATGTCCCTGCCAATTTGCTGACTTCACCTGTGGAGGGAGGAGTCTGGCACATTCATCTTTGAAATTAACAGAGGGGAAAAAACTGAATTGCAAACTCAGTCCATCTCTACAAGAAACCCTCTTCATGAACTTTACCTGTTTACACCTCTATGCCAAATCATCAGGAAGCTCTTGACCACAAGATCTCTGTGAGCGGCTGGAGAAAAATGTGCAACAGCAAAGCTGGGGAAACGGAGCGCTCTGTGAGTGCTGCGAGCAGCTGGGACACGTGGCAGGGCTTCCTGGGCTGCCTGCCAGACTTAATTTTGCTTTGCATGCACAGTACCGAATAGCCTTCGCTATATCACATTAGCAGGTACGAAAAGAAAAACAACAAAGTGTTCATGAAAACATGTTAGCCGATGAAGAGTAACTTAGCTATGGCTGAGGCACTTCCTCCATGCTACAACTGCCATCCTAAATGTACATGTAGCAAATTAGATCAAAATTAATAGGTACCAATGCACCGAGATGTGCCCTGATCCAGGGGCTGTTCTGTGCTGCCCAGGGGAATGGTGATTCTCCCCAACCCCAGCAAACCACATGTACAGGGCAGAGCTAGCAAAGCAAAAATCTGTATTACCTAAGGGATTCTGGTATCCCAGAAGGGGTTGGGAAGACCCATACAGAGCCCCCTCTCCCCTTAGGAGCCACTTCACCAGCGTGTTTTCGCACAGCAGCAGTGCTTCCTGGCATGCCCTCCACCACATATATGTGTGCTTGACCAAATTTAGTGTTATAGGTGTCCTAGTTCAATATCAGAAACTTCCACAGTCCTTACCTTTTGTCTGTGAATTCTCTGGGCTTTAAGCTTGTGGCACTTGGCTCCATTGGGGTCCGGTAGCAGTGCAGCCATGCATGGCCCTCCTCAGCCCGGCTATGCGGGGTGAAAAGGCCTAAAGTAGCCAGCTGGATCTTGAGTCTTGGGGTCACTTGCAAAAGTCCTCTTTTGATTAGTTTTGTACACCCAATTGTACAACCCAATTGCACCACCCAGGCAAAGTCAACTGTTCAACTATCCAACTAACAATTGTCCAAAATCTACCTTCAAACTACTCAGATTTCATCTTTTCAAACTAAACTGCAATGTACAAACTTTTCCAGATTTCATCCTTTCACATCGAACRGCTCTCTCACTCTCTCTACTGCATCTCACCGTCAAGCCTTCACAATGTTAGCCACTCTTCCTGCAGTAATACTCCACCATCAGCAAATGCCCGCATGAAGGCTTCCACAATAATGCTGCAGCATCAACCAGGCCCTGTATCAAAAATTTCATGTTCTCCATAAAAGTCCACCCTACAGTAACAGCTGACAAATATACACTATCCTCACCAAAGCCAAACACAGCAACAACTGGTTGAAAGTTAAAATCCCCTGTGCGGTGGGATATCGTAGGTGCGAGCTAATGCAGAGATGGGCTTGGAAGTTGCAAAGTGCATACCCTATGGTTTAATATGGCATTTTATTGGGGAATGTGTGTTCTCCCTTGGAGAACCGTACAAGCAGAAGCTGTTTAAGGACAAGATAGGAACCGTTTTTCAGATCTGTGACAGAGAGTAATAAGTGGTACCTGTGCTGTGATGTAGGATTTTCCCGCCTGTTTCCGTTTCCTTCCCTGCCCCATCAGGTGCTGTGGGAAAGAAAGAGAAATATTTGGTACAGGATTAACAACCTCAGTGTCCCTGTCCCCAGGCACAGTTAACCCAAGCCTGTGGACATGCTGGGAGGCCACTCTCCCCCACTTTACCAGGATGCGTTACCTCGGCATTTTCTGCCCAAAACACACCCTTGGCCCACCTGATGTGCTTCAAGGTTCCTACCCCACCGCCCCCTCCCCGAGGTACCTCAGTGTTTCCCTTTGAAACCTCCCCGGTGCCGTCCCCTCCCCGAGGTACCCCAGCCCCTGCCCCTCGCGCGGTCTAACGCCCCGACGGCGGCGCGGTCCTCGCCCTGCGCCGCTTCAGCATTTACCCTCCCGGCCCGGCGCTGTCCTCTCACACTCACTGCCCTTCCTCTGCCCTGGCGTCATCACGGGCTTCACCCTCACCCCACCGCCCGCATCTAAGCCCTGCCCAAGGGTCAGCCCGGGGCTCCCGCCCCTCAAAGCCACGCTTGCGTTTCCTGCCTCAGCCCCGGCCCGGCCCGGCCCGCAGCATCTGGCACGCACCAGGGGCTGCAGAGGCCCCTCTCCTGCCCGGGGTGCTCCTCCTGGCTCCCCCCTGGYCGAAAGCAGCCAGCTGGATCTGGAGGCTCCAGGTCACTTGCAGAAGCCCACATCTGATTAGCTTTCCACAGCAATCCAGCTGCACTGCACAGACAAATCCAACTTTGCCCCCATGCTGCAGCTAACAGGTACCTACAAACCGTCCAAAACCTACCTAAAAACTGCCCAGATTTCATCCATTCACATTAAACTGCTGTCTTACTCTCTGTACTACATCTCATAGACAAGCCTATACAAAGCATGCATGTAGACTCTCACGTCCCCCTGAGGGTCTGCCCTACACTGCCCACTGGCAAAGACACACTGTCCTCACCGCGGCCAAAACMCTCCGGTGACTGGTGCAAAGTTAAGCTTGCATGTGCGGTGAGGAAAGCAGCTGGAACAGACGTGATCCTTGAGTACAAGGTGCTCGCTTCCAYGCTGCTGGTGAAGGTAGCATGATGGACAAGGACAGAGACACTGAAATAATTATAATATGGAAGATGAAACATACCACAAATCATGTAGCTAGCGAAAAAACATCCTATTTACTGGTTGCTGTGCCAAGCGTACGTACCGTTACACAATGTCCCACTCTTAAATCCTTTTTGTAAGAAGAAGAGAGCATCAAAGAGTTCATAAATTCCCCAAAACAGCAGTACTGAACAACGAATTAAAACTACAAAGCAGTTAGAATTCATGGTTAGACAAAAGTTCAGTCAAACAAAGGGCAGACACTTGTCGAGAAACTGAAGGTAAATCTGCTTGCCAGACTTGGGAGGACAGCCTCTGCTGGAGCTCACCAGCCACTGCTGAAGCATCCTTTGGGGGAACTTCTTTTTTCTAGCCAGAGATGATGCTGGGACACCAGTTGCAGACAGACCTTCTGGGATAAACAGGACAACTCTGGAAACTCAGCTCTGAAAGTCTTCACTTCTCCACCCCTAACCCTACCCCAGTCCTATGCCTGAGCGCCAGGACTGAAGTGTCCGGCTCTATACCATAATCAGCTTGTATCTGGATTTTGAACATTCCTCTTAGTTTTCTTCCAGGGGCTTAACAATTATCRCAGAGGCTTAAGGTTCCCCAGATGTCTCATTCTTGAGAAACCTTACAGAACAAAGTTATAACACTAAACAATATACTATAGTCACGCTTTGCTGCAGCTAAAAAAAAAAAAAAAGACACAGCCATGGATAAATAGTAAATAAATAATTCTACATCCAAGTTCCCATTTTCTTATTGATAGTATCACACTATCCACTATCACAYTTCTCCACTATGGAGAATCTCCATCCTTTATTGGATGAGGGGGGAAAGATTGCCACCAAGGATGAGGAAAAGGCTGAGGTACTTAATGCCTTCTTTGCCTCAGTCTTTAGTAGTCAGACCGGTTATCCTCAGGGTATTCAGCCCCCTGAGCTGGAAGATGGGGACGGGGAGCAGGATACATCCCCCATAATCCAAGAGGAAGCAGTTAACGACCTGCTATGCCACCTGGATGCTCATAAGTCTATGGGGCCAGATSGGATCCACCCAAGAGTACTGAGGAAACTGGCGGAGGAGCTTGCCAAGCCGCTCTCCATCATTTATCAGCAGTCCTGGTTAACAGGGGAGGTCCCAGATAACTGGAGGCTTGTCAATGTGATGCCCATCTACAAGAAGGRCTGGAAGGAGGACCCAGAGAACTACAGGCCTCTCAGCCTGACGTCGGTGCCATGGAAGATCATGGAGCGGTTCATCTTGAGGGCGCTCACAAGGCAGGTGCAGGACAACCAGCACAGGTTCATGAAAGGCGGGTCCTGCTTGACCAACCTGATCTCCCTCTATGAGCAGGTGACTCGCCTAGTGGATGAGGGGAAGGCTGTGGATGTGGTTTACCTGGACTTCAGCAAAGCCTTTGACACT
>JASVER010000007.1:2277440-2400922 GCA_030449065.1 Oceanodroma leucorhoa | reverse complement strand
GTTGGTCTCTTCTCCCAAGTAACAAGCGATAGGACGAGCAAACGGCCTCAAGTTGCGCCAGGGGAGGTTTAGATTGGACATTAGAAAAAATTTCTTCACCGAAAGGGTTGTCAAGCATTGGAACAGGCTGCCCAGGGAAGTGGTGGAGTCACCATCACTGGAGGTGTTCAAAAAACRTGTAGATGTGGCACTTMGGGACATGGTTTAGTGGGCATCGTGGTGTTGCGTTGATGGTTGGACTTGATGATCTTAGAGRTCTTTTCCAACCTTAATGATTCTATGATTCCCTTGGCAGTAATCCATTCTCAGCAGGTTCCCATGCAACTAGTATACAAGCATTTGGGTCCCATTTCTGTATGACTTCAGTTGAGCTAGAGCTGGTACTTATCATTGGGGACTGCATCAGGAGAAGAGGATGGGAAACTGGTGGTGGCAGTACTGATCAACTGCWAAACATGAGAAGAAAATGTTAGAGTCCCAGGTAGGGTACCTTGGTGCTGAGAAAGCTGTTTATGCTCCAATTTGAAAATTTTCCCAGCACAATGTATTCAGATAGATGYGTTTTCATTACTTCTCATTTAAACTAATTCTTCTTTGGCTATCTCCCTTTTTTTGCATCAGACGAGTGGATTTACTTTGCATTTGAATTATGTGTTACCATTCTTATTCTAAGAATATGCAGAGGCTGATATCTCCATCATCTCATGGGAGACTCGTTGAGGAACCGACACGAGAAGGTGAAARCTGCTATCTGCAGACCAAGATATAGGAACTGTGTCAGTAAGCACCCCTACGTGTCTCCAACCCATCAAGATAAATCTGAGGAGGAGAAGAAGGTGGAGATGGATAGAAGTGCATCTTAGACAAGCACAAATCAAAACTGAGCTATAGATTGGCACTGGGGCTGCAGAAGGCCCGAGGGTGGTGCCGAAGCTGGGGCAGAGCCCGGCACTCTGGGCACCGGTAACTGGGCATGAAAAGAAGYGGCCAAGGAGATGTATGGGGGGACTCCAGCCACTGGCACAAGGCCAGCACAAGGCTAGAGGCYCCCAGCACTGGCCAGGCCCTGGGTTGCAGGGGGAACCACAACCCACAAAGCAGCTTACACCACCATTGTGTAATAGATAAATCTGTGGATAATTGCACAAATTGTACCAACCTGCTGGCTGGCTGCTGGCACATCAGCGCGCACAAGAAACAGAAAAAGCCCGGTCTCTGATGGTTCACCGAGGGAGGCCTCGCTCTCTGCCACTGAATCCCTGCCAGTGGAGAAGCCGGGAAGACTCAGCAGAGCAGAGACAATAATGGAACAGCAAGATAYGTTCATGTTGTGGTATCGCCCTGCATGGGGAGACAGGAGGAGAAAACAGACTAATTAGTCTCACTCTGCCTTTTCTCGTTGCTTCTCTATGGGCAAAACTGAACATCAGCGCCTTACCTGCCTTAGTAACATAGTTTTGTCCAATTATTTTTTTWAATTTTTTTTTAAACATACTGTGCAGTGGAGATCCTGACCTTGAACTGGGAATCAAGCCATTGGATATTCTTTGCTTAAACTCTCCAGCTGCTGAGGTGTGATGTCAAACTTTTCAACTTAAAAGATAAGAGSTTCTGCCATAGTTTTCTCTGAATCTTTTTCCTGGAGAACATGTTCCCAGGTTTTGTTCAGCCTAAACCTTCCAGTCTCTGAATATGCTCCATTTTCTCACGGGCCCACTACATGGGCTCCACCTGACCTGGAGATAGCACCTGTATCTGAGTTGGCATCTGGCAGGGATTCAGTCACCTAAAAATGGGCCTCTATGGCCTCTTCGATCCCTCTGGGGCATCCAAGCTATGCCCATGGGACATAGGATCCTTGGGAGACCTGCACTGGGGCAGCAGCTGGTGGCCAGGGAGGTRCTGTAGGGCACCTCAAATAAAAGAAAGAGGTGTGAGTAAGTGAATCTCAGCCCTAAACACTTTTATAGTCAAYACCAAGAAAAAGCACTTTACAACATGATTCATTTCATCCTAAAATCAATGTCTAAAACTAATCAGAGGATTGACACACTGAAAGTGCTGATCTTGCTCTACTGACTGTGAGGAGAGCCCAGAGGGACTAAATCAGGTGTTCGTGTTGCAGATGTCTAAAGCTAGGTGAGATGACTTCACCCAAAGCTACATACAGACGGGCCCCTCCCTACTAGTTACCTGTCTTCAGAATTATAAAATAAACCTCAATGATCTGAATCTACCAAACCCCAGATCTATCTACTGTAAAATAGATAAGGCATGAATTCTTTTTTACTGATTCTAGAAATCGTGTTAATGAGTATTTAAAAATAATCACTTGTGAAAATCTTTACAGTCCAAGTATCTCCACTACGTAAATTAAAGTACCATTATAGTACACAATAAAATTGGATAGTGGTTGCTATAATACATGGACAAGATCTCAACACTCTTATTTACATTGGAACTTTACTCATAAACACTTCCACTGGTTTTCCATTGAAATATTTACAGAATAAGATAAAACCCCATGACCCTTACTCAGGAATGCCCATGATCACAAACTTAGCTTTAAATGTAGAGCCACTGAAGTTGATTAGACTTCAACACACAGTTAAAGTGCATTGTTAAGACAGGACAGGTTCCTCACACAGGACTGTACGTAGGAGAATCTGGGCCAAAAATTTAACTGTTTCCTTAAGGAGTGAAATAACATCAAATATTTGATGAATMAAATTACTACATTAAAACCAGCATTTGCATAACTAAGTTACTAGTTATAATGAGAACAAAAAAAGAGAAATATTAAAAATGGACCAAAAAGATATATCCATATATATGACGTCGTGCGCAGCATATAAAGCTGGGGGAAGAAGGAGGAAGGGGGGACGTTCAGAGCGATGGCGTTTGTCTTCCCCAGTAACCGTTACGCGTGCTGGAGCCCTGCTGTCCTGGGGATGGCTGAACACCTGCCTGCCCATGGGAAGGAGGGAAGGAATGCCTTGTTCCGCTTTGCTTGTGCGCGGCTTTTGCTTTCCTTATTAAACTGTCTTTATCTCAATCCATGAGTTTTCTCACTTTTACTCTTCTGATTCTCTTCCCCATCCCACCGGGGGGGAGTGAGCGAGTGGCTGTGTGGGGCTTGGTTGCCGGCTGGGGTTAAACCACGGCAGTCCTTTTTGGCGCCCAACGTGGGGCTCGAAGTGTTTGGGATAACGACAGATTTGATTGGAATGTGCTAGATCGAATTTATGGCTGTTATTGCTGTTTAGCTATTAATTGGCAGGCTCCTGTGCTTGCCATGGGGCTTTCTTGCCTTACTGTATTTTAGAGTCTAGTGCTCGTTAGTGGCTGCTTTTTGCTTTCACTGCTTGCTGTGCTGCTGATTATCTCACTCTGCTGTGCCTGGGGACATTTTGATAACAGCCATGGCGATGCCCCTGGGCTGGCAGATGGCCAGGGCATCGCTGCTGTTTCTGAGCTGCTGAACTGGACAGGCTGGAACTCCAGTGTGAGCTCGAGCTGAAGGGACTGTGACCTGTGGGTGAGTCCACGCAGGAGCAGGACACCCTGAAGTGTCTGTGGCCGTGGATAAGCCTATGCCAGAGCAGGTACCTCTCGAAGCGTCTGTGGCCGTGGTTATGTCTGTGCCGCAGCAGGTATACCTCTGAAGGGATTGTGGCCCAAGGATAAGTCCACGCTGGAGAAGGTACACCTCAAAGCATCTGTGGCTGTGGATAAGTCCATGCTGCAGCAGGTACACCTTGAAGCATCAGTGGCTGTGCATGAGGTCMTGCTGGAGCACCTCATAGCGTGTGGCCGTGGCTAAGCCCACAACAGAGCAGGTACACCCCTGGAGGGACTGCAGCCATGGGTAAGGCCATGTTGGCGCAGGTTTACTTCCGAAGGGACTGTGGCTGTGGGTACGGCCACACTGGAGCAGGTGCACCTCAAAGCGACTGCGGCTGTGGATAAGTCTATGCCGCAGCAGGTACACCCCTGGAGAGACTGTGGCTCATAGATAAGGCTCCACCTGGAGCAGGTACACCCCTAAGGGACTGCAGGCTGTGGATAAGTCCAAGCTGGAGCAGGGGCAAGGGGAGGAGTTCATTGCAATGTTAAACCCAATGGTCTGGTCCAAAGGGACCAGGGTGGAGATTGTAATGGACATACCTTTAAATTGTTGTAACCCAGGATTTGAGTTGCACGTTACAGGAAGTACTACAGCAGGAACCACCCAAACCAACGGAGGACAAGCCTTACAAGAAGCAGTGCGAGTGCAGCAGTGACCCGACCTGAGCTGGCTTTGGTGCCCAGTAACTCCACGCAACACACCATCTCTCCTGGCCTGAGTGACCACCATAACAGATGGAGCCCAAAGTCATGGACTAAATGAACTCAGTGGACATTTTACAGACATTTCACASAGGTGGTCCTTAGATTAAGAGAATGGTATCTCTGTATTATATCAARGGATGGGAAGGGGGGTGGTGGTTAATGAGGATGTATTGGATAGTGTGGTACCTGAGCATGACGTAAATGGTATGGAATAAGGGGTGGAGAATGTGCTGGTTTTGCCTGGGATAGGGTTAATTTTCTTTGTAGTAGCTAGTATGGGGCTATGTTTTGGATTTGTGCTGGAAACAGTGTTGATAACACAGAGATGTTTTCATTTTTGCTGAGCAGTGCTGACACAGAGCCAAGGCCTCTTCTGCYCCTCACCCCACCCCAYCAGCGAGCAGGCTGGGGGGGCACAAGGAGCTGGGAGGGGACACAGCCRGGACAGCTGACCCCAACTGACCAGAGGGATATTCCATACCATATGATGTCATGCACAGCACATAAAGCTGGGGGAAGAAGGAGGAAGGGGGGGACGTTCGGAGTGATGGCGTTTGTCTTCCCCAGTCACCGTTACGCATGATGGAGCCCTGCTGTCCTGGGGATGGCTGAACACCTGCCTGCCGGTGGGAAGGAGGGAAGGAATGCCTTGTTTTGCTTTGCTGCGTGCACGGCTTTTGCTTTCCCTATTAACCTGTCCTTATCTCAACCCACGAGTTTTCTCACTTTAACCCTTCTGATTCTCTCCCCCATCCCACCCAGGGGGAGTGAGTGAGTGGCCGTGTGGGGCTTTAGTTGCCGGCTGGGGTTAAACCATGACAGGTGTCAATATAGGAATGGGAAAAGAGAAACTCTGAATGCAAAACGAGTAGCAGGATTCATGGGATTTTGCAAGTTCGAAATGTAACTGACACATTTCTTGGTTGCTGTTAATTTTGTTTTGCCTTCGTATAACTGCCTTGCTTTGATGAATATTTTTAAAAATAAAATAATGGCTATCACTCAGGCTGCTTTGAAGTATTTCTGAGTTGAATGACTGGTAGCATTTATTGATTTCATAGTGTGACACTAGAAGTTTTGATATGGGATTTTAAAAAATGATATTTGAAGTTAAAAGAAGACATCTTGATTAAAGCCAGAACAAATTGTTTGGCTGAGATTCAAACTCTGGTTCACATGCCTTTCCAAGCTTGTAGATTCACTTGCTTGCTAGCAAAAGCCCATATGCTTTCAATGGATGAGTTAAAAATTCATGCCATGGAAGAGCAGGAAACTGCTTCAAAGTTGGGAACCAACAGAACAGCTTAAACCATAATGGAAAAATATATTCATAGACATTAGATATAAGAACGAGGTAGAAAGGTCTTGTGTTTAAGGGGTTCAACTCTGAGCCACAGACAGCGTGACCTTGAAACAAATCCCATAGTCTTCTGTGCATCCGTTGCCCATATGCAAACTACTGATAATATCGTTCTCATCTTCTACTTTGCAGGAAGCTGTGAAGATGAATAGCAGCTATATGATGCTGTAAGTCATATGGCCAGCTAGAGAGATGATCTGTTGGGTTAGCAGTTTAAATCTCAAAGAGGCTGCGATGAACGCTACTGATCTGGTGGGTGCAATCACTCATTGCCAACAATCTTCTGATTAATTCTAGTTCAAAAGGTACCTCAGAGACCCTACCACACAGGGAACCGAGTCTCTGTGCTGGCTGCTTCTACTTGCCAACACTACTCACAGCTTCTCAAGGTGAGGGGGGAACATGWAGAAAAGGACTGACCCACACTTGGGGGCTGCTCAGTATTCAGGATCCAGCAAAGCCTTATAGCTGCCTCCTCCTCTCCAGTCCAGTAAAACAGGACAGTGTCCTGTGTGGCCCAAACAAACAGGAGTGGAAGTAAGAGTTTTTCAGAAGGAACCAATACCACTAAATCTTCACAGAGATCATCTGCTCAAAAGCCACTTGAGTCCTTATGAATTGGCACTCGTTCTTTAAATAACTGACCTAAAGCACCTGCTCACAGGGCAGTTCCTGCATCTCGGGAGAAGACCATCACTTCTTTTCTYGACCTTCTTCCATTGGTAGTGTCACTGGGGATGAGACTGACTTTTAAAGGAAACATTCACTAGTGCCATTTGGGAGGGTTATGAAGAAAAAATACCTTGTCAGTTTTGCAATGGAAAATGTAATAACTCACCAGCAGGCTATTGACCGAGTTGTTAAACTCTGGGGAAAAAAAAAMCAACTGTTAGGTGAGCTGGTTAATATCAAGGCTCACCACTCAGTTCTGCATACTACAGACCATGTCAAAAGCTTTCCAGTAATCAGTAGAGCTTAAGAAAAGTCTCTGATTAACTTTTCTTTCATCTTTCTCTTTTCCATCTGGTGTTAAAGATCAAACCTTCAGTTCCTCTACTCTTTTAAGCCTTGCCTGTTTGACAGCAAACTTCTCATCCATCTTAAACTTAGTGTGGGCTAGGATGTCTTTCAGCAGTGGCTAGAGGGTAAATATATTATCAGATACGAACCATATTGCTCTTTCTCTTCTTACTTTAGCTCTTTATTTGTTATTGTAGGATATATCTGCATTTTCTGAGTGTTCAGCTTCTATCCCTCTACTGCAGGATAGTGCTGTGCTGCTAATGCTTTGCAAATCACTGCATCATCCCTTTCCAGTTTTGGAATGTCCTATCTGTGCTTTGCATAGCTTGTTCCAACTTCACCAGCAGCCCAGGATACCTGCCTCCYGGGACTTTCAGCATCTGTGCTCTTAAAGGCACTACGATGTGGGAATGATGGTGGCTTTGACAGTGCTGGGGCTGTAAAGCTTTAAACTGCACTGCTACCAATCGCCTGCTGGGTGAARACAGCACCCTCCCCTTTGACAGAGACTGCAGGAGGACAGGGATGCTCAGCCACCCTTTACAAATCCTTGTCTTCTCTTTGGGATACGGGTAAAGACTGCTGGAACCACTACGACTGACTTAAACCTGGCGCTGGCCCTGGCCCTCCTCCCACAACACTCTTACAGCTATTCCTTAGTAGCAGAAGAAAAGCAGCTGTATTTGCTACGTGGCTTACACAAAACAGAAAAAGAGATAACACCTCCCCAGCATGTTGGGGGCCATCAAGGGCCACCAGTTAATGATATAGAGTATTTGAATAATGGTAAATAGAAGACCATCAAGACAATTACATTTCTCATTATTTCAAAATTGGGCATCTTTTCAGGAAGAGAAATTCCAGTTTCTTCCTGGCTCTACCACCTAACATCACTTGTAAGCTATGACTTCATAGTCCATTATCAAATCCGTTTCAAGCATATTTATCAGGATAGTTATTGTACCAGAGATTCGTAAAATGTCTTCATGGCGTTGCAGGGGGAGGCAAAACGTTTGAAAAAGAAAGATGCTAAAAGATGTGGGAGGAAGAGGAAAGCTGCCTTAGGCAACTTACACCGGAGTGGCAACGACCACCTGGTACWACAGCAAGCCTGTGAAGGCCAGGTCTTTATTAGTGAACAGTGCAGCCCAGCAGTAGCAGCTCTGCAGACACTTGATGTGCACACTATGTTTATCTCAGGGATTTATTCAGAGTAGCTCTAGTCTGGTCCTGTGAACCATATGAGTATATTAGGTGTAGTCCTGGAGAGCATTTTCTCATGTGGTTTAACCAAAAGGAATAAAAACAGTTTGTGTGCCCTCAGACCACTCCATGGCGTCAACCACAGAGTAGCAACTGGCAATAACCATGAATTTGCTTCAGTGGTGCTCTGCYGACCCAAGCTTATGTGCTAATTACACACGCTTTCTGTAATACCTATCACAGGATATATTTATTAAGCATCTGTGCTCAGTAGGCATGACGCTGTATTGGAACAAAAGTTTTTTGATGCAACCTACTATATCTCCCTCAAAATAACGGGGATGTAAACATGCTTTGCAAACCAGTTCCAAATCTTAAATCTACAAAAAAAGTAATCAGACTAAACTYGAATACAGCCTGTCAGTGAGGAGAGTTAAATGCGGTCTTTGGGGGAAGAATGGTATGATGTTTGCAGACCTTTCTGCCTTGCTGTTCTGAGCCTGGACTAAAGAATTTGGGTGCTATTGTAGCATGAGCGACATCTTCCTGCTAGGAAGAGTGTAAGAAAGCACCTTTGGAAATGATCGGTTCTGTGTCAGAACCGAAGTAGCTGTTGTCTGATGCTGATCCGTACCTAATACATCAGGAGAAATGCAAAAGCACATTATTGGGCAGATGTAAACAGTCTGCTTTCATATGCTGCTCTCTAGTAGTTAGAGACTGACTTACATCCTAGAACACGAGGTTCAATATCCTTTTTACTATTTATTCTATTAATTATGACATTAAGTATTTCTGATTTCCATATAAGCATCTAAATCTGAATCCTTCTAAATCTCAGTCTGAACAATTTGCTGTGGCAGACAGGCCCACGGTTAAATCATGTGTTGTGTAAAAAAGCATTTCCATTTATCACTGCTGAATTTCATACCTTTAAGTATCAATTTAGCTGACACTGGAATTCACTTAAAACATTTCTTCACAATGTAATAGATCCTATATGTGTAAGTTCATGCTCATACGGTGGAACGGCAATCAATCGTATTTACAGTTATAAACACAATTACTCTGCAGCATCACTGCTACAGTTCCTGCAGTTCATGTTAGTGCAAAGGCAAGGATTAATATTAATGAGGACTGAGAGATGGGTGAAAATAATAATAAATGCAAACATTCTGATTAAACAGAAGGAGGTTGTGAAACACTAAACCAACTTTGGAAAGGAGCAACTCCTTGCAATTTTTTTTGGCTCATATCACTAAACTAGGGACGTGAATCATCCATCACTACATTATTTCAGTTTTAAAGCAGCACAGCTTTGATTGCGGGACAGTTCTGCTGATAGAAAATCCTGAGGGACATAATTGTGGGTCAGACTTCCCATTTTTAAAAATTTGTTGGTTGTACGTTACATACAGATTACAGACATGTTTTATGTTAATACAGTTTGCCAGACTGCATTTTATTTGCTAAAGGGAACTGAACTATGAAAATAAATGAGCTATTTTAAAGTTAACGATGTGCACAGGCTCCTGTTGAAATACTTGGAGAATACACTACCTTTCCATACTAAATTCAGTTCTGCAGATAATACTTGCTTGGCAAATCATGTCTTTTAAATGTGTATTTATCATCTCAGGAAGTTTAAATGATGGCATATATCTCCTTTTTTGGTTGCACGGTAAGTATTCATTTTGATAAATCTAAGTTTCCCATAACTTGGTTAGCATAGTAGCCAACTTATTTGCCTCACAGAAGTGTTTTCAAGATTAATTGGTTAATAGTTTGTACTGCTTTGATGTGTACAGTCCACATAGTTATTATGATTTATTTCACATGTTTGGTAAAAGTTTCAAATACTCTTTCCCCCAATAACACAAACTTTGATTTCCTTTCTTCTTTTTTTAAATTTCTAAACTAAAGTTCCAGTTTAGGGAAAAGCCACTTCATTCCTGGTTCTCTAAAAGCATGGAAGGATGTCAAGTTTTTCAGAGCTGCTGTTGATAGCAGGAAAACCAACAAAATCTGGGCAGAATCAGCACCATCATAAATAACAGAGTAATGTTTTGATTTTGTGCTATAAATAATGAAATAAGCACCTGATTTTTAGCCAAAAAATTAAGAGGCATAATTAATTCAGACATGCTTCAGGGTAGTTCTAACATGCACTCTTTGTTCTCATATTTTTTCTTCTACTTGACACAGTTGCTAGGATGCTACTGCAAAATAATACATATCAGGATCGTTATTACCGGGTTTCGTGGGTATGACACAGTATCAATTTGTGAACTTCTTTTCTCCTTCAGAACCTGATAATTCTGCCAAACTGGGTGTGATCCCAGCCTCCCACACCAACATATTTTTACTAGGTGGAATGAATGAATGAATGGGAGACTCCTGTGTGCCCGGAGGGAGAGCAGAGGCTCCGGAGGCCCCGTTATCCCCGGCACAGCGTGCAGCGCAGCACGGCTGTCCCTGGCCCAGAGCAGAGATACCTCTTGGGGAGACATCAGCAGGGAGCAAATGATGCCCGCACCGCTCGGCACATACAGAAGGAAAAGCAGCTAGCTCTGTGGCTGAAGGACTGGAGACATTTCCCTGACACCTTTAGGCTTCTGTAAAGGTCTACCCTTTGGAGAAGATGCTAGAGCACAGCCAAGAGCAGAGCGTATGGCGGGGGTTGGTAATGTTGCTTCACCAACTCCAGCCCTTTCTGAAATGTAAATGCTTCACTGGAAGCTAGCGGTTCTGGAAGATAGCGGTTCTGCTCCAACTACTCTCCATTTCCCAAAAGCTTCATATTCCCTCCATCCTATGGATGCCATCTTTAGGTCAGTAAGGGTAGGTGAAACTCCAATTCCAGCCAACAAATTTCATTAATCTTTTCCTTTGCTGTTTGCCTAGTGAAGATTTATTATTTTATCAGCTTTTACTTATTTGCTAGTATTCATGAAGCTGATAAATTGGTTGCAGTCTACTTTGACTCCTGCTTACTGGCAACTGCAGACCAAGTTCTGAGGAGCAGGAGGGATATGAGGCCTCCTACAGTCTCCACAATTATCTTAATTGACGAGTGAGGGGAAAAAAATAATCTGTCAGTCACAGGCAATTATTTTGTGGCTCTTACAACTAATTGTGCCAAGTCAGATTCACACAGATGAAGACAGACTATAAAAGTGGCTGATTTTAACTATGCATCAAGGAAATTACCCTTAACATAATATTCTAACTTCCAAAGCCCGCATGTAGCAAACTAAGTGCAGGATTTCAGAGAATCTACATAACTGATTATATTAGCTGGTTTATCCTAGTCTCAAACTGCATCAGATAGGAAACAGACACAATTTGTGTGATGCAATTAACAGTAAAATTTAATCTCTCATACACACACACACATATGCACATGGGCATGCTGGAATGGTAGGTCTGCACAAGAGCAAACAAAAGCAGCCAGGGATTATGGGGCAAAGGTTTCACCATCAGCTGTAGCTGCATCCTGTTAGCTTCATAAGAGAAAAAACGAGCTCTCGGATGGTACTCTCTTGCGGCTGCATTGCTTTCAGCTGAATAACGCAGGTCAGAGCACCGCAGTTCAGTCCACAGTCACTGCAAATATGATCATGCGACACTGCCAAAACAGTTAGTGAGTCTACTCACTTCGTACCTGGTACAGCATTCCCACATGTCCTAGAAAGACCACGCAAAGAACTCAGATTTCACGCTCAAAATGCATGCACAGCATCCTGCCATTCTGAGCCAGTCTCTTTACCTTACCTTTACCTCATCATCTTTACTTTTAGAGTAACTTTCAGAGCCAGAGAAAGTTGAAAGCAGYGCCTTGCACTAGATGGCCATTCTCAGTTTTCTCTCGTAGCTTTGCCCCTGCAGAGCAGCTAAACTGATCAAGCAGCTCCATCATGCGCCGGGGTGGGGTGGGCCATGCGCCATGCGCTGGGAATTAAATGGTAAACAKGCCTTGTGTCAAAAACTTGATGTATTTCTTCTGAGCGTACAGTGTCTCTATTCCTCTTTAACTTACTAAATCTATTTTCCTTACTGAGCTCAAGCCAATTGCAAGGAGTCCTATCTTAAAGTTTAACCATTCATTCCTGTGTCTGAAAGAGATGCTCTTTTCTTTGACTGCTCCAGTTCAATCTCATCTCTCATTTACTCTGCCTGGTTCCCCCTTTGACCCGTGTTTTGTCTCTCGTYCAGTTTCTCTCTGCATGGAGACAATATCCTGACACAGAGGCTCTGCTCTTCAGGCATGTCTGACTGTAGAGCAGGGCTGTCTCGGGCAGGGTACGTTATCCTCCAGCCTCCCGCGAGCATCCCTCTGTGGCTATGGGCAAGCGGACACAGTAAGCACACCCTTCGCCAACAGCCGGGGAGCCAAACCCCCATGAATGTGCTGCTGGCTCTCGATTTACCTCTCCAGCATTGCTCTAAACTCGGTCTCCCAGCCTCAGGATAAAACTCACTCAAAGCAATACATCTTTACTATTTCAACCTAACTTTTCCTTGATTGGGTTGAAAGGTTAAGTGGAAACTGAGCAGGAATTTAATCTGAGAGACTTATTATGTACTGAAAGGTACCTATTATATTTCTTTATAAATATCATGTAAGACAGACTTCGCGTTTGCAAACGTTCTCTCTGCCAGCCAATATTTTGAGCAGTCCAGCAATGGTTTAGCCAATACACAGTCTTTAACATKGCTCTTTAAATCACAAGACCTTTTTTTTATGCATACTCTATTTTCCATTCTGAAATGACAATATAAACCTCTTTCATGTAGCTGAAACATGCCCTCTCGTCTCTATACTTAACTCATCCAAATTATACCTGAACGCTTGCAAAGAAGTTTAGGAAGGATATTGGTCTATTCTAAGACCTGTAGGAAATAAATATTGTGAAATATGCTTTCCATTCCCTTTGTTCTGAAGTTTTATGACTAAATGCTGTGCTGGTAACACAGGTTTATCAGGAATGCCTGACTTGTCCAGATCTTGAACTCTAATAAAATAATTCAACAGAGCAAGAAAAGAAAAGGGGGAAAAGGGGGAGAATAGGAAAAAAAAAAGAGAGAAAGAAAAAGAAAAGAGAAAGAGTAAGCCGACAACAATATGAAAAGTCCAATTGTTACTTGTAACATAAGGTCAGTGTTTCTATCACAGCTGTAATATAAAAAAAGCTGATGTGGAGCTGGTAACATCTGCTATGTAGCCCACAATTTCAATATTCCTGTTCACACTAGCTAAGGCTCTGGCCTTAATTATTTAGGCTTAGAGCCTACTGGATTTGCTTTTTTTCTCTGAAGACAGATCCTCTGATTGAAAAAAACATTTTGCAGAGTTGACTGACATGGACAAATAAGGCCCCTMAGATTGCTGCTATAGAACATGGTCCTTGTCTCCTGTTTTACAAACTACACATAAAGAGATAATTTGCAGTTGAAAATCAGTAGGTAGAATGTATTTCTGATAATATGATAGTGACCTATTAATTAGAACACTTTGCAACAAAATCTAGGATGATGGAAGCCTAACGCAACCTGGAGCTTTATTTGAAGAAAACCCTGTTAGTGGCCAAGCACGTCGAAGCCCTCCCTGTATGCTCCACTGGCAGGAGAGTTYCTAAAGGACGCGGTATTCACTTCTGAAACCTCAACATAAGAAAGGCAGGAACAATTTTAAAGCAGCTCAGAAAAGAATAGCGCAAGCAGCTAGGCTGAATGTACATAAATAAATATTTAGCATAAGCAGGTTCAATTGCAGTAATGACAAAATTAACTAAATTGAGGGCGTGAACTCCCAAGATCTTGTATGTGGATAAAAAACCGCCATGCCTTGAACACCTAATTCACCCCCTTCTTTTCTTGGTTGATACGAAGTAGGTAACAATTAAGACGGTGTTTATGAAGCCCGTCTGGTTACAGCTATCCTACCTGAAGAGCTGCTTGCCCCATCCTCCATCCGCTCATCACTTCCCTCTGCTGCATGTTGTTATCCCCTCTTATCTGCATGCTTGGCTGCTCATGTAATTGCTCCTTAACTCGTTTCAGCCACAAGGAACCACACTAATAAGGACCTAGTACTGGCCCTGTTAAAGTAACCTGCCTTGCTCCAACTGAAAGAGGTTGGGGCGGAAAACAAGAAGTTACAGGCGACAAGAACTTAGGGGAGGGGGCGAGGGAGCAAGCACAGGACAGCGCCTGAAGATGATGTGTGCACACACTCTAATTAGAAGGAAGAAGATACATGGCTTTGTGTATGTAAACAATTCTCTCCCATWGGCCCTAGCCTACCAGAAATGAAAAGGAGTGAATATATGGGTCACCAAACACTACATAAGACTGTTTATAGAGGGTAATTTGGAAAACGTATCAAGCCTGGGTACATATCTTAAAATGAAACAAAACAGTATCTTCACCATCCCTGACCTGCTTTAATTATATGATTGACTGTTACTAGAACAATGTCTTTCGACACATCCATTCTGCAAGTAATCCTGCATCCTTCTCTGAATTTCTAAATTGGTTGAATTCCTTGCCAGAGGAATACCAGCCAAGAGTGATACATGTCACAAGATCATTATATCATAAAAATAACATTCAGTGGGGATAGATTGTGAAACCGAAGTTAACAGCTGGGGCATGTTTCAGTTAATGTAACACTCCTAAATCTGCAAAACTGCTAAAATATAAACAACATGGATTTTTATTTCAAGTGTAAGAGTTCAGTTGGTGAGGAAGCCAACCTGAACAACTCCAAGTAATAAGAACATACTCTTCTGAGATGCTACTGATGTATCACAAATTGGTTTAGAAACCTGCTACCTTTTTTATTGTATGAGACATCCAGGGCATTTTATGAACACACCTCAGAGAAACTTGGCAGAGGCTTTGAGAAGCAAACAGAACGCTGCTTGGAAAACATTAATGACCTTTATAACACCTGGTGTTTGATCCCAAGATAAACCTTTGGCAGCATCTGCCCCCCAAGTCTCCGAGTGCCGCCAGCAGGAGACAGGCAGAGATGGGGGGCTTTCTCAGGTGGGGGTGCCAGGTGGTCTGGGTGCGCCCGGGGAGGAGGAGGGCTGGCCTGCACCCATCGCGCTCCCAGTGCTAAACTGTCGCCAGCTAAGCAGGCTGGTGCCGGGCTGCACTAGGCAGGGCTGGTGGGACCGTGCTGTTACGGCTGCTGCAACCAAGCTGCCTCTTCTCCAACTGGGCTGCAAGTTCTGCCGAGTCTGACCTGGTGCAGTCTAAACCCCAGGAAAGAAATGGCAGTGTTTCATTTTTGCCTGAAGCTGTCATATTTCATGGGCTTCTACCTTAAAGACCCCATTTTACATGGTTCACCAGGCTCAGGYGTGGAAACAAGAACTTCAGATGTGTAGGAAAGGCTAGAGAGCCTCTGGGAGAACCCAAAACTTGGGACACCACCCTGTGCCTGCCCCCAGCGGTACTGGAGCTAGACTGGTATTTGGAGAGAAAAAGGTTGACAGTAGCCCTGCAGCTTCCCTTATCCCTCTCTGCCATCCAAAAGAAATCTGGAATAATAAATATAAGTAAATCTCACACGGAAAAGCCCCTGGCAGGGTTTGGGCTGGCTCTCCATCCTCCCAGGCCAATGATCTGCTAAGCTTCACAARTGCTGTTCCAACTCCTCAGTCTGGTGAACTTTCTTATTACCAGCTACAGCTCCACCATGTAATATCTTGTCATTACAGTCCTACACAGAGGGGGAAATGCTGGGGAAATTGGGTGGAAGCCAGATGTTCAATTGCTTTTGTGACTCCTGTATTGGGACTTCAATTCTCACTGTGAAGCGGAGGAATCTTCTACATGCAATCAGATGTACCATTCACGCTAGATAATTGTCTCCTTAGCTCATTACTCAAGGGCCTGTACGCCTGATGCTCTGCAGCTCAGGAGCTGCCTCTTATACCACGTGCCGTCTCCCACAGCTTTTAGGCAAGACATAGTCCAGGAAAATCTACCTAAAGTAACATAGTAGAAACGGCCTCAGAAATATGTATACATTTGACTTCCAAAATGATCTTACTGAAGTACAGAGCTGGTTTAACACAAACATGTTTTGCCTCCGCAAAGCTCATCAATGGATAGCAAGTCAATGCATTTCCACTGCCACTTGATGTCCCCAAACCTATTAGCAGTGAGTGCCACTCGCGCAAGCTTGGCAGGACAGGTACGAGCTGGATGCATAAATGTGATCTGATGCTTATATYTGGGTTTGCCAAAGGACTGTGCTGACACCGGCTAACCTCACGATGTGTGCCAGGGCGCGGAGCCCTGTCCTGCCCAGCCTCCCGCCGCGGCTGCTCGCCGCAGGAGGAGTGCCCCTTGCGCAATGCCTCTGCAGCCTGACCCCGGGCCCAGCAGGCCTCCGGAGGAGGGGAAATCCCTAAATGCCAGGAATGCCAGGCTCTTGTGTTACAGGCCCAAAAAGAAAGATAAGCTGTTGAGCACTCCTTCCTCCTTGCCCATCTATGCTGYGGACCTAGTTAGAGCAGTTTTATCATCTCTGGGAGTAGTCCTTAGGAGATTGATGCATTTTAAGACAGGGATGACTGGTAATCAAAATCCCTAAGCTTTTCCCTTTCTACCATTTCCCAGGATCTGCACTTTCTCTCTGCACAGCTTCAAAACATCACAACGTCGAAGTTCTTGATGGCCTGAACACCAGGGAGGTGTGCAGCAGGACCCACGCTCTAGTACTTAACAAGCATTCGGGCTCCAAATTCCACGACGAGTCTCATGTATCACACTTCCCTCAAGAATGTGAGCAGGCAAGTTGGCCAGACAGCTCTGGCATTTGGACATGGGTATGGCCTGATCGACAGCTGAATGGAGTCAGAGAGACTCCTTCTGYTCATTACAACCAGTTGTAGAATCGGAGCCTGTGCTGCACAAAAGGACTTAATAYTGTCCTTGCAGCCATCACCCCCACTTGCTTTAGTATTCATCTCCACATACCCTCGGTGACTAATAATCAATTCTGAAAAATGCCATTAAGTGTGTACCTCATCCTAGTGAATTACTGAAGCCCCCTGCCCATGCTCTCCCACCCCAAAAACCCCAAACCAGCTGGAGCTACCGGGTGGCTGGGATAGGGAGGCACCAGCCAGCCCCTCAGGCTATCCCTGCTCCTCCGGGTTTGTAAAGGGCCACGCTGCCTCGAGGTTTTTCACCAGACACATGCACCTCCATGCGTAAAGGGAAACACTAAGTAGCAGCCATTAAGGAGAAGAGAGAGGGGAGGGAGGATCTCCTTTTATTTCCTCCCGTTGGTGTATTTTGTGTAGCTGGCAGCTTCACTCTGTATTTTCAGTCTGCTTTCACTTTGGTTCTAGCACTTCTCTCCCGCTCTTTCCCTATACACAGTGACAGAAAAGGCTTAAAGAAACAATAATTTGTGACTGTAAATTATCAGGAAGCCTACAGGTAACACGCTTTTGAAACTGCCTAGATTGCAAGTTGAATGCGCCCTTTTAGTACAGTAAACTGCAAAACAAAATCACAGCTGCTGTAAGAGCCTATAGATTGTTTTCTATAAGGCCATATTAATATTTTATATCACTGTCATCTCTGAGCGTTCTTAGCTGACTTGTTATCTTGCACAATCTGGAAGGAGCAGTTTGGCAATAAGACCTATCAGTGGGGGCAATGTGGAACAGTACTTCAGCAAGAGGTGTTGCACTCGCGATGCAAATGAGTCTCTTGACCTTGAGCTTCTCTAAGTGTGCGGTGTCACTGAGCGGGTTCATTACAGCACAACACTACACACACAGCGGGGCTGTGGAGGTGGCTGAAGAGAAATAATCCGTCCCGTATATTGTTTATGCACAGAAGCCTATGTTATAATTACTAAGCATGCGGCATTTTTAAGGCAGCCCTGGCTCCAAAAGATGTTATTCTGAGATAACACAATATGACTCAACACAGCAGCGTGAGACAGAGGTGACATGAGCAGGTAAGTTGTCAGAATAGGTGACAGATGGAGTTGTGCTAAAAAACATTCATTCAAGATATTTGCCTCTTAGTTTTTCTCCAACATGCATCTCTCACACAGTTTTAAAAATTTACCTTGAAGTGCCTCTACATAATCTAATGTGATGAAAGAGAGAGAACAAGAGTGAAAGAACGAATTGCAGAGTTGTTACAGATAATATGCGACATATAGCAGATACCAGCACACAGCAAATAGCCCTGTTTGCTGACAACCTATATTGCTTTTGAATAGTTTGGCACAAATTGCCTATACATGCATGATGTGTATTTTCTCCTTTTTCTTACAGCTCTAGTGATTTGAAAGGTAAACTTCCCAGTGATCAAGCTAAATGAAATAAACCAGTCCATTGCAAGAGCATGAGATTTGGCACAAATCAGCAATGCCTGTTTTCTTGTAGGACACGCTGTCCTTCCACCCTTTAAAAGGAAGTGACATTACCTCCTGTTCAGCTGATTGACATGCATTTTGAGATATATATATATATTACATGAACTCACTGTACTACACTATTCCATTTCTTACACACGCATCAAAGATAGATTGATGCTTTGCTGCATTTCTTCATATCTAGAAAATAAATACTTTGCAATGGGATGTAACATCTCCCAGTAATGTTTGTCGCTGTAACAGACCATTATTTGTTCTGCAGAAGCACCTGCTCCTGTAACAAACTCCATCCAGACAGGATGTCAGCTGGCATCAGGGAAGCAACTACCACAGGACCAAGGCCCAAAACAGTTCAAAATACTTGAGTTTGAGAAACTTAAAGGGTTTATCGAAAGCTTTGTTTAATTGTAGATTTATTTTATTTATTTCTTTATTTTTTAACTATAAGAAGAAGATGCCAAGCCCAGGATACTTATGCATTCCGGTACAGATTTACACCTACTAATGTCTCATGTATTTACAAAATTGAAAGTGGTGATTAGGGAAAGTGATATGTCCCTTTAAATAACCCATCAGCTCTTTGCTGGTTCTCAGAGTGTGCTGGGTTTTGGGGACCTCAGTTACAGACCGGCACAGTAGCATGTGTGTGGAAGCAGCCTTGTTTAGTAGTTGCATTTATGAACAGGGCTATTGGAGCCCATTTGTATATAAACAAAAAGCAACAACAAAGATGACATCCTAATTTAGGGGCATGGTGAAATGGGAAGTCTATTTCCATTCAGAAGATGAAACATGGAAGTAAACCTGTAGGTTTAGTGAGCAAAAGAAATTGTCTTCGGAAAGAGAAGCATCGCACCCCTAGGAAACAGTACATCCTTGACAAGGACGGAAATGAGGAGCCAAAGAGAGGGATTTTAGTAAAGTCTGTGTGCTCCTCTCCAGGTGGATGTGTCTCTGTTCTGCTCATCCTCATGCCACCACATCTAATGTAAACGCTGTGGAGTCATGTTAATGCAAAATAACCTAAGCAGGGCCTATTAACTCGGGCTTAGTTTTATGCTGACCATGGCTTTCTGCACAACGTTGGGTGGCATCTGGCTGGCTTGGTACATGGGCTAGTGTAACCAGTGCCTTCCTGCAAACACCATCCAGATGTTCCCCCATCAATGAGCAGTCAGAAAAGGCAAAATACTGTATGGTTTGATGGATCCTGTTTTAACCACGCGCCGAAGGAGCATTAGCTGGAAAATTACCTGTCCCCAAAGCCATTGGCAATAGTTGCCGGTGAACTCTTCATGTTACAAACAGAAGCAACAGGGATAATATTGCAATATAATTTCTGACATGTGGCTAGATTATGGAAAATAACAAACACTGCAGAGACTCGCAACAGGCAAAATGAAGCAACCAGAGCAATTACTGGCTGAGGGGTTGGTATGATCCCGCTCCCGCACGCTGCGTGAAAGAGCGTATGACTGACGAAAGCCCAGGAAGCAGGAAGGAAAAGGCAGTTTGTGCAACATCTGCCAGGCTCCCATATGGCATGTTCCAAACTCACTATTGCCTGATGACAGCACACAGATTAGGGCCTCAGTGTGGGCTGAACTGGAACTGATCTTTCACTGACTTTTGAATAACTTCATGGCATGGATTAAGAGGGGCGTGAAATTCACCTTCACATCACTGTTGATCCCTTGCCCATAAAAGTTATTCCAAACTCGAGAGCATTAACAAAGGGTATTTTGAAAACGTACATAAGGAATTGAAACTATTTAGAGCTTTAATTTATACAATCTGCACTCAGCATAGTGCTAGATGCATAATTTAGCTCTTTTGTAACTCTGGGTCCTTAATGTACAACGTATAAACATGTATTTCAAGCCTTGGATAAGACTACCGGTAGCATTTTTTAACCCTCATAGCACGATTAAATCCTTCACTCTCAGTTGTTTCCATCTATTCAGCTCAGAGCACTCACAAGGGCTGGGGAACGTTCACCACCCCAAAGAGCAGAAAGGTGATTAGGAAACCAAGTCCCCTGGCTCCCACACCACGTCTGCAAAAGTCCTTTTTTATGGACAGTCTGCGGTACTGACCCCAGACCCCGATAATGTAAAAGCTATTTACATCTCATGTTACAGCCGCACTTCTAGTATGACTGAGCAACCCGCAACACCCAACAGGGGTGCGCAGAGCTAGTCTGTCAGCACGCGCGTTTCCCTCCATCTTTCATTTAACTTTCCCTTGCCTGCGAGATTGATAACTGGTATTTGTGCCGGTCCCAGGGACAGGAGTCATGCAATGTTATGTCAGCCAGGGACAGGCAAGCTTGCTTGGCATCATTTGGTACTCAATGAAACTCTGTAAGTTGGAAAGTTTCATTTGGACTCGAGCATAACTGAGTTTGTCTTCCCTTAAATAAGGGCTGATAGAGTGAGTAAATGGAGGGAGAAGGGGAAAAAAGAGAACAAGAAAAAGAACACCTAGTCTGCAGACCTGCTAGTCCTGTTTGGGTTTTTTAGGACTCTCCTGTCAAGACTTGCTGACAGATGAGCTCTGTTGAGTCTTACAGTGGTGATTTAAGGTGTTACTGCATCCCTCGCTCCCCCCACCCTTCTGCTAGAGGGTACAGCCCACATAATAGGACTGGCAGAAAGGAATATTTTCCTGTGTCTCAGCCATTCCAGTTTAAATTCTGGCATATTAGCTTAAAATATTTTGATGCGAGGCACAGAAGGACCGTGGAGGTCACCTGGTTCATGCTCCTGCCYAAAGGCTGGATCAACTGTTCTGTGTCACACCTGACAGACACTTGTCTGACATCTTCTTAAACACCCCCAGTGTTGGAGATACTACAGCCTACATGATCCACGCAGCTAATGAAAATACTGAAAAGTACAGGGCCTGCGGCAGACTCCCACGAAAGCCCGCTAATTTTAACCCCCCCTTCCTTTTGCTAGCAACTATGGCTTTTCAACCAATTTCCCAGATTTCATATGCAAGTAGCATGTGGGATGATGTCAAAAGCCTTACTAAAACCCTGTATGTCTAGTCTTTCTCTGGTATTGCTMTGCTGTAGCCCTGTGACACGATCTTCATTTCCAGAGCCCTGAGATTACTCTAGTTTCTTGTAGGTACTACAGGGAAATTCATCAGGCCACCGATGCATCACATTTTGTGCGTTGGTCTAACTGTATCCCACTACAGTTACAAATCTTTGATCTTAAGGCTACTCTCCCCCCTCTTCCTAGTGTTTGAAGTGAAAAATTTGTGATTTAGCTAAACTGGTTTCTTACTATCCTTCCTCTCTTTTGTTTGCACAGGAACGCTTTGCACTTGTGCTCTTAATGCTRTTTCTTGAAGGATCTCCTAGATCTGTTTAACACTGTTTTTCCTTGGACAAGATTTCATGATCATACTGATATGTTTACCTTCCTAAAACTTTACTTTGAGGCTACACAAATGAAAGACAGTTCCTGTCTATTGGATACAACCCATATAGCTGTTCTTTTCCATGTYCTACACAAAAAAAGTTTCAATATGTTTCAATAACTGCCTAAACCATCTGTGCCCTTTATTTTTCAATCAATGTCTAAGCGTCTTACTTCTCTGTTTATACCAGATCCTGTGCTCTAGAGGAGTCAACTGATTGCTCACAGAGGACCTGGATCTTCCTGGTTGCCATCGCATGCTCACGTGGCAATTTTTTCACCCTGGCAACTTTAGCAGAAGGGCTCTCCCTCCCTCCAAGCTGGCCCTCAGAGCAGCTGTGTGCACCCTTGAGACCCCGCACATCCCATCTCCCCGTGCTCCCGCACAGCACGAGCTGAGGTGCCGACACACGCTCTACCTTGCCGGCTCTGCTGGGTAACCTGGAGCAGAAGAGCAGCCGCACGGCACGGGTGGGAAAGTGAGCCAGAGGRCTCGCACCCCTTTCTCTGTAAAAAGCATGGGGCTCTTTGAAATTAAAACTTCCTTGACAAAGACTGGGTTAAATTACAGGAGTGAGATCTTGTCGAGAACAGCAAACAGAGCCGCGTTCCCATGCAGCACTTGGTGCCTGTGCTTCGACAGCAAGTGACAAAAGCGGGGGAAGGGGTGGGCGGGCGGCAGAGCCTGGGTGTGCCCCTTCGCAGGGACACCAGAAACGTGCCCAATCCTGCGCTCGGCTCCCTTCCCTTTAGAGACCCCTGTTCGGGGCCACGCTGAGCACCTTCCATTGCCTCCGTAAGTAGACCTTTAACGTCGTTACAGGAAGCGCCCTCTCCCTGGGGTGGCTTTCCACCTCACGTTTGGATGTGGCGGTCCATGGTTATTTTCCAGGCTCTGGGAGCTGCTCAGGTGATTCCCGAGTATTTTGTGCTGCTGCATCGTGGGTTTTTATTAAATGCCAAACAAAATTCACTGTCCCCACGAGATGAACTAAAATGATCTCTAGAAGTGTTGGTATGCACAACAAAACTTTTACATCGCCATTAGCAAAGCAGAATATTTCTGTTCCCATTATTTCAAGTTGAATAATTTAATGTTCACCCTTTTTAAATTTACCACTTTTAAATTAAAAACTCATTACAATGTTTCAATAACAGTTAATATTAGCATAGCAATAAGACATACCAAGTGGGCATTACCAGGAGATAATTAACCTGATCTGTAAATTGGTGCCCTTGGCTTTACCTCTGGATGTCAATCAATTAAAGCAGTCAATCATCTCCGAGTAGTGCCTGCCTCAGCAGGTCTTATTGCTTAATCATGTAACTGTTGAGCTAATACCATTCATATTTCTGGACAAAAAATTCCACTAGGAATTCCCATTCATTATCACATCAAAATTAACAAGATCTTGAAATGCGTATTATATTATTCATAACATAATACTCTGCCAAATGGAAAACACCAAAATATATCTCCTCTTCWTTCTTTCCTTCTTTTTTTAAAGCAKGCAGTTGTTAATTAGCCATTCTTTAGGATGATCAAGTAATTGAGATACAGGTTTTAGATCAGGTTCACAGGGAGTATGTGGTCAAGTTAATGAGTCATGAAGAGACTAAAATGTCACTGTATAGAAAATGGACTTCTACTCAGCTGATATTAATTGCAGTGGCACCAGTGAAGTCAATAGCTCTATGCCAGTTTACTTCAGGTGAGGATCAGGACTTATGTTTACAAGAGTGTGGAATTTAGTGAATGACTTTTAATCTTCTATATAATAAAATTTAGTCCATGTCATTTTGTTTAACTCTTTGGATTCTGCCTAAAAGCCTTTACTTGCATGAATYGTTCTACTTAAGCTAATGACCTGGCAAAATATCACATGAATAGAGAATTAAATGGATCTGCCTGTGCCAGTTAAAGCTAACAGACTCAGACCCTTTGTGAGTTGAAAGCTGACTATATATATTAGAAAAATCCTTGCCTTCAGGACAGCAGTGCAAGCAAATGGAGCACGGGACCTCAGTCCTGCACATATTTATTCACATATATTACTTGCTGGAAGGGGCTTGTGAGTGTCAAGCTAGGCACGTACATACGCATTATCAGGATCAGGGCCTTAGCTATCTATTTAGATTCAGGGAGGTAAATGTGTCACTTTGAACATTAAATAGGGTGTAAATCAAATAGGCTTGATCATTACTGAAGTGCAGAAWAGTTATCATTTTGAAAGGAAGCATCTTGCTATTTTGTCCATAATGAAGCAGCAGACACAACATTATTAATGATAACTGTGTCTGGATTGTGCATTCGACCAAGATAAGAGTCAACATGTTTCGTAACATCAAAGAAAACCTGATACCTTAAGTATAAGAAGATTAGTATTTACAGTGATCTGTAGGGTTGGCTGTTCCAAGAAGTTGAACAGACACAGCCAGAAGGGACAATTAGCAATAAATTGGCACTGGGATTCTCTCCTGTACTTGAAATCTGGCACTGTACGTAAACATGCATTTTAAGATTTTGTTTAAAACTTCCTACTGCAGCTAGCAAGGCGATGTGGCCTACGTGGGACTAGGCAGCAGTGAAAGTTGTTACAACACGCTGGGAAAACAGACAGGTTCTCCCATTGGCATAGAAAGGTGTCAGGTATTTTGTACAGAGGCTTCAAGGACAACATCTCCAGCACGTTCTGTTAGACTCACCCAACCCTTTCGGACACGCCGCTGCAAAGCTRTCGTGTGAAAGTTCAGGGATCTAGCAAATACTACATATAACATACATTCAGGTCATAAACCATCTTATAAACACAAGATACATCCTYTCAGAATAAAGGGCTCTTTATGTTAATCCCCCTTTTTTTCAGAGACAAAGTAAAAGAAAAGTAGCCGKTTTATTGCATTCACATTTACTTCTAATACTTTTGCACTGACCTCAGCACCAAAAATATGGACAGACCCCAAATTACCTTTGTGTGCAGTTGCTGGAATTTACAGCCCTGCTCGAAGACTGGCAGTTAGCTAAATACCACACGTTAAACATTTTTTTCCTCCTTTTGATTTTAAGTGGCAATCGTAATGCTGAACACATGAAAATAATTTTAGAAGTATCCAGGAAAACAGGAAAGAGTGGAAACTTTCTACTCCTGACACTCGTCTCAAATGTGTTTGGCATAGCTCATTGTGAATGAAGTCAAATCAGTAATCTTTACAGGTTGATRAAGGAGGAACTAATCCATTAGAGATGGAAACCCAGCAATATTTCTGCTAAATTTGACATTTGCTCCTCGCATTATCATTGGATGCAGTGTTACTTTCACTGCAAACCCCACTGAAATCAATAGGAGGTATTGATGGTATTGAGCCCTGGAAATTACCTTTTGATGGAACATCCTTACAACATGAAACGGATCTTCATGATATCTCTCTGCAATAGATAAGTGTCACTAGATCCAGTTACAGATGAGAAAAAAGTTTAAGTGACATGGACAAGGTGCACACTAGAGGTAATCCAATGCACATACCTGAAGCCATTCCCTTTTAATTTAAGGTTACAAAGACAATTAATTGCTAAATATATAAGCATAGAGTCTTTTCTTCTGCTGTTCATGTCCCCTCAAATGTAAAAGTCAAACTATGATGAACATGTGTGTCACTGTGAAAGCTGGAAGCCTTTAAAAATACTGGCCACACTATTAGAAACCCATATTTACCTCCTAAAATCCCTTTCATTTAGGTGAACACTGTCAAACAAGTTTTTCAGTACAAAATCCTTCATAATAAAAGAGAAACTGTAAAGAGGAAGTGATGTGTTCATGAGGTTCACATAGTACAGGCCCRTATAGGATCATGGGTCCCTACAGCAATTCTATTAGAGGAGAAATTATGTTTATAGTTGCTTTTAGTGTAATTTGCAGACAGAAACAAGACGACTAGTTTGCCAAAGGTTGTAATTAAAAAATCTTCATGTTAGAGAAATATTTTAAAAATACTTGATGAAAAGCCTGCTGATACTTCCTTTTTCACTGGCGACGGAGCATGGAGAACGGGAACAGAGAGTTCATTTCAACTCTGGCACGACACAAACTTCAGAGTGTTTCAAAGGTTTATAGCAGTTTTCCTAGATTATATAAACTACCAAGCCACAGTTACACAAATCATGGCTCTTTYCAGAATGATCCTAGTTACACAGTTATTACACTTGTGTTTCTTTTTGTCTGAAACACATTAAATATTTGTCAGTGCAAAAGTGTATTTATATAGGAAAACTGTTAATCTCTTTATTAAAAAGAATAAAAATAAACTAACAACTCATAATGGTATAATTCTTTGCCTATGAGTAAAATACAAGATTCTGAATCTACATTATTAAAATGCATTCTGAGGAGTTTCTACTGGTATAAGTTTTTGGATTTGAAACTCACGCATCAAGATGTGTCTTCATCACACTGTAGCGTTAAAAGCTTCTGGGAAATGCAACATTATCTGCATCACTGCACACCATAACACATTGGTCTAGGCGTCAGGGGGGTGATGGGTCAAACCTTTACCACAGTTCAGATGTTTGGGTGTACACCCCACAAAATCAATACGAACATTTGGGCCATATCTGAACAAATCAACATTACCTCATTTGCAAAACTCAACTGAAGGAAATCTTAAGAACAGCATTTCTCACATGAGGTTTCAGTAATTCTGCCTTTGTTATGGATACGGCTCTAACAGCCCTTTGGTATTTGGGCAGAAACCTGAGAAGAGTGTTCAGAAATGTGTACCATTTAATATGAATCAAAGTACTCTGATAAAAAATTTGGCCCTTTGCTGCTTCTTAGGTTTCCATCTATTAACTGACCAGGTTTCTCCAGCTGCCAGCATGAGTTACGTTCTTTAAATACAACAGAGCATTTTTGGGGAAATCTTGTGCCACATATCTCAGCAGGTGTTAAAGCTCTTCACTGGGCAGTTTAGGAGCTCATCACRTTTGACCATTGGTTATCAAAGATGGACCCAACATCAAAACACGGGACTAAAAACTCCTTTAATTAATGAGATAATACAAATCCAACTCTCAACTTTATCGTGTGAACYTTTCTCCGTGGCAAGGTCAAACCAGAACTCAGTTCAAACATCCTCAAATTTCAGGAATGCTTGGATTCAGCTCCGATTTTGGATCTAAACTTCATAGCTTTGATCCACTTGTTATGAAGTCTGATCTCATCCTGGATAAGCAGCAGCATTACTCAATAAAGAGAGTTAATACTAGAACTGTGACATTGGGAAAACCTGCTTGACAAGCCAGCTTGTTTAACCAACAGAAATAGGTTGCCAAGATCATGAGCCAGGAAACAGTTTAACAAAAATCAATGAAGAAATTACAAGTGACTAATAAATTCATACAGTGAGTATAAGCAGCTGAAACTAGGGAAGAACCGGAGATAAAGACAGTAAACAGTCTGCGCGGAGGGCGGCATCTCGCCGCTGCTGCACTGATAAAACCACAGCCTCATCGCCTCTGCTAAAGTGATTTGGTTCCACCTGGTTAAAAACCAGGGGATTTAACAAAATCTGCTCTAGGTTGCCTTTGATGGTTTAATTGCTAGTCTACTTTTCCCCACAGTTTCAACTTTAATCTGTTCATCAATTGCTCACCCAAATAGAAGTATCKGACAGAATACTTTTTAATACCATAATTGCACCATGTGAAGCCAGGGCTTGAACRCAGTACGTCACAGAAGCAGCTTTTCTGGAGGAAACAGAGATGTCCTGATCCTGAGCAGAGAGACGATTTACTAGTAAGGTGTTACACGGACCAAGAAAAGAAAAAGTCAACTTTTCTTTTGGGGAGTTTGAGGTTTTCATCTTCCCACGGAGCTCACAGCACTTACGGAAACAGCTGAGGAACAGCTATGGCATGAGGCGAGGCATTTTTTTCTTTTGGTTTTTGTCTTTTGTCCTGTAGGCAGAACAAGGTGTGAGCAGTGGTTAAAGCACTCTTCTGTCCTACAGCTGTTACGACACAGTAAGTTTGATTTAAGTTTGTGTTCCTGACCCTTATTTCTCCAGGCCGTAATAGATGTTGCGTGACATTTGCCTTGATTGGAAGGACAGAGAAGGTGACCACAACGGGCACGGATTTGATCACTAAAAMCACAGGGTGCTACACAGAGCCCCGTTAAACACCAGATTACTTTTTAATACTGTTTGTGCATCCACTGCATTCACATATTTCATCCTGTTTCAAGRCTTGCAGAGGCTGTGCTGTCTACAGTTACCCCGCACCTTCCTTCGCCTGCCCCGCAGCACGCAGGGGCCTGGGCTGCAGAAACGCCGCTGTCTCACCCAGCGAGGAGGCAGAAGCTGAACAGTGATTCCTGCTAACCTGTCGGGTCAGCGCTATCCCTACAGCAGCGGGAGTGCTGGGACGGTCGTGTACCTGTTGCTCAGCAAGCCACACCACTACAACTAATACAGAACAAATCAGTGAATAAAACGACTGCAGGCACTTTAAGGCAGAACAAGGTAAAGAAAATGGCAATCTGATTGCAGCTYGCTTGAGCAAAAGAAAAATGTTAGGTACATTTAAATACGTTACATTTAAATTTCCCAGCCTCTAGAAATTCAAATGAGCCTCATGTCAGCTGTTTCCTGGAAACTCCCGATAGTTAGATACACTCATTGCATGCTCTCTTTATCTGGACACTTCCATCTCACATACCCAACGCCAACTCTGGAAGCTTTCCCCARCTGATTTAGTAACAGTTGAAACTTGCTACCGGTCATCAGACGAGTTAGTTTGGATCATATGGCAACATAGCAAAGTATGTCTCAGAGCTGCCTGAAACACGTTCAGGGACGCGATGAGCCCGCAGGCCCTTTGCCCAGGTCCCACCGAAGGGCCRAGCAGCGCTGCCCGCTCCCGAACGGCACCGCGCGGCGTATCTGCAAGGTCACGTCAGAGRCAGCCGGCGATGAACAGCGACAGTCCATGGTCGCTTCTCCCCTACCTTTCTGAAAAACGTGTTATCCAGGGCTTCCGCTTCTCCCCATAGCTCTAGTAAAAATGCAGTTTCCTCACGTCTTTCAGCAAGGACTCATTTTCTAATAGGAGGGGAAATATTCTCTGCTTGGGATGTTAGAGTGAATCAACTGCAAGCATATATCCAGCTATAAATTTGACTCCGAAATGTGTTGAAAGGTTAGATTTGTAAAAATGTAGGCAATTTGACACCTCTAGATCACAGCAAACATTAGGCCACAAAATTGAGCCTCCAGACTGTGGGTTAATTCCAGGCTCCCAAAAGTGTCTCTTGGAAACTATTTCCACAGGGAACAAAATAACTAATGTAATTGGAAACATTGGAGAAGCAATGGGGAATGAAAGAGGATAAAGAGAGGCGGAAAATACACACCAAGATGCATACATAGACATACAGTATAATTAGCTTCAGTCTATTGTATAACAGAGTCATAACAAATGAGTCAGCTCCTTAGGTGGTGTAATTAGACTTCAGTGGACCAACACCAATTTATAGCAGCTGATAATTATGATATATAATTATATGGACTGATTCTAATCTGTATAAATTGTTAGTAAACTTCAGTGAGGGCAATAAGGTCAATCCAGTGAAAAAATTGTGCAAGTGAGATACAAATCAGATGCCCAATAAAATAATAAAGTATCTTATGTTCACACAGCTGCTCTTATCCCAGGCAATTTTTTTTAATGAACTTTATGTAGACAGGAATTGCTTGGGGCACCATTAAAATGTGGCCCTTTCTGCGATGCTACTCAGCAGTTCTTGAATAGTTGCAGGAACAGTATACCCTAGCTGAGAATGGCAGGGCAGGAAAATGTTACATCCATTTGAAAGCGCAGGGGAAATACTGGCTGGGAGGAAGAAATTGGCCATACCTGACTTAGGATGGGGTGCTGGATCTGATAGCTGCATGCTTTCAAAATGCATCACCAAACAACACACCGGAGCTCAGTGCCTTTTGCCAACTGAAACCGTCGCCCCCTTAAAAAATCGGAGGCGTGGGTAGAGTTYTCTTAAGATCTCCAGTATGAAACGAGTGCAGAGGCATACCTTAGACCCTGTCTCCAATAATTATGTCTTTCAGTCTAGTCCATGAATCTCGCCTATTAGTAAAAAAMCGAAGAGAACTCCAGAATAAGCTGTTGGATTTGGTATATTGCTGGCTGTGAAAGCAAGCCAGGGTTCCTCCGAGAGCAGATAACAAGCATATCAGGAATCGCTTCTGAGGTCAAATCCACGCCCTTAGAGCTGACCTCATTATAGGCTATACCTTGCTCCCACTGAAACCAATGGCAATGATTCCTACAGTTTGCTGAGATGTCTATGTACTAGTCAGCCCTGAGAGTCAAAAAATCTTGGCTATTTCTCTGTCTGCCACTTCCACCAGATTTCTTGGTGTATTTTGGGGAGGGCTGAGGTCTCTGCAAGCACAGATGAAACTTCAGGGAGTGCCCCGAGGTACTGTCAGTGAAGAGGAGATGCCAAGGCGATGCGCATGCTCTCTCCCTCTCCTMGGGGAGGAGTGAGAAGGGGCCTGGTGCAAGGTGAACGAACACGGACCCAGAGGCTGCCCAGCTCACACCAGAGGGGCCGCTGCRGCTGCCACAGCACTGCTGCTCTCCAGCCGAAACCTTGCATTGCAGAAGTTCCACCGCTGAGGTGCTAGGCCATCGCTTTCAAAACAAACTCTCAGCATCCTTTAGTTTTTTACCCACTGATGTCAACGCTATTCCCCATCCAAAGGTTCAAGCCCCTAAACCACACCTTGCTGTGGAACTACACGGCGCTGAGCCGGTACTTGGTACTTGCTTTGCCAGTTGGTACGCAGCAGGTTTGCATTTCGTAACGCACAGCTGCACCTCCGTCCGCTTCGAGGCTTTTGCACTTTGAGTTACAACACGGGTGCCATGCTCTCTCCTTCCACCTTCCCTCTCCTCCAAGAAGGGTGCCAAGATGGGTGAGAAGAGACAGCAAAGAGAAGTTTCTCATGCTCTGTGAGAAAGAGAGAGCTAGGAAGTCGGGCAATCGAAAAGAAAAAACAACAGCAAAGTAAAGCTTCTCCCCTTGGCTCTCCTGTCCCCACCCAAGTGTAAGGAAAGGAACTACAGCTCAATTCTCCTGATAAATCAGAGTTTTTCTGGAGGGAGCAGAAGCAACTAAAAAGGAATGTAAATGATCTTTGACCAATGACTTTTGTCTAGTTGTGGTTTCTGGTTTTCTTGTTCGGTACGGTAATGAGTGTGTGTACAGCAATGTGTTCAACGTGCACAGTGCTGAGAGATTAGAGAGYGAAGGATGGCATGGGACATGTCAATATGGATCTGCAATGATCAAAGGAGGCTGTCTCTTCTGGGCACAAGCCTGGGTTGGGTTACAGCAAAGGAAAAATGCGAAGTGCTTCATAATGTGTTTTCTCTGTATTCTCTTCTCTAGGAACACCGTAAATGGAAGAACATCTTCTCCCCTAACAATCTATTTCCTGCATGTGGGTCCCCCAATAAATATRCTAAAGTTTTGTTTGAAGTATACAGTTTGCTAGGAAAACAGAMTTGCCGTTGTTTAAAACAATAATAATCACGAGTGCTGTTTAAAAGCTGAAGTAAGGTTATGCGCATATCTTTGCTCTGACTAGTTATCAGCCATGAATCTTGTACTTAGGTAATTATTAGAGGTTTCTTTTTTTAAGGGATGATTTACTTACCCTGTGACCCTGCCAGATTTTCTTTCTTTTTTTTTAATATTTGAATTTTACACATTAAGTAGGGCAWGCTCATTTTTCTTCTGCCTTTGCCCTCTTTTGAGTTATGAATCCCTTCAGTGAGTAATGAGCAGTTGGCAACTTTTATGCATAAGAAAGAAGATTCAATGAATTCCAAATATGCTACATGGACGCTCCTTTTCCTACATAAAAAGTATAATATTTTTATGAATTGGGCCCACGATGATCTGGCATTAAATCACTGCCTCCTTTCTTCTCTGTGCTCTATTTGTGCTCAGGGGATGTGCAGTCGCAATGTGTTATAAATTCAACAGAATTACTAATTAAAAAACCTACTGTACAAAAATAGAACAAAGGGTGGAATTAGAGCCAACAGGATCTGAGCCAGTGCAGTGGTCCTGGGGAAATGGTCTGGGCTGCAAGGCAGGTGATCTGATCCTCATCTGGGATTAACTAACGTAGCTCTCTTGCTCCAGATGATTTACAATCCTGCAAACCCAGCCCCTCTGCAGACTTTCGGCAGCGGGCGCCAGCAGGGCTCCTGGCCTCCTGTTTCCCATTCTCTCCCCAAAGGGGATGAGCAGGTCCCATCGGCGCCATGAGAATTAGAGCCCATAGGAAATGAACGGCGCTTCTGGTCTGGCTCAGCAGGGCTTGGAAGGACCGTGGAGGATTTTCACTGACGGAAAGGTTTCGCACCATTCAACRGCAGCAGGCTGGTTTGCCTGGGAATTGTGCTGCTGGGCACTGAGCCCTCTGCGGCACCGTGAGAGCACGGCCCGGCTAGCGCAGGCTTCAGGGAAAGGAGAGTTCAAACAAGGAATTCTTAGAGTCTCAGCAAGAAAAGGTCTCAGCTAGCTGTCCTAACCATCTGCTCTAAAATGGAAGTGTTCAATAYTAAGGCAAAACACAAACACTAGAAAAGCAAAATACGCAAGGATGCACTGAGAGGTATAGTCTGCAGTGGGTAAGCTCATCCTTCTTTCCCCACTTCCAAGTATGAAAAGGTGCTCGATAAACAGAAACAATAAAGGCTGAAAGATGCATGCAAGTTGGTTGGTATGTCTATCAAAACAACACATCCCGAATACTGCCTGTGGGCAGACACTGAGCTGACCAGCGTGTCAGGGAAAAGTATGCCTTCATTCTGCCAARAGTCTTTAAAAATAATTATATAGGAGAGATATTTACAAAGAAGTGTTCCTGGGATGCTCTAAGCTCCAACAGAACAGAAAAATACCTTATTAGAAATTCAAACTGGAAAAAAAATTTAATGCATCTTGCAATTCTCTCTGCATGGCCAAATCTCTCACCCTTGGTTTCTCTGCTGACTTTAGCGGGCCCTGTGCATGCACAGAAAGYCCCTCTGCACTGGGAGAGCTGCTGAATGAAATGGCTTGCTACAGCAGCACCCAAACCACTTCTGCATCATAGGTCAGCTTCTGAACTAACGTGCAGGTTAACCATAAACAATTTCAGCCCACTTTAGACCTCTGTGCTRTAGAAATCAGTGGCTCAGCAGCTAATTCACAAATGGCTCAGTTGACCATGCAGTGGGGACACAGCCGATAGCTGAGGGCAGTGACCTCGTCACTCAACCTCAGCTAATCTGTCCCCATTTGCCAGAGACAAGAAAGAAAGAAGACAAAAAAGAAAGGGCTACTGTCTGATGTCCCTTACAATTCTGCATCACACATTCAAAAATAACTAGTCCTCCAGAATCAGAAGGTGAGTTAAAAGTCACAAAACTTAAAAGCATTTCTGGATTCTTAGCTAAGCGCCATAAGCCCATAGCGTTCCTTTACTGAAAGGTTTTGCTACAACTCTGAACCGAAAGCCTGCACCCTTCCCAAGTTGCCTGACTTGTCACGTAGCTCAGCCTTTGGCAGAGGAGATGCTACTGAAGCCAAACAGCACAGATCATACCCGAGTSTTTGTTATGCAGTACATACACGACCCATTTCTCTCATTGCAAAGAAGTTTCACTTACACTCTGAATTCATCTTTCCCCATGTTTTCTCTTTTTTTCTGTAAGTTCAGTCCAGAAACCTAATATATTGTGATAGAAGTGACTGGATAAAACCCTGCCAGAAGTACAATGAGAAGCACACAGGCACAGGGTTTCTGCACAAAGAAACATGCAGCTCATCTGGAAGTGACTCCGATGTTCAGCACAAGGCATGGGGCAGCGAGCCCTTCCCAAATGAATTTATTAAGTACTTARTGGTGCTCTCCTAATGAGCAGAAGCTTCAGAAGGAAGGCAGCAGAGCTGATCATGCCACCCAAGTCTGCCTCTCCTGTGCCTTATGATACTGGACAAGTCCCTGCTTTACTTCTTGCAGCCGTCAGCCCTCCCACATTTGTCCTGTTTGCTCAGGCCCACGTGTTCCTGGGGCAGGGACTCTCTCGCTGTATTCAGGTAGGTGGGACCTCTGGGCAGGCTGAAAGGCAATGCGCTGCATAATACTCTTGGTCACACCTATGTAAACCTGGAATAGCTCAAACCGGTGGAGCTTCTCTAGATCTCTATGATTTAGACTGAGATCTCCATGATCAAGGGCTCAGTTTTGGGGCCGGTCTTGTTTAACATCTTTATCAATGATCTGGATGAGGGGATCGAGTGCACCCTCAGTAAGTTCGCAGACGACACCAAGTTGGGCAGGAGTGTTGATCTGCCTGAGGGTAGGAAGGCTCTGCAGAGGGATCGGGACAGGCTGGATCGATGGGCCGAGGCCAACTGCATGAGGTTCAACAAGGCCAAGTGCCAGGTCCTGCACTTGGGTCACAACAACCCCAKGCAATGCTACAGGCTTGGGGAAGAGTGGCTGGAAAGCTGCCTGAGGGAAAAGGACCTGGAGGTGCTGGTCGACGGCCGGCTGGACATGAGCCGGCAGTGTGCCCAGGTGGCCAAGAAGGCCAACGGCATCCTGGCCTGTGTCAGGAATAGTGTGGCCAGCAGGAGTAGGGAGGTGCCCCTGTACTCGGCACTGGTGAGGCCGCACCTCGAATACTGTGTTCAGTTTTGGGCCCCTCACTACAAGAAGGACATTGAGGTGTTGGAGCGTGTCCAGAGAAGGGCGACGAGGCTGGTGAAGGGTCTGGAGCACAGGTCTGATGAGGAGCGGCTGAGGGAGCTGGGGTTGTTTAGTCTGGAGAAGAGGAGGCTGAGGGGAGACCTTATTGCTCTCTACAACTACCTGAGAGGAGGCTGTAGAGAGGCGGGTGTCGGTCTCTTCTTCCAAGTAACAAGCGATAGGACGAGAGGAAATGGCCTCAAGTTGCGCCAGGGGAGGTTTAGATTGGATATTAGGAAAAATTTCTTCACCGAAAGGGTAGTCAAGCATTGGAACAGGCTGCCCAAGGAAGTGGTGGCGTCACTAACACTGGAGGCATTCAAAAAACGTGTAGATGTGGCACTTCGGGACATGGTTTAGTGGGCATGGGTGCTGGGTTGACGGTTGGACTCCATGATCTTAAAGGTCTTTTCCAACCTTAATAATTCTATGATTCTATGATCTCCACCTCTAGACACCCACGATCCAGGTGATCTCCATGACCCAGATGCAGATCTCCATCTCTGTGATCTGGATTCACCATCCAGTCAGCCAAAATCCTCTGCTCAACCACCCCAGATCCTCAAACTGTCTCAGAGGAAGAGGTTTAACCTATGCTAGGAAATCAAYGTTCTAGGAAATTACTATTTATTATTCCATACTATTTCTTTGCCATTTAAAATGCCAATCTGTTACCAACCTCTATAGTCCCTTATGATAAAAACGTCAGTCGCTGTAGTGCAGATCAGCTGCACTCCCCTTTGCACAAGCTTTTATCGTTTCAGTCTCTCCTTGCCGCACGACACCTGGCTCACATCTCCCGCAAAAGCCCGGACACTGAGCAGTCACTCAAAATCCCCTGAGCACTCTGCAATTTGGAGAATTATGCCGTGTTAAAAACCCACTCTCCCATCAGTAAAGCTTGGAAAAGCCAGACAGCTGGACTCACTTCGGTGTAGTTTAGCTGAGATGTCAGCCCTCTTAAGGAGGAAAATACTACTCAGTGTGAGTAAAAGTGGTGCCATCTGCTCCAAAGAGAAGAGGGCTTTGCAGCATGGCCTGAAGGTCAAATCCTGTTGGACTCCGAATCAGAAAGTGCTGTAGCACATACAAATGGAGAATGCTCTAGCAAATCCCTCCGCCGACCGCAGCTCCAGCATCTGCAGCCAACAGCCCTAATTGAGGATTTATTTAGGCAGTAACTGGTCTTCTGGAGTGATGAGAGGTGTCAGGTTTTTGAAGAAATAAGCTCTCTCTTCTCCCCATTGTGACCAGCAATTTCTCAAATCTTGAGCATTTATTCAAGTGACCAACCTTCAGTAGCAAATGGCTTGAGTTTTGACGTTTAATGTTGCAAGGACAGCAGTAGGCAGCTTTTCTTGTTTTCAGCTCTTTTAGAACACTGTTTTGCCTAAAGCAAAATATGGTTTCAAGCAGTCTCACTCCACCGGTACTTTCTCCTTGCCTCAGCTAACAGCACTTGTGTATGTATTAAAGATGTTGCAGCAGAAGTTGATGCTACAGGGCTTGCTCACTTATTTCAGATAGTCAGCAATCCAACTTTTTTAAAATGCACTTTTTATACAAAAGAATTATTTGTTCCTTTTTTGTTTTACAACCCAATTTCAAAGCTTGTGAAAACTTGGGGAGGGGGGAGGGGAGAGTCATGCGCTTGATTGAGACATCAACATAACATGACATTTTACAAAGACTGTCAATATGCCTCCTTAAAGAGACACTGCCGTATTAGTTTAAGTGACTGGGTTTGCCGAGATTTCTTTAAGGTTGACTTAAATGTCAGATGCCATTAGCTCTGGAAGTTCAAAGAGTCTACCACTGCGAGCATCTTGTGCAGTGGAGGTTGAAAGGGTCACAGGTAAGCAAAGCCAYGCTAAAACACTGCCTACCATGCCTATGTAGGAAGTAGCTCCACAGTGAAAAGCAGAAACCAGAGCGTTGTAGATAGAGGATTTATGTTAATGTCTTCTCAAATACAAAACCAGGTCTAGACTTGTACCTCTGCAGCTTCTAGCTTCCTAGCTGAAGTCTCACCGCTCTCCTCATCTACATGTAAAGGGGAAATCTGCTTGCATTAAACCTTCAGAACATGTGTGTGTCTTTGAGGATAAGAAAAGTGAACTATTGATTAGCAATTGACAAATGCAATAGAAATGTTATATGGGCCGAGAAAGACCCATACATATTTTATAGCTGTGCCAAATATGAGTGACAGCAAACAGCAGGAGGCTTGAGCACAATATTGATTACTTYAAAAAACTGAGAAAGGCACCGTGCTGAGGACTGGGAGGATAAAGAGGAGAGGCAACAAGCAGAGAAAACAGGAGCAAAGCCATTAAGGATGTTGTGCTACCAGACACTGCCAGACTAGGAAACTGAGGAGACAGTCAGGTGGAGAGCACTGCTCTCTCCTTGCCAATCAATAATACCATGTCAAAACAYAAAATGCATGCTTTTGCTCTTAAGTAAAATGTGTCTAAGATTTTTAAAAGCATTGATTCAAGATGGATCAATGAAAATCTAGGTGTATTTTCCTGTGCAAAAAGCGGGTAATAACACTTTGTAGATAATCACACAACAGAAGAGATTTCCAATGCTGGTTATAAATGTCCTATTTATATTACAATCTTTTTGTCAGTTAAGGTTAACAATAGTAGGTCAAGGAGTCTTGCATCGTTGAAGGGGGGAAGGCAGACATGTAAATCATAGAATGGTTTGGGTTGGAAGGGACCTTAAAGATCATCTAGTTCTAACCYCSCCYGCCATGGSCMGGGACACCTTCCACTAGACCAGGTTGCTCAAAGCCCCGTCCAACCTGACCTTGAACACTTCCAGGAATGGGGCATCCACAGCTTCTCTGGGCAACCTGTTCCAGTGCCTGACCACCCTCAGAGTGAAGAATGTCTTCCTTATATCGAATTTCCATCTACCCTCTTTCAGTTTAAAGCCATTACCCCTTGTCATATCACTACATGYCCTTGTAAAAAGTCCCTCTCAGCTTTCTTGTAGTAAATGTGGGAGCATGGGATCTCTTTAAAAGATGAATGCAAGGACAGGGCTGAGCTTGAGCAGGAGAGGCTAGGAAACATGGATCCTCTTCAGCTCCACTTCCAAAGAGCTTCCAGGTGCTTTTTCTCTAAACCTCTTTGCAGGTTCAAAACCCCAGACTCAAGAGCAATGCTCAGCTGAGAGGCAGTGATCGAATGTGCTCTTCAGGGCCTGTTCCTGTGAGTACTGGTTTCTTCAGCAGCTGCTCAGCTGTGAGGTCCTGGCAAGGCTGGGGCTGGTGTCGAAAAGGCTCTGCTACTATAACCATTCCAGCAAAATTTGTTCTAGCAATTCTCATCTCCCAAAAGTATGTTTGGTGGTAGAGTATACAATGGTCCTCTAATTAAGCAAGCTATGCGAGGATAATTGCAGCTACAATTAGACTTTTGCCTAACAAGGTTTTGGCCAGCATAGAAATGGCATTAAAACCAAAACAGAAAACACATTTATAATTGGCATCATCTTACCAGTATGGAGAAAGAAGGCTTTAAGAAAGAGGAAAAAATGGATGTGGACTCCTAACTGCCCACTTCTCCCTCAGAGAGAACCCAACTTTCATTCCTGAGGATGAGCAGCAAATTTAAGTGAACAAGATGTGCATTTCAGATGCTCAGAGGGAAACAGAAAAAAGAGAACTGCACCTGCAGAGGGCAGCTGGAGACAYGAAAGGTACCTCAGAAATGGATCTCACTACCCTTGGAAAGCAGTCCTGGTATCCACACGGCACACTGCAGCGTTAGGCAGATACCTGAGCGGGGTACGGGTGTGCCTCATTTGCTGCGCAGACGGTGACTTCTTCTGGTTCCTGAGCTGGCCCCGGGGTCCCTGCGCAGACCCGCGCCACCTCGAATGCTGCCCTCAAGGGAAGCGTTTGTGCTGCTGGTTGCAAAGCAAGGCGCTGGGTTTGTGAACATCACACAGCTTGCACTGGGGGTTCTCTCTTTGACCCATCAGGAAACAAATTTTGGCTTTTGCTTATTAGACTAGAACACTGAAGTGGAACACTATGGCAAAGGAAAAGCAATTACTCCTCTTTCTTCACCCAAAAAAAAGCTTTGGAATATTTTAGAAGAACACAAATTCCAGACAGTGACTTAAAGTGAATCTCATCCTTAATCACTCATTCTTCAACAGGCACTGACTGTTGGGTTTTTTTCAAATGCAGGTGAAAAATTATCTTTTTTTTTTTTTTAAGAGCTATCCCACAGATATAGGTGAATGGTATAAGAGGAAGGACAAGAAGAATTGTCCACAACCCACTTGAGCACTAGCATGTTTCCAAATCACCCAGATASTTGTAGAAATAACTTTCTTACAACATTTAAGTGGTTTTTTTCTCTCTTATTCAAAGGCACAATTTTTCCATAACAATGCGATGTTTCACTGTCCCGAACACTTACATGCCCCTCAAGTTCTAATACTGATGCAATAATTCCTTGGCATCAATAAAATATATTCCCTTTGCGAACTCCCGCTGTTTCCCTCATCATCGGTAAAAACTGAAAAGCCTTACAAAAATAATTATTTTGCTGCACACTGTTTTTCATTTTTGATAGAATCTTAACCGCAGACTTCTGTGAATGCATATCTAAGGAAAACCTTGTCATTATTTCCACTGACCTGAGTAATTAGGTAGGAGCCAGAACCCCCTGCCTCCTGATTGGCGAGGTGTACTGCATAAAGCACGCTTAGCAAGTCTCCCCTCCAGCAGCCAAACAGCGCAGGCTATGGAAAGCAGAACGAAAGAGAAGCATTTGGAAAAGCGAGGGGCATAATCTAATGGACTGCAGCTAGAGCACCAGGGTGGGGAGAAAGAGCATAGGATGGCTCATGATGTGGCCCTCTGGAGAATGACTCCAGCGGGTTCAAAACACATCATGTACACCGGCTCTCCTGCTGTGGTCACCGTGGCGGCCTGCTGCTCCCGCTCCCTCGGGATTCCCTCTGAAAGGGGCAGTTTCCCCAGATATTCACAGGGAGGTGTCCGCTCCAGTCTCTGTGCTCCTGGATCCAGCAGCTGTGGACTGTGGCCAGGGAGCACATCTGCCCTCTACTCCTCAATTTTTATGCTGGTGTTATGAAAATGACATTTACCTATTCCCTGTACAGGGCTGTGGAGCAGATCGATCAGGCAGCTTATATATCCTTCCTTCTGTAATCTCCCAAACTAATTAGCTCCCAAACAGATACCATGCCAGCAGGCCAGATCCCTCCAGCTTCACCAGTAAGAACAGCAGGTGGGAGAATAGCTSCACACACGTTCCCTGCTTGGCCCTTTTCTAAAACTGCTTGTGACACTAATTGATTGGTGCCGGTAGTGATGGTGGCTGAGACGCACACAACCCACAGGGAAGCTGTTCAAAGCTGCGGTAATGAGTAACCTATTGCTGCTTGAAAGCACAACGATGGGCTTTGAATTCTGCTACGATTACCTGGGCTAGCCAGACCTCTGTCCCCTCCCAGTGTTCAGAGATAAATCATATTTAACCTATTTGAATTTTACGCTAACGACCTGTGGGAAAAAAAAAAAAAGACGACAACTCACTTCAAACTACTTTGTGTTCGGCAGTATGGCAGAGGGACTTCAGAGAGAGCCTGCCTGGGAGGAGGCAGGGTCGAGTCAGCACACAAAGGTGCCCCAGGTTGTTGCCAGTGGGGGACTTGGAAATCCTGCTCTGCCAGCAGCTTTGCTCCGTGCACAAAAGCCCGTGCAGGCAGCGAGCCTCCCCGGCCCCCGGCAGCAGGGAATGTCAGGGCGTACACACAAGCTTCCGATGTTCTGGCAACCTTAAGCCAAAAAAGCAACCCCTCGGGAGCCTTGCCTGAAAGCACCAGCTACAACAGCCCTGAGACTACTCCAAACTGTGCTAAGGGCTGACTCCCAGCTGCCCCCAGCATCAGGGGAGAGGATAAAACCTCTTCAGAGGTCATTGGGAAGTTCCGAATCAAAGCGGTAAATGTAAAAAGCTGAGGAGACCAAATCAAATGGAAACAGTATCACGGGTGCAGCTCTTTTCTGATCACTACTGCTCATAATTTGCCATTACGCTCCAAGTTGATGCAGCTTTCAAAAACAATACATGGCTCTGTTGAATGATTTATGCAGCATGTGTTGCAGCAGACATTGACATTATAAAAAACTTCTCTGCAAACTAGCACAGTGATTAAAAATAGAAACAAAAATATACAACATCACAATCTAGAAATGAGCCAGCCCACAAGTCTCCTAAAATATACCTGCATCACTCTGGATAYCTCCAGCAACCACTCTAAAGTATCACCATTCCAGGAATTACTGCATTTKGGAGGGAGAGGTCTGTGATCCTGGGAAGCTTTGCAAGACCATGTCATCACCAGAGGAGGAGAGAAGTTGTATCGGCTGCAGGTAAACATCAGTGTCTCAATTGCAGCAAATACCTCCATGCAGAAAGAAAGTGTTTGCATGTTTGTTTTCTTTCCCCGCCTTGGCAAAAGCTCGGCGTTAAAATAAATGCCAATCGTAGCTGAAAAATTTCCTTGAAATGAGAGAGTCTACGCTGAGTACTACGCTAGTAGATAGGGGCTCTACTTCAAGAGCATCCTAATTTGTTCCAAGAATGAAGTAAATTCCTCACTTAATTCTAATGCCAGTTAATACAAAGAATTAATACTCACTGTAATAAGCCAACTGCTGCCTTGCTTCAGCCTCTGTGCACAGAGGAAGACAAGTCTGAGTCCTGGCCAAGTTCTCGATCTAGAGAACACGCATACAATGTTGGGTCCTTCACGTTCCCCATACTCTGCAGATCTGTGCAAACACAGCCCACCAGAATAACTTAGCATGATGCTGAGGCAATTCAAGCCATGGGGACTGTCAGGACCCATGGAGAGCTAGTCCGGAGCTGAGACATCCCACCTACGCTCAYGTTCTCCCAAAAACGCATTTTCTGCTCCCACCAGAGCAGGTGACACAAGTCCTCTGCTACCTCACAGAAAACACCAATTCCTCCCTCACAGAGGAAGCTTCAGTTAGAACAGAGCCGGAGCTGTAAGCTACACTAAGCAGGTTACATCTGAGCTCAGCATGGTGCCGTTTGCTTCTGAATGCATTTCAACCCAGTGGCTTTCATCTACAAAGCCCTCCAGGTCCTCCTGGCTCTCTCAGAATCTGATCTGCTCGATAACCGAGATCAGCRCCCGCATCGTTGCAATAATCATTGCAATACTTCTGTTAACAACACACAATAGCAACCTGGGGGACGGGTGGCTGGAGGGCAGCACGCACAGTCTTAAGATCAGTTTTCTCACCTCAGATTGCCTGGCCTTGGCTTGCAGCAGGCATTGGTATGAGAGACCAGGCACCTTGCCTAGGGTCATCTGGACAATTTAATGGGACTTTAACCTTCTGTCTCTGATGCAGCTACTGAAGTGCCCTTAYAGATTGCATATTCTCGTTAATTGCTGCAAGCATTTTGTATTTACTTCTTTGAATACCTAAAATACTGCCAGAAGCTTGAAAATGCACTTTCAAAGTTACGCATGTGCTATCAGATGGTAGCTGGAAACACATTTAGGTTTCACAGCAGTTAAATCTTTACCTTAGGAATATTTAGATGTCCTATGCATCCTTGGAGCATTTAAAACGTTGACAAGTCTCAAACAAGTCTATGAGATAATAAATACTGGTCTTTTTCTCCTGATAGGGCAGCAAAGGCAACAAATCTCAATTCTGTCAGAGAACCACTGCAAAAGCATGGGTACACTGGATGCACCAGGCAGCAAGAAATCTGGATCTTATTTTCTGCTCAGCGGATGTTCTGCTGATAGCAAAGCAGTGGGCAGCCATTTTACCAGCCAGTGCTTCTGCTTCCCCTTTTTTTGGCACTTTTAAATTAAGCTTTTTTTCCTCCTTTGGGTTACATTTTCCAGGGCAGGGACTCTTTCCTTCTACGCTGGAGCTCAGTTCAACAGAGCACCAAATCCATTTGGGACCTTGATGTACTACTGTAACACAAACCAGTCRGATTAGAAACAAAAAGTTTTGGGTTCTGAAAACACATGTTTTTCAGACTTCAGAGTTTAGTCAGGCAGTAATAGTAAAGCTGTTGAATAGTGTGTTTAAGACTCAGATGGAAAACAGAAACTTCCACAACCACAAGTTGTACAAGACAATACACATAACCCATTGAATGGTAAAATAGACTGTCTTTATCATGCTAATGATGATTTAGAAAAGCAGATGTTCGAGATCCCACCAAACATTTTATTGCCACTTCTATTCATTTGTACACAGCTTTAATGATGTCTCACTATATTCTCGACTATTTTTTGTTTATCATTGTAGGTAGATTTAGGATTGGTACCTCTCTGGTTAAATGGCTCTGGGTTTGCTTCCCAGACGAGGAGCTTTAAGGAAAAAAAAAATTCATTCTGGAAATAGCATCACAGCAGTGCTATCYGTAAGCATCCCCAGAATTATTCTGCCTGTTATTTAATTAGCTCAGACAAAGGTTGCAGAGTGCACAGAAATCTATCAAGGGATCTGCAGTAATATTTGGAGATAATGTCTTTTACTGCTTTATCATTAAAGTTTTATGTACTCTTGCAATTTATAGAAGCGATAAAACATTTCTGAAAAATATGGAAGAAGAAACAAGAAAGTAATATACATGAAATAAACCCTTCTCATCTTAAATTCCACTAGCACTGCACCCACGGCATCATTTAACAGTTTGCTAGGTCTGGTGTACAGACTACACTTCACTGGATCATGACAAACTACTTAGATCTAAATACATTTCCTCTATTTATCCCAGCTGGAAAATCTAAATAGAACTGTTTAAGTGAGAGTGAATATATCACTGTTTAGTTTACAAAAACTGTATCTTCCTGCTTCTCAACAGTTTCTCTGAACATGAACCTGGAATGTTACGTAAAATAAATAAAAATATGTCAGTAAGACACATTACAATTCAAGAAACAGTTATGGTTGTGATTATGTATGGGTAAAATTATCTGTTAAAGTATTCCAGCATTATACCCATTTCAAGTGACCTGAACAGAAATCTTGAGTATGGTAAAAAGCAAAGTTTGCTGTTCTCAACTGACACTCAAAGTCCAAGTCTTTCTGCAGGATTCTTCTGCAATCATCATAGTCAAAGAAAACCAAAAGAAGATGCATCATTTCAACAGAACCTCTTTCACTTCAAATTTGGTAGAAAACATCAAGTCATCCAGCACTGGGGTAGTTAAATGACTCATTTAATTTTAAAAATGAGTCTCTTCAGGGAAGAGATTGGCGCTGGGTGAATGAGAAGTGAATCTGATCAGTAGGATCTTTATTTCCAGTTTAGCACACCCCAGAGAGAGCCCAGCTTAGTTCTTAGTTCCTAGGCTAAGTTCACAGCTAGTAAAGGCCCATCAACCCTTTTTTTACCCTTTGAATTGGATTTTATGTCATTAAAATACTATAAATATAGAACCCAGCTTGGCCTTCTTAAGGAGACATATGTCTTGATTCATTTTATTTTGAAGAATATAGTTGAGTGACAGTACATGCTAAGCTTGGCATCATCGACAGGCTGCTAAGCTAGTTAGGAAACTTTTGCCAGTAAGTATCCATAGTTTAAAAGTGGTTCAATCAAATACTAACATCAGATACAGTAGCCACAATGTACAAATGACAGAATGAGCAAATTTTGTGGTCCTGGGAAGTCAAAAGATATTCTACAGCCACAGCAGGAAAAGCAGGAAAACTTAAACAGTGCATTAGCATAATTAAGTCAACTAATTGTATACATGTGAGCAGCGATATTGCATCAGCAATGTCATGATTTTGAAAGATAGTAGGGACAGAATGAATCACTTGTCAAGACTTTTTAAACACAATGTATTTGACAATAATCAGTGGATTCCCAGCATCAACAATCAGCAGCCTCAGTAACATTCAAGACTTTCTCATGCTTATTCCAGTGCCAAGTCACTGATTGCAGCCAGTATCCCCACTCTCACATATAAATCAAACAAAGGCCAATATGTACAYATACAGAGTGAGCCCTCCCCACCCTGCCTTGAACATCAATGCTACTTTTCTTACATATTCCTACTTTTTTTTTTTTTTAAACTAGAAGCCAGCTGTTGAAATCTGGACTCAATTCATCTAAAGTGTGAAAGATCATGTCAAGTGCAGGCAATGACTCACACCAGGAAGAAGGACACTTTGTGATTTCCCAACTATCTCATCAACTATGGTTTTAGGCAAATGACTAATGTTAGATATTGGATTATGTATTTTTGAAAGTGTGCCATAACCAAGCGTAGCTAGAAATTGAGCACACGGCTGAGTAAGGACATATGGAAGAGGTCTTTGTGCTCATTCTTTCTGGAAAAATCATAGCTGAAGAACATGGAAGAGAAAGAGACAACGCTTTTTCAGTGGAATCTCTTTGCATTTGGTAAAAAAAACTCCATGACATCCAGAAATGGGTCTTGTAAGTGCTTTTGATTTCTTTTTAAAAGCTGCTTCAAGGGAAGAACATGAATCCATATGCAATAGAGCAGAAAAAGGAGAATTCACTTTTTGGCTGTAGCTGCCATCTCTGCCGGAGAAGCCTGGTGATGGGGCCATTAGGAGGAGACCTGGGTTACTCTCCTGTTTCATCACTTTTCTGTTGCGTACAGCAAAACCTGCACACAAGTTTTGTGTACAGCCTTAGGCAGCTCCTTGTGCTCCCCTGTGCCTTTACTGCCATCTATATCTTGAGAATGATAGCACTTTGCTTTGTCACAGGGWTGTCACAAACCCATTAAAGAGATGCATTTGTTTACTGGAGCAATGGGTTTGCTGCAAGTACCTGGGTGAGGTAGCCAAAGAGATTCAGAGTGCTCTGTGGACATATCGCCACCGCAGTGACTTACAGTGACTTAGGACGAAGAGTGACTTAACGGCTTCATCACTGGCAGAAAATGAGAACACAGTTGAAGGATATGGAAACCTTTTTTCGGCACTACTACCAGGGCTCTGTGGAAGAGAAAGTGAGCAGAGAGAGTCCAAAATAAAGCTATCCTGCTGCACAAGGTGATGTGGCTGAAATTTCTTCCATCTTCTATATAGGAAAATATAGAAAAGTTTGCCTAACTCAAAATGTTACAGTTTACATCAAGAGATCATAGCCATATGGTAGGGCAATGGTCAACACAGGCAAAACAGCTATCTAGAAGACACTGTGCAGCAGCACCTTCCCAGAGTTCAGTTTTTGTTGTGCCTTGATGAAATATTTTAAGGTTCACTCAATTCACGGCAAAACACCTGAACTGACTCAGAGAGCTTGAGGCACTGCAATCATAGAATTTCCTGTTTTAAATTTGCAGTGAAGATAATTTAGCCTCTCACCAGTTTTCAAGTGTTAACATCCATGTCCCAAAAATAAAGCAGATATAAGAAACCAATGAAAACATTGGTATAGGAAAGCAGCAGTAAGGAGTTTACAAGTAAATAAAATAATCTTATCCCCGTGTATCTATGTGCTCTTGCATCTGTACTTTATTTATCTGTAACTCTTCACAATTGTAGGAAAAAATATGGGCTTTGTCTAGTTGGAGGGACTGGTTTATCTCTGCTCCTGACCCTTTAATTTGTCATCTAGCCAGCATCTCCTYGGTGAGAATGTTTCTGGCACTCCAAGGCTGCAGTTAACTTAATAAGGAATGTAAGCACAGTTAGATAAATTAATTTCAAGGTCAAGCACACTGACAATGGAAAAAGGATGCAAGTGGCAGGTAATAGAAGAAAATTCGCATGCATACTGATACACTGTTAAAGGCAGATGTTACTGGATAATTTAATCTCAAATGTAACTGATGTTTTCAGTTGCCCTTTTCCATTAAAAGAATTGTAGCAGATGCAAAAATCAAAGATTATTCAAAGAATTAAGATATGAAAAGCATGTTAGATCACTAAACTCCAATTAGTTAAATTAAATTGTATACCATTATCTACCTGTAGCTTTATTGGTAGCCAGCATTAGCACTCAGCTTGAGCAATAATAAAATTAGAGAATAACACTTTAATTGAATTGCACTTAAAAGGATCATGCTGACAAATGTGATTGTATCTGGCTGTAATGCACACCTTTTTCAACAATCATTAAATCCAATGAAATGAAAGTCACAGGATCTTGACAGCTCTGAAATAATCTGTGAACCATGCTGTATCTCGCAGTTCCTAATCAATTTAGAGAAGCCTCATTAAGGCTCTGCAGCTAAAGAACACTTAAAAATCAAAACAAATTACAACATGTTATGGATAACTAGCTAATCATATCGATACAACAAGGATGTATTGTGTTGCAACAATTCATTTCCTTTGTAAGAAGTGTTTGCCATGGATGATTTAGAAATTGTTATTCATAACTGCGATCAGCCAGCCCTAATGTCAGGTTTTTTCATCTTTGCTCATAATAAACATTTCTTATGCTGTGTCTTCACTGTATTCTGGATCTAATACTGGACTYTATGATTGCGTGCCTGTTAATTATTTGTGTGTCTGTGTGTATATTTATTTCTCTCCTTTGCTGTTTTTGTCTCTCTCTTGAGTATGCAGAAACAATGATGTGTGATTCTGGGAACAAATTAGACATTATCAGATACCCATGTGAATATTTCTTGGCAATTTTTGTTCCCCATGAGTAAGTACTTTGTTGCTGGATTATTTAACAGCCAATAACTCACCCTCACTCTCTCCTACCTTCGGTGGCTGTTTCCTTTTTATATGGCAGCTAATACAAAATAGTGTACCTTGATGTAACACTTACACATAAGCAATTTGAGCTGGGTAATTTAGCAGATTAATGAGACCAGCAAACAGGCATTTAAAACTGAGGCATATCTGTGGCACTCATTTTTGATCTACTTAGTCAACATGGACTTGGCCAGTCACCTTTCCCAGTGGACTCTTCCCAATCACATGATAAATCATTCTTACTCAAATACTTCTTTTTAAAGATTCCCCCTCAGCCTTAGTTGATAAAAGTCCCAAGCATCAGACGGAGTGCATGGAACCAGATACAAGCTCCTTTGCTCCAACATGGACATTATATTTAGTCAGTTACTCTTGCTGTTGATTAATGTTCCTTTAGCTTTGAGCCTTTGAGGGATTGTTATAGTGTGACTTCTGCTCTCAACAAAGCATAAAATTGGATACAACACTAAAGAGGCACTATATAATACCATCCTGTTTTCCGTCCATCGGACTGATTTGCATGGACCACTCCAGACCGACATGGGAACAGACCTTAARATGCAATAGTAGATTAAGACAGAATATGATACTGATGTTAAATACAATTTATAAAGCAGAGGTTAAGCTATCTGAAGAAATATGGCTTTAATAAATACATGCTGTTTCTTCTGTTCTCTTTCTGCATGAAAAGCAGAGCAGGATTCCAGACAACACATGGATTCCTACATACTATGTAAAACAGTTTTTAATGCTTGCCCAAGGTATACAAAGTGGCTATTACATAGGGAACATACTACTCAGCAAAGGCAATAGCAAGTCCATAAACATTTGAGAGGGGGTTAGAGATTTAAACATAAAGATAACAGATCCAATAACCAATCAGAAGTTTAACACCAATTAAAATTAATATTATTGGCATCATGGTAGTACCTAGAAGTCCAGTCACGCCAGAACCCTTTTGTACATGGCAGAAAAAGAAACAAAAGATGACTCAACCATCTCCCAATATTCTTCTCCGGGAGTGCAAGGAGGGTTTGGGCCATTGAAAAACCAAGCGCCCTTAGCCCTAAGGACCTGATCCAGCTCTGAGTGACYCCCGCGGCTGTAACCCCCTTCAGCRGCGGGATGCACGCTTGCCTCCGTGCAGCGCGGAGGAGGCGAGCCCTTTCAACGGGTTAACTCAGCAGCTGAGTGTGYGAGTTCGATACCCTGGGAAAACCCTTTCCTTGACCCCCCCCACCCCTGTGGCCAACATGCTGTACCTGCCCCGGATAGTTTCAGTGCCTGACCTCCTCTGGCGTAATGCACTACGCACACACTTCCATAACCCGGCAGATGTAGGGCTTTATCCTGCACTTACTCTTACTTTTGACAGCCAGGACAAATACCATTAACTGCACCTGAATTACAGTCATGGCACGGAGGTCGGCATGGGAGGCTCTAAGTCTTTGCACCGTCCTGGACAAGTTCAGCTGGATGGCCCGTGCACAGCAAGGAGCTGTGTCCTTCCACCTCGGACTGTCACCTCCGCCCCTGCAGAAGGTGCTTTAAAAGAGTGGCCATTGTTTCTAATGCACAGACTTACACTTAATTTTCACTTTTCCCAGGCGTAAGTGACTGGCAGTGGATGCTAAATGGATGCAGGACTAGGAACACACAACTTGWGTATGGATCTTATAAAGGAAAGAAACCCTAAAGACAAAAATAGAGATTCTGGGAGGATAAACAGTTGTACGCAAACACCAGTAAGTTTCTCTCTCTCGTTCTTTCAGGAGAAGTCTCCAACCTCATCCTCTAGTGAGGTGTTGAAAGGCTAACGTTGTGGAAATAAATGTCTGTTTATAAACWTCAGCACTCTAAAGAAATACAACGACCCACTGGAACCAGGACTCACTGGGACAAGAACAGCTACTTGAGACTGGGAGAAAAATGGGAAAAAGCTCAGCAACGTAAGGGAAGAAAACCTGACTGCTGTGTCAAGCATCCCGCTCCATTTTGCTATATGGAGCACTCTTTACATAACCCAGCAATTAATTAGAAACAACACATGTGTGTGGTTCCCCTTGAGGCAGTGAAAAATAACTAATGTACATGTGCAGTAACTTTCCTTTTAGCAAGAAATTTCATCAGGCTATTTCTGTTTTGAGCGTGTCAGATGGCAATAGCTCTGAAAGTGGCAAGGCTGGACCCAGTAACAAATGGATTTTGAATATGTTTATAAACAGGAATCCTGTCAATATTTTGAGGCCTGTATTAGAGAGTGAATGATGACTAGGCCTGCCAGAAAATATATTAAGAAAAAAAGCGGATGGGCCTCTGGGATATTCTGTCACCCGAGTCCCTGTTACGACCAACGCAGTGCCACGCACGCACCTCCCACGGGCCCTTCTCTGCCGGAAGCTGATGACAGTAACTTCGAGTTCCTTCAGGTTCAGTGGGGAGCCCACAGCCGCGGGCAGCACGAGGGCTGCCGAGAGGCTGCACCATGCCTCCCTCCAAAGGAGAGCTGTCCCTACCAAAGGCTTTTCTGTCCTTTTCGGGTGTTTACGTCCCACAGAATTAGCAGCCGTTCAGCAGACGACCCTGCAATACAACCYTGCAAAGAACCAGGCAGAATTCAGCAGATGCACACAGGATCTCTTGACACATACAATTTTGATTGACAAAAGGCTGAGTTATGATGTCTGCTAGTCCTTGACTGCTAGACGATGCCAGTTCTAAGCACAAAGTCTAAGCATAAATCAAAACTTAGGTAACCAGTATTGCCAAACACAAATTTTCAAAAGYCTTACATAATAATAAGCAAAAAGAAAGGTATTTGACATTTATTTCTGCATTCTCACTGATTGCTTCTGTAAAAGCCCTTAGTGTTCACCCTAACCACAATCTGAAATCTCTCTCTGCAACCACAAGGTCTAAGAACTTTATTTTATAAGTGAAAGGAGAGATGATTGCATTTTCACATATTTCCAGAAATAAAAGTACTAAGAAAACCACCAAATATTCACAGATACCTGATAAGGTCACCACAGCTGGCAATGCTGTAAAATTATAGAGTTGCAATATAAGCTAGGCCTCGGCTCCGGGCTTGCCTCTGGCTGACCTTGTGAGTTTACGTCTCAGGAAAATCAGACTAATAGGAGTCATGAGTATCAGGAGATGGGTTGTGTGCTCTCCGTACACCCCAGTGCGGGACACAGACAGTGCTAGATGTCATTTTAAGCTCAAATCCCTTTGTAGCACCCACAGCTTAGTACAGAACTGCTCTGAACTGTTTACAACTTTTCTCTGAAAAAAACCTTCCCTACGAAGGGGTTAAAAATGTCTGTCTGTGAAATATAATCATATATATTTTTCATTTTCCACAATTTCCTTCTCTCTCTCTCCCAACTCATTTTCAACTTATTCCATCTCACACCCATTCTCACCATCCCTCTGAAGCTATTTTCTTGCTTAAATGATGCTGGAATAATGTTAACAAGATTWTTTTTTTTTTATTACCAGATTACAGTTCACATGTGAATCAAAATTGCGTTAAGGGTCTGATCCTGCCACCCTTGAAATCAATTGTGGTTTCATTCAACGAAACCAAAAGGTCTCGCTCTCAGTGAGCCGTAACTCCAGGTCTAGTGACCATTTATTATTCATAAGTACAGTCTGGGACAGACTGATAAATGACCCCTAACCATCCCACTCAATTTCAAAAGGGGAAAGAACCAGAATGGACTGATTAATGGCTCCAGCAATCTCAAGTCTTGCTAACCTTACCTTTACAGGGATAGGGAGATGCCTGATGGGTATAATATTTATCTAACAAAGCAATTATCTCTGTAATACGGATTGTCTCAGGACACATCCAGTTCAATGTAGTGGGGCTGTAGAAGACATTATCTGACATAGCATGTAAAATTGATAGACGGAGGTTTGCACTGTCCGGTTTGCTTACAAAACGCAAGTAGGGACGATCTGAATGACAAACTTTGCACCAGTCAGGGTACAGGTAGCCTTTGCCGCAGAGGGCTGGGCCCAAAGGGAATTCATGTTCCTTTGACTTAAGTGGGGGGGTTGTGTTAAAACAGCAAGAAATGGTGAGATTGCCGGTCAGGATGTGAGAAGACCTGCCTAAAACTTACAAAGAAGTAAGTAGCCTGAAATAACGGGATCATCCATACCTTAGGTAGCCAATAAAAGCCTGGATCCAGAGCGCACCTATCTGTCCGAGTAGCCAATGAAATGTCCTGAATGACGTTGAAGGAATCCAATAAATTCACAAAATTACTGGTGAGAAGGCATAGCTCAAAAAGACACGAATGCAGAAGCCAATGACTATGAGAAGCCTCTGGGGACTCAAACAGGCTGCAAAGAGGAAATTACTAAATTCAGTAGAAGAGGGGGAAAGCAAAGAGAAAGAAGCTCTGCTCTGTAGAGGACAGCAAAGCACTACTGTTGGGAGCATGCAAAAAGGAAAGATAGCACTAAAGGAAAAGCAGGAGCTGAAACACCCCATCAGATGCTTGGCTGCAGGAGAAAAGCCTTTATAATTTGGCAGTATCTGGGTAGGGATACGGGGCAGTGTCAGCTTTCAGCACAGACGAAATGGTGTTCCAGCACAGCACAGCTGGGTGACCACTGCCCTGCTTCTCACCATGGGCTGTGGGGTGGTTGCCTGCAGGGAGGGGGCAGCCTTCCCTCTCAAAACTTTCCTATTCGTTTTGCCTGTGTTACCTGAAAAGCTTTCAGCTGGCTCTGAAAAGGGGAAGATGGTGCCTTCTCCTACCCGATGTTCTCTCACTGGGGAGTGGGGAATGGCGGTCCAGCTGCATATGGCATTCATACCCCGGCTCCCCAGGAGCCGCCCTCCCATGCTTGTTCCCACCCTTCTCACCGCTCGGGTAATGAGAGGGAAGCAGATAACAGCAGTGACCTACTTGCAGCCTCCTTCCTCAAGGAAGCTGTCTCATCAAAAGCTCTCCATGAGCCCAGTTCAGCCTCAGAAATCCAAACAAAGCAGAAATGTAAGATGCCAAATAGTGGGCAGGTTGCTCTGAACATCTGCGAGTGGTCGACAGGTACCCAAGTGAACTGGGCCCATTAAGAGATGTAGGAAACGGGACACTAATTTCACAGACCGCCTCGGGAAATCCTGCAAGAAGAAATTGCTTCTCCTGCAGGCAGACCCCCGCGGACACAAAGAGCACTTCACCCTCCAAGAGCTCCATGCTGGACTGAGATCTAACACAACAGAAGTTGCAGCAAAGCAGGTCATTTAAGAATTGCAGCAAACCTGGTCAAAATGAATAGTTCTGGATTTATGGCAGAGAATCAGTGATAGTAAACCAAAGAGGAGAGGTAGAATAATAAAAACAGAACATTCAGCAAAAAACCCAAATGCACTTTTAAGTGATCTCAGCTGCAACAACTAACACACACCAGCTGTTACAAGGTGCAAACTGAAAGTCTTGGGCAGACCAACAACTTGACCAGTTCTATTAAATTATGAACAGGGCTGCACCTAAGATGTGTGCCAGTAGATGGTGTGCTTATTTTAACCAAATAGTTACCTGAACATAGCTAGAGCTCCCTTTAGCACTGCTGCTTTGTTTTGAGCCCATCCTGTTTGCTGAACATGCTTCGATTTTACCCTCTGAAGTTTTCCCTCCTCCTATTTTATCCCCTTGTGAAATGTCACAAAGAGGATCACTCTGACCAACATGATACGAACATTTGGATCATTGAGTGTAATATCCATATTTGCACTTCAAAGCATTGTGCTTTTGCAGTTAAATATAATCCCATGCCATCTTTTATAAGATGAGCAATAGAAATACCAGGATCTTTCCACATATGCTGGCACAATACATCAGCTCCAGGTTTACCTCTGCTGGTTTATCCAGGTCCTGATTTACCTTAACAAATGTCCATGCTCCTAAGACCAAGTGAAAGCAGCTGGAAGCATATGGATTTCAGTGTCCTCTTGACATGCAGCACTCCTTCAGAGACAACTTGGCTCAGGCTCCAGTTCTTGCTTGTTTTCACAGTCGATTTCAAGAATTTGTGAGACATCATTTCATTTGCTTTTATCTTATGATAGCTTGTTCAGCCCCCTTCACAATTAGACTCTGACATTTTTGTGGCTGCATTTTTTTTTTTTTTCAAAGTAGGTCATGTGAAACACGAATGCATTGCATCAACACATCAAGAAGGCTTGGTGTATCTCAGTTCAGGCACTTGGCATTTGATACCACTACTCTGCATGCTATCCAGCCATCACAAACACYGGGTGCCCCCAGCTCACCTAGTGCTTCTTCAGAGAGAGATGGAGGGAAAAGGATTCTTTCTCAGAATAATTGGCAATTTATGGGAAGGGGCAACAGAGAGGAGCCAAGAACCAGGAACTCTAGATCTCCTCACCCCTGACTGCATGTCATAACCTGACACATCTCCCACCTGACAGCCACAATAGGTCCAAAACATTTCTCCTGACAGGCAAGATACCAAATGATGGAGCTATTGACAATATATCCATTTTCTTCTCCTCTATCAGAAAAGAACAGCCYACCTACTTCTTCGAATCAAGTAGTAATATGACTGATGCACATCTTAAAGCCCAGCCTTCGAAGTTGATTGGTCAGCCATGAGAAACGAAGGTATGTGATTAATTCTGTAAGATAGTTCATCAACTGATTGCATAAAATGCCCAAGAAGCAGCAGCACAAAACTTGAAAGCTAAGGAACATGCTCCTGCAACGCACATTCAGAACTTCAAAACACACATACTTGTTGGACTTAAAGGACCAACAACAAAATTATATGCCAGAGCACTGAACTACTTGACTCACAAACAATTAAAGCATTCTTTCAGCATAAATTGTATTTTGTAGGGTTATTTTTCTCAGGCAGTAGATACAACAAAGTGGATATACTCACAGGAGTTGTATCAAACTCTTAGATTTCTTTCCCTGTAAGTTTTGGTCAGTCTAATTCCCTGAATGTAGGGAGATAGGGGCTGGACCCCCAAGMTGAACTCACCTAGATCTGCCAAACTGATGCTGGAGACTTATTCTTTAGGGTAGCAGGGGACTTCATCTCATAAAAAGTGGCATTGGGTTATATGTTTTTGGGTTTCCTAAATTCAGCATGTGGTAATTCCCACCCATACTATTTTGGATAGGAAGAAAAGGTGCCCATGGACGACAAACCCCTCTCTTATTTCAGACCTACCTCTCCTCCTCTAGCCCTTTTGCGAAAGAATTACAATTGCACTCATATATTTCAAGGTTGGTGTCATTCAGCTTCTGAATCAATTTGGCAAGTCCTATATTTAAAAAGTATTAAGGCTGTTGTGAATTTATAGCTAACTGATCATACTCTCAAATAGAACAGCACTCAAGATTTAGTACTAGCAGCTTCACAACTTCTCCTTTGCTTCTAAATGCACAAACCAATTTTTCCTAACATGGTGTCCAACACAATTTTTACACTTGCAACACTCTTAGTAGCAGACAGTCAGGACAGACTCCGAGTTGCACTCARTTTTCTAATTGCCTGCACTGTATTAGGGTTTCACGTTTACCTGAAACGCGTGAAAGAAACAACTCTAAGGCTGCTCTATGGAGTAACAGTTCCAACATGTGCATAGACATGGGATCGCACTGCGGGTGCGTTGTCTTTATCTTACAGCTGGTTTCAGTCCCAAAGGCAGCAAGACTGGAAGGAGTTTGTTCACATCTGGTTACAAAAGATCTTATAAACATGCCTGGTGTGACTCAGGGTTAAAAGGGTATCTATCCTGGATCTTCGAGTCTTCTTCAAGTAGGTTTCTCATTCTGTTTACTCTCAAGCAACATTTTTCAATCAGGTGTAGCAACAAGCAGAATAAAATAGCCTCAGGATCTAGCCCTTAATGCCCAGTTAGCGCACACTGACACTCAGCTGCAATTATTTTCCTTTCCTAACTTGAGATACAAAATGTCCTGTCTGCCAAGAACAGCCCAGCACAGTTATGCCTGTCTTTGCTTGATGCAGAATGATTTTCCACTGTAGATTCATTGTCATTGAATTCAGTCACGGGAATATTAGCATTTTCACACATGTGGGAACTCATCTTGTGAATGCAAAGCTCATTTATTACAGTGATTTCTTCAGAGGCTGTAGCATGCTCATTTGATAATGAGGTTTATAATAAGGACAGATTCTGAGCTGGTGAAAGCATGCAAATTTACCTGAAATCTGAAGTTTACAGCCAAGACTGTTTATTGCTGGTAATTAGTGGGGTTTTTTCCCTTTTTTTTTATTTTTATTTTTTTTTCCCCTTTTTTCTGGTGTCTTGAGTAATTTAAAATATAATGTAATAAGGGAAGCTTGGGGACTTTGTAGCAGAGTGGCTTTTGATTGCTTACTCTGAACTCACTAATGACTGATAAGATTGAGCAATTTAAAGAGAAGAGGGCACCTCCAAAGCCACACTGCAAGATGTATTAACACCTTTGAATGATGCCTGGACTATTGCACTAAAGCCTGAGGAAAGAACTGACGACGTTCTCTCTCCCTGTATAGCAGAACAGAACGTAATTTAGACATAAATTTTAACTTAATAATACTATGCAGTTATTGCAGCATCATAATTAGAGCACATTTTTATTTTGGAACATAACATTAGTATGCTTAGGAAACAAAAGCCATYCATGTTTATGAAACGCTCACCCAGGTAATGCTGCTAGCTTTAATTCTGAGCACAGAAATGTATGAGGAGTTTTGGTCAGATATTCACAAMTCTGTGCAACAAGAGAAAATGAAAATAAATTAGCTGCAGTTTTAAACACATACTTGTAAATCCTTTTTCTTAAMGCATCAACAACTAATTATCTGGGTCAGCAGAAGAGGGAGCTACATTTTTATTAAGAAGTTTAATAACACAGCAGCTCCTTTCACAGATGTCATAACCATGGTTGGTATTAAAATAAATAATAATAAAAAAGAACTCTCATTTTATTGAATTAGTAAGAGATGGTCTCCCTGGTGGTTGAAAAGAAAAAGCCCAGTAAAATGTTACTTTAGAGTTTCCTGGAAATGTGATGAATTTAAAGTTTCAAATAAAGCAAATGTACCAATTCAAATAAATTGATCTTTTTCACCAAGTGGAAGTAGATATTAAAGATATAATTCTCTTGAGTTTTATACCTACACTGTCATTGATATAACTGCACAGAGATGTTATAATTTGGCTTAATTCTTCTACATGAAAAATCAAACCCTATGTATATTTGAGTATCCTCTTAATTAAATTTATGCTAAACATTGTAATCTCACTCGTATTTGCAAGAACAAAGCATTTGATTGCATCTTTTAACTTACATTTTAAAGCTATAGGGCCAGGTTTCCTGCTCAGTGAAAGCTGTGCCTTTTCCCTGAAGTAGCTATATACGCCTGAGCACAGATTAAGAATGAAGTTGAACACCCAGGGTAGAAGAGATGGACTGCTCAAAACTGGTTTCCCATGCACCACACAATACCTGTATCCTGCTGCTAATAAATACAGAGAAGTGCTCATATAGCAGCAGGAAGAAATCACAGCCGAAAAATCAGCATGCAGTGGGAACACGTGAAGAGGTAGCTAAGAGCACACTCGGGCTCCGACTGGACGGTGGGTTACGCCGTGCAGCAAGAGAGGAGGAAACTGCCTCATACCTACACAAGACAACCACTGGGTAAGAGCGTGCATTTCTAGCTCACATGCATATGAGTTTCAGGGAGGGAAAGGAGGATAAAGGCCTTTAAAGTCTAAAGCAAACACAAGTACCGACAGCAGCAACAAGAAATATCATTGTTGGCCCCATCATTGTAGAACAAAGATTTAAAACATGAAACACATCCAACCTAGTGGCTGGGAAGTTAAACACCAGAAATTCCTAATCTATCCAGACAGACTCTCACTATTTTCAAGCAAATCTCATGATTTCTGAATGTCTGAAGTTTACACGACTGAAGTGGAAATAAGAAAAAAGACCCTATAGGTGCCAGTATGAATCTTCAAGCTCTTGAAAACATAATAAAGGAAAAGCAGATCTACAGTTTGTCCTCCAAATATGTGTCAAGTATGTGCAATGTGGCAAAACTGCATGCTGAAGGGTTAATCTGGCCCTGAAAATCATGTGTCCATCATCTCTCTGTGCAGACGGTGAATGAAATGCAACCCCACTCACTCCAAGGTTCTATGCACAAGGGTCATATTTTCTTGTAAACTCCAGCAGATGAATAGACACATCTGCAGAGGGCTCTGCCAGTGAGTAAAGCCCTTTCCAAACCTGCAGTCCAGATCCACAGATTAGGGGATAAATGATGCCCAGTCAGAATATCTGACCTCTATAGAAAAAGCGTGATTTTTTTTTTTCTCCATACAGTCATCAACATGTGATCAGCATATTACCCAGGGCCAGATGATCTGGTTTGCAGACATAGGCCAATACAAGTACAGGCACCCCAGGCTGCCTGTGTGCAACACACCCGAGCAGCCCTGCGCGGAGGTGGTGGGCTGCCCATGGCCCGCACTCGCCCCTGCCAGCCCCACGCTCTCGGTGCAGTACCTGGGGCGCCTCTACCCCCGTTTGCAAGGGGCTTGTATGCACAGACACCACGCTGTCCGCACGCTCTACAACTCCAGCTTCCAGCTGGACTGGGGCATGCACGAGGTGCTGCACCTGAGATAAGAGCCCTTCTGCAAACAGCTGCACCGGGGAGCAGCGCAGGAGCCAGCTGTATCGGTGTTACCAGGGACTTTCCATTATCTGAAGTGTTCCAGCTCCACTTTACCTCATAAAACAAAGCTGGCTGAGTTGCTAACCCTCAGCATTGAAAAACCATAAAGCAGGAGTCACACACATAAATCGCACTYAAATGCCTTCTGGGTTTTGAGCCTTTAAAGTTCATGTTTTCAGGCTCTTCTCCATAACCATAAGAACTAAAATCTCTCCTTCTACATGAAAATTGAGATACTTTCCTCACCATTGGAATCYACATGCTAGAACTTTAAGCAAATAATGCAAGACTGGAGATGAACCCTTGCAGGTTGATGACGCTGTGCTGGTTGTGCACTGGTTTCTGGCCGTCTGCGGGAGAGACCAGATGCGAAGCCCCGTGATGTCCTTTGGGGCGCAGAGCTGAGGTCCCCTTTATGCTGGGGTTTGTGCGCACCACCAAAAGTATGACAGTCTGAACTTTGCATCTCCACATGACACCCAGCACTAGCCCGGAGGGTCTAGTCTGGAGGTCAGCCAAGCTTTGACACAGATCCCTCTGTGAAGCATATCGCGGTTATTTTGTCTACCCCACACTCACCTTGTTCTCATGCGATTGAGCAAAACCCTCCCACTATACCGCGTTTAAAATGGCTCTGTAATGGGAGCCTGTAATTTATCAAAAGGTCCAATAAGGAACTCCTCTTTGTTGCTCTGTGAAGCCATCCCTTCAGAAAGTCAAGAAACATATCCCACAACATATGAGRCTCTAACACTTGTAAGCGAATGGTCATCTTTTGGGTATGCATCTGGGTCATTATATAAACAAAGCACGAGCAACACAATAGGGCCAATGCCTTATTGTCTATGGGATACTTTTAGGCAAATATTTCAGCTGCAGATGGTAAATACAGCTTCAAAGCACAATGATAGCTAACTGTGAAATAGCTGAGTCAGGTGCATTTACTGAAGTGTGGTGAGCCAAACACTAATTACAGTGCGGTTGCACCAAGATTAGTGTTACATCTGACATATTTTAAAAGTAGGCTTAAACCAGTGCCAAATTAATTCGACGAACCTCCATGAGCTTCATCCATAGGCATTTTATTGCGGCTAAAGAAGAAAGCAGCAAGAGATACAGCACATGTTAGAGGATCTTCTCATTTCTGAGAATCAGCACCAAGTTTTCCTGGAGCTCTGACTAAGTGGCTGAAAAGTTTAGTCACTCACAGGTGTTTTGCTGCCATCTGTCAACAGCTGATTATTGCAAACCTGTTTACTCAGTCTAGCGCTGTGAGAGAGAACTTGCTATCTTTGCTCAATCTCTTTATACAGCTCCTGAGCATCTTCCCCCAGAACCAAACCACCCCAGGGCTTTGGGAAATTGCAATCCACATCCCTAGATGAGCTTCACAGCTGGCCCCTACCTCTATGAAGTTCCCGAACTTCAATTCTGGCTCAGAGACCTGAATTTGGAGACTTAATTATAGCACTGTCATTCAGAGGAAAATCTTCACAGGCTGGGGTATTGCCATTACTTGCCAGATGCATCCACACCCTGGTACTGATTACATGCGTTACTGACCTCAGCTGAACCATGAGAACAATAAGGCTAGCCCTGGTCAGGAATCTTTCTGACAAAACCTGGTTTCACTGGAAGAGGCAGATGAGAATCTAACGTATTTCACAGACACTTGCTGCACACACTGAGCTCCAGACAAACCACCAGCAGGCTCCAGCTGCGCCGGCTCGGCAGGGCCCTCCCTGCCCRCTGCCTGGCAGCTCCCAGTGGATGACCAAGAAACCCCAGTGTCCATGATCCATCAGCCTACGGAAGAAGCCGTGCTCTACCAGCTGCCTCGAGGCCAGGCCCAGTATGGAAGCTAATTTCTGCTTGAATTGGAAGAGAACTTCAACACGTGCCACAGGGCTTTGCAGAATACAGGAGCAGGTCCASAGCCGTAGGGTTTGCAGCAGAACGCGGGTCTCTGCATGGCCTCCTGCTGCCATGGACGGGGTTGGACGCTAAATGTTTTACTTACACTTGTAGGTACACAACACTTGAAAATCTTCCCCCAGCAGATTGCTAACCAGGCCGTAAAGATGCAGCCTGCTGTGTCTGACCATCACCACTGGATTTTTCTAATGTGAGSAAGATATTATTAAGTACATGTTTATGGGGTTTTATTTATAAATATTTATAAATATAAATTGTTGTACAAGAGCACCTCCAACTAGTAGCATCTTTTTATCCACCACCTTCAAACAGGGCATTCAACCTTTTTCTCCTAAGTACAGGCACCACAGGGTTTCTTTCAATCTGACTATGTCTCTTTAGGTCGAGAAATTCTAATCTTGCTCAACAAGCATTTTTCAGAGTGAGTGGGGTGATATGCTGGCCATCAGTCCTGTCAGAAGATATACATGCTAAACGTAAAAGTTTCCAGGCTTTTGGTCTCTCTGCCTCCCTGAATCACCTTCCTCATCAACAGCATTAGAGTAAGCTAGCCATGAAGGAACAAAAAGCAGGAAAATGCTTGACATGAAATCGTCCCAGTGTTAGAAACCAAGGTTCAGCATCACTGCACCTTCCCATACAGCACTATCCCATTAGGAATACTTTCATTTGATTAGACTGATCCATTGGCTCCTAGTCCATATTACTTAACCCTCAAACCATTATGCCCTATTGAAAATAATTGGTAATGACAGTTTCGGGTTTAATATTTAATACAGTGGTTAAATGGAGTTGTACTGTTTGTGGTTATAGTTTCCATTGACTAATAAGCAAGTCGAGAGCAAAACGCATTTTTCTTCAGCTGTTACATTAGCAGAAAACTAAATACCACGTTACTCATAATAGCCTTAAACATTTTCAGAGAAATGGCTCCCAAAGCCAAGTCAAATATTACATTGATTTGTGGTTTACTTGTTTTCCTTTTTATTACTGGAGGACTGTCTTTTAATAGCTTAAAGGAATGCYGCAAGGTGGATGGATGGACTGAAAGGCATTTCTTCGCATGGCAGGCCAACTTTCAAACACCCCTTCACACAGCGCCTTGTGCACGGGCTCCTCCCTGCCTGTGCAGCTGCAGGGGCAGGGTGCAGAGTCCCYGCCTCTCCCTGCCCATTCCCACAGCAGCTCCTCTTGCCCTCGGCCGTGCCAGCACCACCCTCCGTGGGGCTTTGCTGCATGCCAGTGACCGGGGCTGTGTTAGAAAAACCTGCCAGGAAAAGGAGATGGGACCTTCCGCATCCAAAGCTGCCATATCGTGACACTACCGTCTCAGAGGAGAAGCCTTCTGCACGTTGCTGCCTTTTCTGCATGACAACGGAAGAGGAAGGTTGTGGAAGAGCAGGGGTTGAGCGGCTGTGAGATATCTTAAAGTAATGACAAACATATGCAGGTTTGTCCTGCAAGGGCTCACCCACCTGTACAAATTTTGGGTCAGGTTACCTGGTGTCTCGCCAGTAGCTTCAAAAGACCTTTATTTATTTACTCTAGCCAAGAATTTGGCGCTCTATTTTTTAATCTGCCCACATCTTTCACCTCCTGCTGCAGTGCTTGTTCTCCCAGGGCTTTTTTTGCCATTAACACTCCCAGTTCTGGATGATTACTACATTAACAGGGATTCCAGCTGAGGGTGGGGCTCACTCCCAGCAAATTAGTCAGTGTGGATCTCCACTCCCCCATGGCTTGGTTCCCACCAGTATCTGAGCAGGCTTGTACATACTGCAACCACTGCTGTGATTTACTGGAAAGAGACACCCCTCATGTGCCATTCATAAGCTGAGYGGATGAGACAGAAATGACACCCAAGTACCTGGATTATAGAAAGAAAACTGACATTCACTAAACACGTTCTGTATTTTACCAGTGCCAGATGCTGCTTCTGCAAACCTTTCGTGCTTGCTCCTATGAGCCAAGCTTTCGTATTACCATGAACACATAAGATTCTAAGGACTGTAGATACGATCAGAAGTACACACCAAGGACAAGATCCGTCGAAGAGTTGAGTACCTCCCCAGATGCGTTAACTACCCATCTCTATAATTTTATTTGGGGCCTATAATGTACTCAGCCTCAGACTCTGAATTCTTAGAAAAGGATCTGCCAGCACCAACAAATTAGTATCAGAATTTGGTCTTACAAATTCTTCACCACACTGAGCCAGATATGATTTGAGAAGACCCACAGCAGCACACATGCTTTCAGGGATGAGGCTCCTAATTCCATAGCTCACACTTGAACTGAACCTCAGATACATTGAGAAATAACTCACACCACTTACAATGCAACTGTCCCTTATCCAACCTCTACTATAAGAGTACATTCAGATGAACTTCCTGAACTAGAGGGTGAAGAAAGGTTAGCTTCACAGATCCCAAGGTGGGATAGGAAAGTGATTTTCTATCATTGAAACTTCTGAGGCTGCACGCTATAACAGAAAGATCAATTTACCAAAAAGGGAAATAAGATTGCTGGGTGGACCCGAYGTTTAAAATGGACTTAGCATTGTTTTTGAACTTATTTAGAAGCATAACGGAGAAACACCGCTTTGTTTCCATTTATAAATGTCCAAAATGACAACCTGAATTTAGGACTTGACAAATGCCAGGCTGACCTAATTGGTAACAGAAGGACCATATTCTTAGCTGAAACATAGGTACTCCATGGCCAGCAGTCAGGCAACCTGCCCCAGCTGACCGCAAAGCTGGYTGGAGAAAACCAAGATGGAGAAATGACTTACTAGGTTCCTTTGGTGTTCATTTGGGCCATGATTCTCCCATATATACCTGTACCTCACCAGTGATGTCCACGGACTCACATTAGAGTAGCATTTTGGATTTATTTTGCCCTGATGTAAAACAATGAATAGCCCTACCTAGAATTTTCTAGAAGGAAAATAAGAAATAGACATTTGAAACTATTCCTTCAGTATCAAACATACTTATTGTAGATTGAGATAGTTTAATCATCAATTCCCAATAGATTTCTTCTAATTTTCTTCCAGCTGGACATAGAGCTGTATAACTCCCTTGCAGGGGCTGAAAGAGAAAACACAATGTGAGAAGCCGCCAACATTTCTCTTTTAGAAGTGTTCAGCTGCAGTTGCTTCCCTGAATTTTGCTGGAAAACAAGGTTTCTCACTGTCAAGTCCCCCAGGGTGTGTGTCATCCCGAAGGGAGCCCGGTGAGGGGCTGAGGCTGCACCCCCCTAGACCGGCTGCATGGGATCTGGGCCTCTGGTGGCAAGCCCTGATCCTGCTGCTCCCTGTTTGCTATCAGCACCTCTGATAACGCAAGCGCTTCCACGTGACGAAGCACGGCAGCAGCAACAGGGTTGACTGGCTCCTCTTCAGCCAGGCCCAGTTTCTCCATGTTTGCTGGAGAGCTTCAGAAAGCTGTATGCAGTTAGTGACTTGCTTCTTAAGAATTCCCCCAAGACAAAGCCWTGTAAAATAGATCCAGTCAGGAACTGAAATCATTACTAAGTATAAATTATAAAATCTTTCATTTTTACCTATGCACGGAGGGAAATGCACCTTGTGCACCATACAAATCCAATTTAAGCTCYGAGAATAGGCTCTAAGTAGGACTTAAGTAGTGCAGAGACCATTAGGCTGACCCTCTACACTGGGGTTAACTGCATCCAAAAGCTTTTCCAAGAGATAGGGAAACAATCTTTCATGTACAGAGTGCTTGAGGAAACCAAGAAACAGAATCTGCCTGCTTTGAAAGCTTTGTATCTCACCTCTACACTCAATAGAGAGATGTGTTGTGTTGACGTACTGTAGATTATACATTAGCCAAACGGTGAAGTTAAAAGGGAACAGGATCCCTTGACACTGTTTTAGACAACCCATAATACAGCACTATCATTAAACGAAGTTTACAAAAGGCTTCTATTTACATGTCTGCAGAAAATAGAACAGGGCGCAGGATGCCGATTGCAGTGTAAATGTTAACTGAGGGACTGAATGGCACTCGCCGGGGGTGTGGAAAATCTAGTGCAAACAAAAAGAGGAGAAAACGGTCTCACCATCCAAAGCAGCCTTGCATCCTGACAGCAGACTGGCTTTTGGTGGAAACAGAACAGCCCTTACTACTGAACAACTCAGTCATGCTACAGGAGTGGAAGGCAGGATCAGGATTAATGGGAGATACCTGGCAATTTAAAAGATGGCTGTGAAAAGGTAGCTCAATGCTGAAAGAACAAGAGACAGGCCTAAACATAACTCAGCCTCTCTACTGGCTGCTTCCAGAAAAGGTCTCTAGAATTGGTGGTCAGAAGTTAAAAGAAATGGCAATGCACATCTGTACCTTGGGAATGAAATGTTTTCATGGCAAAACCTCACTCTGTTGTTCAAACCTGGGCCATTATATGTGTGTGAAAGTCCATTGAGTTCACATTGGAAAGGTGGGGCTTGACTATGGGCGAGTGAATCCACATCTGTTTGCTTCTGGAGTAGCTGGGAATTGGGGAGGGGGGCAAGAAATCCGAATTCTAGATAATTTTCTGGRCAAAGAAAAAGAAAATACCTTTCGGCAGGAGACACATGAATTTAGGTGCATATTAATTGCTTTTAATTTCAATAACAAAAACTGCAAAAGGAACAAAACCTCAGAATGGTATTGGTGACAGGATATGACCTGCAAGGATCAGGACACCAAGCTTAGATTGTTTACAGACCAGGGTTATTTTGGGCAGTGCTGTGTCCTTATTTTCTCTTCTGAAAACATTTCCAACAAGGCTGTGTATGAGGACCCCTGTAGACGTAAATTCTATTTGTGACTTCGCTGTTTGTAACCAASTGGTTTCACCCACACACCCAAATAACCCTAAAATGACCTCCATTCATGACTAATCCAGAGCTGAATTGAAAGTGGTGCCTTTGAGGAGAAAGCTCTGCATTGCCCAGAAACAACAAGTAGCAACCTGTGCTTCCCCACTGCAGTCAGTAGAGCCAGGCCACTTACAACCGCCGTAGCTCTTGCCCCCTGTTTATTACATAGAAGWCTGTAATGTCAGGGTTCGTACTTCACCCAAGATTTACCAGAATTTGACCCATTTTGCAAGTTTAGACATCACTCTGAGAGGCCAGATTGAATGTTTTATTCTATTACGTAGCTATTACCCAGCCCTGCAAAGAGCTGCTGCAAAAAGCTTTCCACAGAGGAGCACTCCCCCGCAAGGCCTTTGCATCATAGATGTGCTGTGTCACACACGCTCTAGTATCATGTGTAGCCAGCACATCGGCATTAACCACCCTTTAGTAGGCAATAGGGTGAAACATGTCAGTGAACCAAAAACCCAGGCTGATTTAGAAGATAAATTGTAATGGCCCAGAAGTAGGTGTTACAGTCTTTCCTGTCAATACTTCACCTTTAAAAAAATTTGCTAAATACTTACTAATACTATCAGATGTAATGGCTGTCAATAACGTTTACTTTAAATAGTCCCCAAACACGTTACATAATCTGCATTTAAAAAGTCCTTCTCGCTAATATTTGAAGGAGTCGCAACAGAGCCGTCCTGTCACCTCTGGTACGCTCCTGGGAGCAATGCTGCTCTTTGCTTTTTCACATTAACCCTTCCTCACCGCCTGACCCATCTCTTGCTGAACTTTAAGGCGAGGATAAGACACGAGAGGCAGAAACTTTGGGTGTAGCTGCATGACACATCAGGCCCAGTGGCAGAGCCGGTGTCAGTTGTTCCTGTTCCCTCCCCTACAAACGAGGGCGATTTCCAAGCGGCATCATTTTGGCGATGCGGGCTGCTGTGTGGCCACGTTGACGGCAACGAACCAGGAAAGCGGGGTGGGAATGAATGGGAAGGAGCAGCCCAGTGGGGTAGAGACATCTTACGGCAGGTTCTTGGTCCAGTAACGTGTGTTACGTTGCTGCACCTGCAGCAGGACAGCAGCAAGCCTGAACGGGGGCTCTGCCCTTGCTTTGTCCCATCTCTCAGATCACAGTTTTGTGTTTTAACTAACACTATCTCAGCACTGCCACACGCAAGCGCCTACTTGGCACGCTGACAGCTGGCTGATCTGGGCACGTACGCAACCCGGCGTGCATTACCACCGCTGAAGATTACTGTTGGTTAGGAGGGTGAATGAGTGGCACACACTGCGATTACGCAAAATAGGGATCATGATAATTACTGGATAGCTTCAAGAGGGAGGCAGAAGGAATCATTTTGCACATCATAAGTATTAACTGTCAGTGCTAATTATCAGTATTTATGGCTGCCACTTCTGGGATTAGCCAAATAAGCACGGCGTGATGAAGTAGGGCATCGCCATCGGAAGTGGAATCACGCTCCTCGGGGCAACGGCAGAGCCATGGGATAATCCCAAGTGTCGTTCAGCTGTCATCCACCTCCTCTGCCTCTCTGGCAAAGCAACACATTGCAGTTTTGTATGCCAACAGCATTGAGCAAAAAATATCTTGGCTAAGACATCTGTAATTTTCAGATTTCACTCAAGCAGGGCCAAACGTTCCACAGCCTCCAAAGAAAGGGATGATCCTACATCTGTAAAAAAGTGGACCTATAAATAAATATACTACATAGAAAAGAAGTCATATGTCTAATCCTTCTGTTGGGAGTCAAGATCTAGACTTCTGCGGTGCTTAAGGGCCTGGGGCTAATGTAGCCATCGCGASGGTAAAGTCCTCTTTGTTATTAGCGCAGCCATTTCAAACTCATCCAGATGCAGTTCTACCGGTGTGGGAGGGCACAGCAGGAAGAAAATCACACTTGTGCCCGGAGCTGCCTGGACACAAAACAGAGGCAATGCTGACAGAAACATCACCCTTTACCAGGGCCATTTCTAAAGGAACGAATAAGCTAACTAATTTGGAAGCCAGCATTTCCAAAACCTTGCAAGTAGCAACGGAGCAGATTAAAGAAGGATGTGGAAGGTGACTTGTTGCACACCAGCAGCGGAAGACCCTGAGGTGGTTTTAGGAAAGGTGAGGAGGTTAGTTTTGGCTGCAGACTGGAGCTGCTCATGAGGAGCTGCGCCCCTAGAGAGCTCCAGGGCCCCCAGGCCCCTCCCAGGGACGGGCACTCTTGGATGCCACCTACTGSAACCTTACCTGCTCCCTGGACTTCGGTACCAGAGCTGGTCTCCTAGCGCACTCYTCTGCGCCAAGTCCATGGGAAGGAGCTTTCTGACTTACTAACCCATACACACACAACTAGAGATTAAGCTTGTGAGATGATTTGTGCAACTAATTGTATTCACATGCAAGTTTCCAGATCAAGGCCTGTACGTGCTCCTTCTCTCCAGACTAAGTCTACAAAAATAGATTCTCAGGCTTGCTCTGAACCTCGCACACGTCCACCTGCAATGCCAAAGCTTACAGCTGAAGGCCCTGAGGGTGCGACTTCACTTGTGACACGTCTCTAGGACACTCAAGTGTTCAAAAATGGCTATTCTGCATACARTTCTTGAAAAAAGGAAGATTAGAGAAAGAACAATGCCAAGAACTATCACCCCCCAAAACCAATTCAACAATAAAGGTTTTTTAAATGCCACAAGTAAATGCTGTACGTTCTATTTCATCTTCCTAACACACTTCAAGTAACAGCATGGATGCACATGGTCCCATCTCTGCAGTAAATGCCCCAAACCAGTGATAGCTCTATAATAAAGACCAGGAATACTGAGTTACCATCACAAGATTTGTTGTTGTTTTGGGRGATCTTTTCAACTCATATTTTTGAAATGGGAGCATTTCAAATTATATTTTAAGACATCCGAGTCACCCTGGCAAAGCATAGTGTGCAGGCAGAGGCACTCTTTTTCATTACACTGACTGACAGAGCCTAAAAACTTTAGGGCACAACAGGGATCTTGGTGAAGCAGCAGAAGAACCTTCCATGGACTAGAATAGTACAAGGCTATTAATTTGCACTGCATCTGTTGGAATATGATGAAATGATACCTCTTCGAGTGTAGGCAGTGGTAACTTTTTGTTTGAAAGATGCCTGCTAAAGCATCACTAATTGTAAGCTTGCAATATAACAAAGATGGTACTTAGAAAGCTTAGATGACACTTCCTCCCTAATCTAGATCTGGAAATTCTCCATTACTTTAATAAGCTAATTAATCATATCTTATCCTGAGACTTCTGTTTTTCTTACAAATCTTAGAAACGACAAATGTTGTATGAATCAGTCTCCTGCAAATGTATTGTTTGAACTAGGGTTTCCGTGTCTTCTAGCTCCAAGGCACTGCTGGGAATGAGGATGCACTTCCGAAAGAGTTAAATAAAGCAGGGTCAATTATCACTGGAATGCTAACCAGAACTCTTTAGGGCAAGATAAATCAATAGTAAATACAACCTTGCTAGGAAAGTGTGTGTCATTTTCAGTTCAGTGTACTGGAGAGCACATTGCTCCGTTAAATTAAGTAAGAATTGTAATAATATCATGCCATGCAGTCGAAATAGCAGTAGGTGAAGTTTCCTCCATGAACCCAAGACGTGATGCAATGGCAGCTTGTGTGGATATAATTGTATATTTTGCTAGAATCAAAAATAAAGGTTTTAATGTATTATTAAATTCCTTGCTTGGAGGCAGGCATTCGCACACCTACAATTATTTTAATTGCAAGTTCCAGATTTTTTTGTTTTTCAGAATTTTATGACAGAAGCTGAAGTTAAAATGAATACCTCACAACATACTTTCCTGAGTTTCAGTAATAAGTTTTTCTCTTTGGGTAATGGAGCGGTTTGTTCAGTGTGTTATATTTTTAGTTTTATGGAAAGGTTTTGGAAAAAAATGTGCCAAACAAAATATGCGTGGTAACCAGTATGCAAACTACTGTAAATTAAATAAGTCTGGAGAGCAGAAAAGAACAAGTTTGGAAGCTGAAGACTAGACTACAGTCCAGGAAGAAGTGACAGTGGATTCACGTGCTGCAGCCCCTGGAGCCCTTGTGAAATTGTGCCTTTTAGACATAGGGGGGAAATGGGCTTKCTTTAGAAGGATATTTGTCATATTTGTAGGTGAACTGCATCTTAGGAAAGATAAAATACTGTATTTCTGTTTGAAAGAATGACCTCATGATTATCTGAGAAATTTCACAAAAGAACAAAGCAACATTGAGAAATGATGCTCTTGTGGTTAAACTGCAAGTAGGGGGTTGGCTATGTGAACTTGGTACCTCCTCATGGCAGGCTAACTTATGGGTTTGCGGCATGTTCCTACTCTGCAGTAACTCTTCATATATATTCCTGGTCAGCGGGATGTAGCGTAGCTCACTGTCACAGGAGGATGGTCATGGGAAGGACAAAATCCTTCTGCTCACCACACAGTGCTCTGTGTGATTACCACGGAGCATCTGGCACACTACAGACATCCCACCTGAGCTCCTGAGAAGGTCTGGTGGAGCCTTTTACTATGACTTGCCTTCAGTTCCTTATTCTGCCACTGAATTCTTCCACAACCTGGAGAAAACCAGGCTGCTCTCCCTCGCCAAAACCTGCTGCTGGATCCACCAGATTGACATTTTCCCAGATCTTACCAACAGATATTATCTTTCATCTCATCTACATCRGCAGATCACAAGAACTACCAAGACCAGTGCAATTTCACAGATCCCAGTGGTATTCCTCCTGATTTATAGCAAACTAAGTGGAATGGGAATTGGGTCAGAGCTCKGGGGGGTCACACACATTGCCGTTTGCCACCCCTTCCCACTGGGGCAGGAGGCTGGATAGCAAATGCTCATATTCTCATGGCAAGGGCACCTCCTCTAAGAAAAAATATTCATATATACCCAAATCTTACCTTTCATTAAGCTTAATGCATTTAGAGCCAATTGCATTTGATAGAAAGCCTTTCCCAGGTAGTATTTAAGCTCATCAAGAACACTAATCAATGGCCAGTAGTTAAATGCATGCTTAACTTTTTATGTGCATTGTCCTTGTGCCATGTGCTATGATGTCTTTATAACAGGATCATTAGAGAAAATCACAAAGATTAATAAAAATATAACGTGAATTGGACGCAAGGGGTTCCATTAAATACAGCAGGATTACAGACAAATGAGGCTCTGTGATATTTTGAGCTGTAATATTTCAAGCGGGCTTTTGCTATGCTCTATTGTTTGCTGGCCTTTTTCTTAGTTCTTCCTTTTACAGTTGTACTGAGTTCATGTAAAATAGGTTGGTCCCAGGGCAAGCCTAGAGTTGGGAGGAGAAAAAAGCTCATGTTCCCAAACTGTCATGTTTCTATTCTCCCTCCTGGAAAGAATATGAAACCAGGACTTAAAATAAAAGGCAGAAATTATAAACAACCCCTTTGACTGTTTTTATCCATGGGCAGAGTTTACAGCTGAAAAATTCCATTGATCCATCGATATGTTTCTTAGAGAGGAGCGGGACAGGAGACTGCATTTATTTCAGGAAGACTAGCACTATTTAAAAACAAACTATTCAGCTCCAGGCTGAGCTCCACACGCTGACTCTGCCCATTACAGGATGTAAAAGCTCAGCAACAGGCGGTTGCACGCCAGCCGCCCTTCCAGCGGCCCGAGCAGCAGTCCCTGGTAGATGGAGCCTTTCGGAGTAGCCTGGGGCAAGTCACCGCATCTCCCTGTGCCTCGGTTTCTCAATCTAAAATGAGGAATGATGGCTTCGTCTTCTACCTTTTGCCTTTATTCAAAATGCTACAACGCATTACGTCTCTTGCCACACAACACCTAATATAATGAGGCCAGAACTAGTTCGGAGCCTGTAAATATCAATGTAAGTACAATACTAATAACTTATCMTAAGATGCCAAGCGATAAGGACAGTCTGGGAACCTAGGAGTGACTTGTGCCTTGGTCTGGGGTGGAGATTTACGAATTAACTCATTCAGCACTATAATAAACTTCATGGTTTTGTTTTTCTATATTTTTCACAGAAAAACCTCTACACCATCTCTTTGTTTTAGTGAAGCCTTAGCTAGTCTGTTCTAGTTCTGCTGACCTGGGAACAAGCTTCAGTGGTCTTTAAGGCACCCAATATTAACATGAAAGTCTGTAATCACATCTTCACAGCTGTTGGAGCCCACAGTGTCACTGGGAGTTTGCATGGCTAAAACAGAATTTGCTATATAATCCATGTGCTGTGCTGTTCATACATGGTAATTATGTATAACAAAATCCATAAGGAAGGAAGCAGCTACATATAGTCTGCTTTTAAGGCCTGAAGGGAAAGACTTATTTTTACTATCCAAAGAAATGAGCTTAAAAGAAAATGGTTTCATTCTTTTTTGATGACCAACAACCACTAAACCACCAGTGGCCCCAAATTTCATAATGCACTTTCTGGGCATCCTTGCTATTTCAGATRGTCAACTATTAATCTCTTCCGGCCAGCAGAGACAAAGTTCTGTGTTACAGCTATTTTCTCCAAAGAGCAAATCTTTGACTACACTCATAACGCAACTAACAGGCCCACATGCTGGGAGGAAGACGGTATTGAGATGCCAGAGTGGAGAATGACCTCCATTTCTGGCGACCAGCATCCTGGCACTACTGCACATCCACGCCGAAGTAATCTGTAGACCACAGAAGATCTTGTTCCCATGCAGAGAGAGATATATGACCAGCTTTCCAATTCGACATAACTTATGAAATACTTCTCCATGGAAAATTTAGGCAAAACAAAACTGTCACTGTTATATTTCCTACCCCCTTACTCCCAYCTTTTCAGTATTTCATGGGAGCTGTAATTTGGGTGCCTAATTTAGTTCTGTGGTCAGCATCTCTTACGATGTATTACTTCTGAGGCATTAAAAGCTGTGAAAAACATGTCCTGCCATAGCAGAGGCAACCTGAGCACAGCYCCCAGCACGCAGAAGACAATGGGTATAAGAAATAAGTGAAGCAGAGTTTCCACTAAGCACTGAGAGTAGGCTTATAAAATAAAATATAATTGAGAAGAAAAGTGAGGCTCTAAGGCAAAATTTGGTGCCCCCAGCCTCAAAAGTCCCCCCACCCCCCCCAAAAAACCCCCCCCCCCCCCCCCCCCAAACCAAATCAGACCTCAGCAGAAAAGTGTCACAAATATGTTTTATATCACTACCAATCTAGCTGAATGTCAGAAACAAATAATTTAGACAGTAAAGGTTGGACCAGCTTTGCCACAAATAATCTATGACTAAATGTAGGCCTGACACACAGAAAATCAGATGTTCATAGGAACTGCTTTATTTTTAGGCCCTAAAAGAACTAACTCATCTTGATATCTCACTTGCATTTACTTCTCTGCTTCCAAGCCGTGCCTTGCTCCCCAACGCCTTAACTGCCCACCTAACCGCTGCTGTCGTTTGGAGGGGTGCGGTAAGGGGCGAGGAAAAGAAACAGCCATCAGCAGAGAAGTGGAGCATTCAGCCGGCGACAGCCCGGTGCTCCTGCTTTTGGGGCTGCTCTTGGGACTCTGGCATTGCCCAACAGGAATATTTCTGCTTTGTTTAACACAGTGAAAAAACATCAGTCGACACTGTAATGTTAAGAGTGGTGAATGCAAGTACGACCGATAAACAAACACGTCTTTGTTTTAATAGTGGGGAGTGACTTATCATAGTTAATTATAGGAATTTACAGCTATTTATGTGAACTCAAGAAAGCAGAAAACATTCATTTGTTGGTAGTGTAACTGCTGGGTGGAGGCAGCCCAGATGCATGGAGATGAATGCTAGACTGTATCTTGTTTGTCTTGTTATGCACAACTTTACTATGTAAATTTGAACTTCAGTGAGTAGCTACTTGGCACATTAGAATGTATAATTATAGACACACAAAAAACCATGGAAAGTGACATTTAAACATTGTTTCTTTGTCACATATCAGTTAAATATAGAAAAAACATATTTACTTTAATCCGCAGTAGACACTTGGTCTCGCACCTGCTGCTCACACGCAAAATATGTCATTATCACTCAGCGTCCATCCTCTTACACAGAGAAAACAAAGTCACTTTGGTTCAGTTTTGTCTCATTTCAAGCCTCAGAGGAGCTGCACTTACGGAGGAATGTTAAGCAGAAAACAAAACCAAAATAGCGCAACATCAACTACAGTTCATTTGCAGGGAAAAAAAAAACGCTGCTCTTGTGTGCATTCAATAATTATCCCAAAACAATCGTGATATGATGGCATGAACTCCAGAAACATTTTTTTTCCCCGCTTTTCAAAGACTCTGCAATGCTACTGATATACCACTGTCGTCATTAGCAGGCACACCACTACTGCAGAAAGTGCTTGGCCAACGGTACGGAGCTGGCAGGGCCAAAGGCAATATGGTACGCTGCACACTGCTGTTAGATAATGCGGCTTGTGCCCTACATATTTCTTCTGGACAGGAATTATTGTGAACAATTATTTAAAATACGCAAACCACCAGTTTCTAATGAGCACCAGAACTTTTGCTAGGAAGGACCTAAAAGCATTCCTGGCTCTGTAAGGACAAGTTTCAACTGGCAATCATCTACATCTAAAACCCTTAGATACATAAATAATTCTCCAGTACTGCAGTGGCTACCTGCATCATACTCATCAATGCATTTATCTTTGGAAGACCTCCTGGAAGAAGGGAAATGGATCTTTTTACAGAGGGAGGACCAAAGCAGAGAGACGTTAAGGAAGGAGCAGATTGTCTGAAGCAGCACAAGTGCAGACCTCCCGGAGCTAGCACTGACCTAGCCTCATCCGTACGGTGCGGCCACATGCAGCTGTGACAGCTCATGCTCGCAGACACGAGGCTGGCTGTGCTCAGGCTGGGCTATTTTTGAACTCAGACTCTCAGCAGGGCTTGCTGGAAGAGGACTAGATGCCGAGGAGCAGTGCTGGACCCAGCTCCATCCCCACCGTGGACACGGACATGCGCCCTGTGACTTGCTCGGGATTACACCCAAGGAAGCTGTGCAAGGAAAAGAGCCGAACCAGAATTTGCAGGGAAGCACTGGATCACCTTTCTTCCCATAAAAACAACACTCACATTGGACCAGATCTTGGAAATTTTCCTTTCTCTTAAGTAAGGCCAAGAATTAAAGGGGTGTAAGGACCCAGGACTTAGGATGTTGCAAGCTGGATGTTGCAATCTAACATAATTCTGATTTAAACTTTCAAATAACTCTTCTCCCGACAAATAGCTAATATATAAAATTAAACAACTGAATAAGAACAAGTTTCACTCATTATCCCACGGAACATGGGACATGTCTATAAACTCCTCAAACTATCTGCGCAGGATGCAGCCATCTCTGGGGTGGAACAAGCGATCTGTGCGACTGTCGCATAGCAACAGTATTGAGAACCAAAAACCCGTGTTTAGTCAAAACTACAGCAGGGGGTTTATCGAGCACTACGTTAGTGCTGAGGAATCACAGAAGCCAACCAGCTTCCTATGGCTGCCTGTATCTTTTTCTCATTGTCTTTTTTTAAAGAACCAAAGACATGGAGCTAATTCTTTCCCCAAACAGTCCTTGCCTAATGATATCCTGTCTCATTTTCTTATTTAAAACCTTTCAGCCATTTATATATTATACCTCAAATCTGCACATCGTGCATTTCAGAAGGAAAAGTGAGCAGCATCTTCTGGGCCACGTTCCCACATTTTTGATCCACTATTTGTTTTGCAGCTATAATGATTATTTGTAGTTAAGAGACCAATGGAAGTTCTAAACATATTCCTGTGACATCCGGCGTACAGCTTGCGTTCAGTCACAAATGAAAATAACCACACCACGCGTGGGTGTCTGAACAGGTAACACAAACACCCAAAGCATAACAGGCCTGAGGAGATACCACAAGGAATACCAATTCAGTCTTAAAATGTCATATGGCATCATTACACTATGCGTAACAAAAACAAGGGAGCAGAATGGAAAGGTTGCAAAACTGCTTGTAAACAACACTACCAGGTGGGATGTTGATGCAGCCTCCTGAAATGGCAGGTGGAGCAAACTGTGTAACCCACAATTAATGTGCCTAAAACCAGCTCCTCCCCCCCCCCCCAAAAAAAAAAAGTATCAAACAGTTGCAGGAAAAGAGATGAGGGGAATGAAGGGAGGAAAGAAGGAGAAATTATAAATATTCTTAGAGATTTTATAGTTAGACATATTATAAAACACCAAAGACATCTGCAAAGTCTGCTTCATTCTACAGTAGTAGTATGCATCACACAGGGTGCTTAAACCTTTGTGCTGTGATTTCTCCATGTGCTTCATTTTCCATCCATTAATTCCTTTCAAGCCATTCTTACACACACCTCCTACTTTAACAAACCTTTACAAAACTGTACTGTTTCTCAGGTGACACTTCAATTTGTGAAGAAAAAAATCATGTCTGATCTTTTTAGATCTTTCCTTTATAAAATAATACTTATTCCAAAAAGCTTTCTACTGGTCTGGTTAGGTTTTTGTTTTCTCTGTTTCTTTCCCAGGGCAAAAATTATAATTCAATCCTGGTACTACTGAGCTCCTCTTTAGCAAGTGCTAAACAACCAGAAATACAGTGGCTACTGGCTAAACTTCAAAAGCCTGGAGTGTAGTCCCAGCATGGAAGCTGCACATACACGTTAGAGAGAGCTGGATGCATTATACATTTGTCTGACTTGAGTATTCACAGCTGAGGAAATCAGGTTGATTGGTTCTGGGTCTTTTGTGAGCTCTGACAGATCCTGACCCACATTTGTCATCCTAGTCATTTTATTCCAACCATAAAGGCGACTTTATTTTCACTCCTTATCTGCTCACTGGGAGGGAGGAGACCGGTTTATTAGGAAAAGAAGTAGGCATTAATCAAGTTATTTGCACGACAGAGTCAGGGTTTTGTCTATCTGGTATTTCATAGGTTGGCCTATACCCATGTTTTAACTCAAATATATCCAGCATCCAAATGCAAGTACAGCACATCTAAAGGAAAAGCACAAGAAAGCTTCACCTTTCTTTACCTCTCAGCACTGGCCAAAATGGGTGCCTACATGCAGTATTAACGGGCCAGCCTGGTTAAGGACTCCCAGACAGACTCTGCTATCATCTCTCTTAGTCGCCAACTAGCCCCATGCTGTGCATGTTGGCCAGCGAGTGCACACAGATGAAAGACTATGCCCATTTTCCCACCTGCCTACCTTCTGCAGAAGCAGGGACACAGGTGAAGCTCTGTATGCCCAGGTGATGGGACTCCCCTTGCACTCACACGGCTCCTTACTCAACCTTCCTGCACCCAAAGGTCAACGTTTTCCTGCACAGGACAATTTGGCAGAATCATAGGTCACCTTTCACATCTTCCTGATATGCATGCACAAATCTGAAACTTCCCTTCTATGGATAAGCTGTTTAAGTTGTTTGTTTTTACAGTGTTATCCTGCCTGTATCAGTGTACGACATTTTAGGAGGTGAGAGCACCCAGACTGGACTGTGATTTTTTTTCTAAACGTAACCTGAGACAACGTGTCCTGCTCATTTTCTGATCGGGTCCAGTTTGCTTCTCTCCCAAGAACAGGGCGCTTCATGATTTCTGTCACTGAGTGAGAAGCAACCAAATCGCTCGACAGTTTGCCTGTGAACAACAGGGACGGGAATTATTATGGCTAAGCGAAGCTGTCAGACTGCAATTTACTAAAACAGTCATCTACATCACCTCACTCCTTATAGAGTTTTGAAATTTGTAGACATGTTACTAGTGAGCACATATCGATTACCATTCCTTGAACGTGGCAGAGAGGATTTCCCTACTGAGTGGCTAAATGGTGTATGTTGAAACAGATTTAATTGAATGTAAGTATGTTATTGGTAATTTTATTCAGAATTCCCATGTGAGACACATCACACCCATTACTGAGAAGTACAGCTCCTGGAAAGGGGCCCAAATCTGTACCTGAAGTTAAAGGCATTGGAAGAATATAGGGTGAGGGGGTGGAAGGAAAACTGTTAATTGCTCAGGCACACTGCAGGACATAACAAAGGGATTCTTCTTACATAACTTAAGCCACTTCAAAATTGGRTGTCTAGACTCCTTTTCCACCTACAGACAGAAACCTATTTTAGATAACTATTTGAAGATGGAATGAACCGTCCAATGAAGGCAAAGCTGAAGGACAAATTAGAATAAAACTATTAAAATAAGGCAAGATGATTYTACTCTGTAGCATGAGTCTATCCTGAGATATTCCTTATTTTCCTTTCCTCTCGCAAAATATTTCACAAGAATAGTAAAGTAGGTACAGAGTCACAGGGGTAGGAATTAGGTAACCGATGTATGCAGGTATGGGCTGTGATACAACGGTTTGGGTGTTTTGACAATACATATACAACAGCCTGAAACATTAATATTCACAAAGCAACAGTTCCTAATTTTGCAAAGGGCTCCTAGTATGTGGAAAATACTACACWGAGCTTGCGTGAAGACAGTAAAATCTAAAGACAACTAATACAGTCTACCCTTCACTCAGCATGCAAATGATACCGTCACTGATGTTAACAGAAATTGCACACACACATTTACAAGCAAGTGTAGTTTGGAGTGAAAACATTATTCCAAAGAAATACACAAGCTATTAATTCGAATCCTGATTCAGCTGACAACCACTGAATTTTCAGCTGTTGAAATGCCAYGTTCAACATGCAAGAGAGAGGAGAGATGCACGTTGTGAAACTGCATTTATGACCAAAGCAAATCCTCCGACTGCTTACCAGTGGTGTAAAGCAGCGTGCAGGGCTGCTCCGACTTCCCTCTGCGTGGAGTAATATCACATGACAGAACCTCTACTGCACCAAATGGCAAGCTGGGGAAAATAGATAAGGAAAGCATTGGTATTGAAACACACAAAGAACAGCAGATACTCTTTATTGTGTAACGCATTAAATTAGAGCGGATGGTGTAAGTAATTCGYAAGCATTACTCAAGTATAAAAAAAAGCACTTAAAGGAAAAAGTTTGCGAAATTCATGAAACCTTTCTTCCCCCAGTTTCTGMATCCCCCCTTTTGAGATATCCTCAGGGTATAGATGGGAACATGCAGATTTTTAAGCTGGAGTATGTACATTTCACAAGCCCAGTAAAATCACACAGCGTGCTACAAAATGCAGACATCAAAATGGCAGGAAACAAAGACAAAATTCAAACTGACACTGAAGATGTAGCCCAATTTTTTTTTGCCCCAGWCCACCAAAGGAGAAGTCCCTTTGCTTCATGGAGAGGGGAATGGCCCCTGGAATCACACTTCTGCACCTGTTTTCTCGCACTGAGTGCGAGCTCACTCATGCTGGTCCGGCACCAACTCGGTGCATCACCCAGCTTCACAGAGGCCTCAGAAAACACCATGCATGGGACTTCTGTGAGAATTACATGTCGAACAGACTTTACTAAATACCACTGGCTGAAAATTATTAACACCAGTTATGAGTAGATATCCTTTCCTGTTCCTTTACTGGATGGCAGATGTCCATACCTTATTTCCTCGGAAAACTAAGAAATGCCATAACAATATGGATGCATACTGAATTGCCAAATTGCCCACGGTCACTGCAAATCAACAAAGAAACCYACTTCTTATTTCCAGTGAATTACATGTATTAAGGTTTCCAAATTACTGTCGAGATTATTCACCTTTTAATTCACCTTCAAAGTTGGAGATAAATACATCACAGGAGAATTGTTTTGTACTCAGATGCACATATCCCTTCAGTAAGGGCATATCAACAGATATTTTCAGCTCACAGATACTAATCTCTAAAATTTAAGTCTAAAACATTTACCACACTGTATGAAATGATAACGCAATCTCAGCTTGCCTGCACTTGCCAAAGTCGTAGTGAACAACCCCACCAAATGCCCAGCTATTGAACCTTTCCTCCTTTACTCGAGGAATGTCGTTTTGCTAACAACCTTTCCTTAGCRCCTTCTCTTCAACAAGCTACTGAAGCCTGAGCACTTACACCTGACAACTTGGCATACAGGTCTCAAACAAAGAATCAGACCATCAGGATCAGGACCTGCTAAGCCTCCACAAATGCTTGCATTTACTCCTTACACAGATGCTTAGCGGAGGTTTCCATGCTTTGAGCTGTGGGCTTCAGAGGACGTGGTGGGTAGCTGCTGGCAGTCACAGTCTGCTCAGGGTGAAAGGTCACTAGCTACGACACAGGCTCCTAAGTAGGAGCTGGTTTCCAAAGGCGTCAGCCCCTGTAAACAGCTGGGTGTTAGTGGCCCCGGATAACCAGCCAGAACCAGCTGCCGTGTCACGCAACGCGCATCGGTTGTGTTCAGACGCAGCAGCAGACTGCTGCCAAAATCCCTGGCTCGGCGTCACTGCGGCACAGCTGAGAGCTGGCAGGTCCCCCGCATCTCGCTACCTAACATCTCAGTTGTTTTGAGAACTTGGATGTTTAAACATTCRTTTCGCGCCGAAAGAGGAGCCAAATATTTAATATATCGTCCACCAGCTGACTGGCGGACCTGCACACCATCGTTTGACTTTTGCTGCGGTGATCAAGAGCTCCGGGCCGGGGGGGTTGCCAGCCTCTGGCRCAGGGTGGACAGCTGGGGAGGAAGGAGCTCCTGAGCCTGAGCAGAGCGAGATCCCAGAGTCACATCAGCACTCCTGAAGTACGTGCTGTGACTCTTCTTATGACATTGGGGGTTTCAGCCCAAAGTAAAACAACAGTAGAGCTGACCCAAGAAAGTCTGTGAGTTCCTGGTCCTGCTCCCCACAGACTTTACTATGTCAAGCTTAGAGCTGCCAGGTATGTAAGCTAAGGGAGCCCACAGGCAGTTTTTGCTTGCTTGGCCGGCATCAGACTTTAGCTTTCATTGTCCTTGACAGCAATACACAGAAACTACTTTCACATGAATGAACTATTCTTGAATAATTTCACCAAATATTTTAAGATCCAAGACACTTGCTTTGAAATACTAACCTTTACCTATCCTCCTTTTATCTTCACAAACCRGTACGAGGAATCCTGCCAAGGCAGTAACCTGTTTGGCTCACGATGAGCTCCTCTATAGGCTCCTTATAATATTTCAATGCACCGCAGGCCTCTCGCTAATCACTGAGGTGAACAAGCTTGAGTGGCTGCCTGGAGTGAGCTTTAGGAGGACTCGAACCCTCCAGAGGACAAAATTATAAAAAGAACATGGGCACCTATGGCCAAATCACTTCAGCATCAGGGAGAAACGTATTATTTTGTTTTAGTGGGTTTTTTTGAAGTTGTAACCTCTCAAAAGTGAAAACTAAAAGCTGTATCTTTCATGTTTTCTGCATTTTTCCCCATATCATTCTGTCCAGTAACCGCCTTGATGTCTCCTTTAACTGTCCTGGACGCATTTTATTTCCACGCACTGATTTTTTTCTGAACTTAATTTGTATCAGACTTTTTTCCCTTGTCCAACTCATGAAATACTTTGCTCCCAGCTGCTACTGAATTTCTTTCCTTCTCAGATTTTATGTACGGTCTGGCTACTCTGCTGGATGAGCACAACAATTAACCTCTTCCCTTAGACCCCATTTGGAACTTGGATTCCTAATCTAACATCCCCTTGCATAAAATGCTCAATGCTACAACTGTTCACCTATTTTTCATGGCACAATTATTACCACAACTCTGCCAAAATGAATGTCAATCCCAAAAACATAGCTTTACTTTTCTATTGCCATCCGTTCGCATGAGCTGGTGCACTCTCCTTGTGAACAGCCCTCTGAGCAAGACTGCTGGCAAGAAACAGGCTCCATGACAGTATCTGCAGAGAGCCAGCCCTGCGCATGCAGTGGTACCACGCTCCCAGCTTGTGACGTAGCTCTCCAACCTAAACAAACTAAACCTGCTGACATTTTCGATTGGGAATAACAAACCTCTGAGTACCTGCTTTTGAATAAGCTATAGGAAGGTAGGAAAATTAAGCAAGAAGCCTGTTCTGCCACAGTCACTCAGGTCATTACTGTTGCTGGTTTTGATGTCGGTAGGACCATTCCCAGCTTTTCACCATGCCACACATCCTCACTACAGAAGAAAAGCGATAAAGGGTGCCTGAAAGGCAACCCCTTTGAAACAACCAGAAGGCAGAATTTGTAAGAAGTTCAATTCCTYTGGCGGTCCTCAGGTACCTATGAAGATTAGGACTATCCAGAACTATGCAACAAAGCAGCATCAAATCGGATCGAACTTGCAGCTGTATCGCCAGTGACCATCTCAGTCCGAGACTAGTTCAGAGCCTGGAAGAATGCGTGTAGGGYCCCACAGACGATGACCTAAACATCCAGTGGCAGCAGCAGTCACTCCTTTCACTACTTTGCACTGTTATGCTCTGCATTTATTATCTGAATCAGGATAAACTTCTTTAGATTTATTTGTTTGTGGATTCTGGGGTATTGGTGTCCGTGCCCCCCCCCCAAAAAAAACCCAACACCTAACAATAAAYAGAAAAACAAGGACCTTTGGTCTTATTTTCCTTCATTCTCCAGCCTCTTTGTTTCTGCCTGCATTTGGTGTGCAGGCAACAATGTCAGGTTCCCAAAAGAACAAAACTTTCCCTGGAGTCATAGTTGGGTTAGTAYAGAGGGAGCTGAAATCAGGCTTCAAATGGTTTGGTTAGTGTTTTTCCCTCTGCTTTGTTATGTCCAAGCTACAAGCAAGTTGTTTGGCATGAGCATCCGTAGTCCCTACTACAAACATGCTAGACCAGAGGGAGGCGGTGGTTGCACCACTGTGCTTCACACACGTGTAAATGAGAGTGTTACACTGAGTCACAGAAGACAGAATTAGTAAATATGCTGTAGCCCAGTGGTTGGGAGATGCAATTAGATGTCTGCTTTGAACATAAAATATTATCCATTTTGTTTGCAGAGCTTGCCATATGGTCCCCTTGAGAAAACAAGACACTAGAGGATAGCCTTAAAGCTTTTCACACTTTCACGGATGCCCAAACCCACATTATTTTACTCAGCCTGAGCTGTTGCTTACAGGCCTTCCTGGTAGGCGTTCTCACCCACTGGGCCCTCTCGCCAGTTAATGACCTAAGAAAGCCCCATCCCACAGCAGATGACATACAGTGCAAATAGCCAGGCCTATTAGGAGGAATTTCACCAGAAATAACTGGTGGTTTTGTTACACAAACTGAGTCAACATTACAAACTTTCCAGTCAGATTTCAAATAAAACACAATTCATGGCAGCCCGAGTCAAGAGTTTTCATTCTTTCTGTTCAAAAGACAGGGCTGATTTACCGGCAACCAGACAGCAATCCCTATACATGCAAGCACTTGTTCAATAGCTCTCCCATTAGGAGTCTGGTCCCATTAAGATTAATCACACAAACCTTTACTGTATGAAGTTAAGTTCAAAACTTGACTCAAAGTCTGTATCTGCACATAGCTGATGTCAAATATCTTAAATCTTCCACTTTGTGTCATGGATTTTGTTTATAATAATTTTTGGTCAATTGATAGAAAAGGCTAAACTCCAGTGTAGGAATGCTTCCTCTTACAAAGCCATTGAATATTTCAGGCTTCCAAGGGTAAGATTTGACAAAAGCTGGAGCTGAACCTTGGAAACTGTGTGGAAATCCCCCTTGGTATAAGTGCACGCATGGTACCTTCTCCTTTTTTGCCTAAAGTAGCAATGTGCAAACTCATAAACAATAATTTCTCAGGCCATCAGAAACKGGGTGATCGAAATGTGTAAGACCCACACAAGTAACTGGAGTCCTGCGTTGCTTTTATGCAAATTTGCCAGCCAAGTTCAAACACTTACGAGACCCATAACAAACCTCACTCTCAGAAACACCTCTGATTTCCTTTTTGCAATAAGTATTTCATTTAATGAAAGTTAAGAGAGATTTAAACATTATTTTTGGCTACAGACATTGTAACGCATTAAAAAATCAGTAGTAACAAGAATAAACTTTAGAAAGGTATTATAATTAAGTCAGTGCCTAAGGTCCTCTTATTGCAGTAGACTCTACCTGGGCAAATCTTAATTGACATCTGTCCACTTAACATCCTTTTGAACAAAAGATACTCTTATTCCAGAGCATAGTTATTCAGAGACAGCTACTGGGTTTTAATTTCACACCCTGCCTTAACAACAAAATAACTTGAAAGCATAGATAACCCTTTGTTAAATTCAGGCTGCTCTGGGCCTGCAATCTTTATTTCCAATAGAAAATTATAGAGCCAGGTTTGCACTGTATCTATAAGCAAACAGTAAAACGAAGGAACAAATTCAGGGGAACTGTGATTTTTTTTCCTGGTGAACACCAACATGACCAGCTCTTACTCATACTGTCTGAAACAAAGCCCAACAAAAAGGGCCCTGGATCAGGCTCACAAATATTTGCAGAAAGCCAATTTAAACTCTCCGAAGTACTTATGGATAGGAAAAGTGCCAAGCTGTACTGTTGAAATTATCCTTTCTGCAATGTGAAGAGTGGCCCCCTTCCCTGAGGCCCAAACGTTGCTCTACCTGGGGACCTACATATGTTCACATGTACAGCAGATTACCCTTATCTCCACAGCTGTGATTAGCTCTCCTCTTAGGTGTGGATATCATCAGTCAAAGGCAGCGAGTATGTTATGATACTTGACTTGGGACACCTCCAACTCCTGACTCGAACACTCCCATACAGCCCTCGAGGTGACCACATGAGGAAGACTCTGCTCACTCCACCGCTAAGACCCCATGGAAGGAGAGAGGCACAAAATCATCATCAGAGCCTATTCCAGCCTCCACCTAAATGTGGAAATAAGCGACAACAGGAAGTCCTAAAGACACTCTTCATTTGCTGCTCGCTGCAGCTTTGATGGGCTGCGGCCAGGCTATGGCCAAGGACTTCTGAAAATGCCCTTCTCACAGCCCAGCTGTGCCTATTCATCATCTTCTGCTTCATGGGTATTTTAATCCGACGGGCGGGGGGGACCTCGACTTTCGTGAGTACTAGGAATGTTATGTAAAGAGAAATCTCACTGTTTCCACTGTGAAATTTTGCCTCAGGCAACTTACGAATGTTCCAGGGAAGATATTCACCATTTTCAGCAAAACAGCTGACAGATCCATCTGCTGCTGTTGGGGATATTGGGTGCAATTTTCAAGTGTCTCACTAACATACACTCCTACAGTCCCAGTGAAAAGCCAAGTTCCCCCCGCATGACAATTGCAAAGGAGGGGGAGACAATAAACTTTTGTTCTAATTTTTTAAATTTTAAGGGTAAATTGCTTTTGAAATATCTCAACACCGATGAGCGTGAAGTTTGGAAGGAACTGGTTTTATACAGTTACAATGAGTTTCCCAAGAAATACAGATGCTCAGGAGGGAAATTTCAGGAGCACTTAGTCTACCTCTTTTACTTTAGAAAACTTAGCATTTATTTTATCCAGAAAAATACCCATGGAGTTTTATTTACCCTACAATTATAATATGGAATTTTTTTTATCTTACACTTTTTCAACAGTAAAAATGTAGATTTAGGTCCATTGCAATATTCTATGAAATAGAATAACATTTTCAGGTAGTTGTTTGTAATGAAAAAGTAAAAATGCTTCTTTTGATATTAAAAAATGAAACATTTCAATTTGAAATTTATTTTCACTGTACTAAAAACAGGTTTCAAGATCAAGTGCTTAATTTGGGTTTGAATTACACGGTTTAGCTGAATCCATGCTAAATTTCTTCAGTTAGATTTTGCTTAGCCAAAGAACCAAATTTTTCTTGTTTTGACACACTTTCCCCCTAATTTTTCAGAATGCCTCTGAATTAAAAGTAAGTCATTTCCACAGGCGTCACCACAAATTTATGGATCAGGGAATTTTGAATCTGCTCTGCCATGAACRTGTGAAACAGAAGGACTTGAATCCTGCTCTATGGAAAAAGCTCACTGTAAATTTACCTGCATCGTAGCTGCATAGGCGTCTACAATATAATCATAGGCACAATCACGCACATAGGGTTACTTGCCGGCAACCTCACTTGCCAAACATCCTGCAGATGGGGTATGAGGGACACAGCTTTCATTTAACCCATAGGGGAACGCATCACCACGCCTGTAAGGGAGCCCCAAAGCTGGCAGCCTTTCTATATGCTTTATGCCAGGTTAATAAAACAAGTATTGGCACAATTTGTTTCATCTTGGTCACTACTACTTTGGTCCTGTTGGCCTCTATCAGCAACCAGGGACTAGGAAACTGCCACATCTGATGGTCTCCTCTCCTCGTGTTGTTCAGCCTTATTAGAAGAGGAAGAAACAAAGGAAAAAAATAGCCCACCCAAACTCATGTTTGGCAGCTGCCAGCCTCTCCTGAACTGCCACGGCAGCTTTCATCTTTCTACGAACACTGCACAACTGCTGAGGGAAGAGATGGCGACAGAGCAACAACAAAAAATTACACACACACAACTGTGTTCAACAGTGCCAAATCTGACTCTCCCGGTGCTGGTTAAAAAGGCAAAGTTTCTCAGGCTTCCCTGTAAGGTCACAGCTGGTACTTCTATGAATCTTCCTATTACATGGGAACGAGGCAGAGGTTCATAGAGAGAGACAGATGGCGAGGAGCAATGTTACTTATCCTAATGTGCATGTGAGACAAAGAGCTTTTTGGCATACCTCTCGATCCCAGTCTTCGCTGCGTCATGTTGGGCAGCCGATCCCCGCCAAGTGTTTGTTCCCCTCCACTTTTTATTCCTCCCCTCAGCAAGTCCGATCCTACTTGTCTTTGGCATTTACATGAATCACACTAGATGTTTTCCAGAGATTTAGGCTCTGATGAGCAAGGCCAGCAGAAACAGCAGCAACAAACAAACAAGCCGACCCGATCCAAGCTTGCCCACCGCCGCGCATTTGCATTCACGTAGGCCACCCCCTCCGCCTGCCCCCGCCTGCCAAACCACAAGAGTGGTGGCAAGAGTGGGAACGGGCAGCCCCGGGGACAGAGATTCAGAATTCGGGTTGTAGACGTATGTATTAATCACACTGAAAATACAAATTATGGCTGGGATTTTCAGGTGGGAAGGGCAAGGGATCTTCATGTTGGAGGGAAGGGGGATATTAATTGTGGCTCAAGCCAGGACTTCAACTGTGGGAATTAGGAGCAGGGAAAGAGAAGGTAAAAACGTAGTTTGCATATTGCTTGAAGTGTAGCTTAAAATATGAGGGAAGGGCAGACTTTGATCTCTGTGGTATAAGGCTATCACTGGGAGGACCTCACTCATTCCAGCTGAATTATTCTTGGTTTTCAGCAGCAATGGAGATGAGAATCTGCCCTCCTGAGCCCAACCTTATTCTCCTGCTGCAAATGGCAAAATTCTCATAGCACTTCCACAGCCATCACAGTGGAAATGCATCTGGAGTTAACGCTGAAATCATGTGGGCAGGATCTTTCAGGAAAGAAGTAGACCCAGAGGCAGTACTTCTAGGAGAAGATAAGACAAGATATGGCTCCATCACATTGCAAATGCTCTTTCAGACCACCTGCCAAGGACACAAGCTCTTCATTCAGGCAAACAACTATTTATAACCAGGCTGGCTGTGGGGAAACCCGTCTGTCCCGGTTTCAGCTGAAATAGAGTTAATTTCYTTCCTAGTAGCTGGTATAGTGCTGTGTTTKGGATTTAGAATGAGAATAATGTTGATAACACACTGATGGTTCAGTTGTTGCAAAGTAGTGCTTACACTGAGTCAAGGCCACCTCAGCTTCTCGTGCTCTACCGACTGAGAAGGCTGGAGGTGCACGAGAAGCTGGGAGGGGGCACAGCCAGGACAGCTGACCCAAACTGGCCAAAGGGACATTCCATACCACACGACATCATGCTCAGTATATAAACTGGGGGAAAGCTGGCTGGGGGGGGCTGCTGCTCGGGGAGAGGCTGGGCATCGGTTGGTGGTGAGCAATTGTTTTTCATTTGCATCTTGTCTTTCTTGGCTTTTATTTCTCTCTCTTCTTGTTATTTTCCTTTTCATTACAATTTATTTATTAATGTATTATTTTATTTCAATTATTAAACTGTTCCTATCTCAACCCTTAAGTGTTCTCACCTTTGCTCTTCCGATTCTCTCCCCCATCCCACTGGCGGGGGGGAGTGAGCAAGCGGCTGTGTGGTGCTTAGTTGCCAGCTGGGGTTAAACCACGACACCATCCTACCTCCTGGAAATGTGATAGCCAAACATGTAAAGAGAGCTCCTCAAATTGGCACTCAAACAGTGGAAGGAGGAGGAGCTGGACTGGGAATTGGCAAGTTGTAGCGAGAAGATGAAGGGAATTGCTCATCCCGGGTATTTTTAGCTTGTGGTTCTGTAGGCAGGAAGGCAAATGGAAAGGCAGATCATGATTTGCAGCTTCCACAGGAGTTAGAAGCTACTCCTAACTGGGACTCCACGGTGAAGGGAGAGAAGGCAAGATGAAAGCACAGCTTTTTTTTTTTTTTTTTTAAACTATCACTAAAACAGTCCTACTTAAATTCCTCACCAGAGCAGACAATATCACATTCACTTTAATACCAATTAAATTTAACCAGGTTTTACCTAGAACTAACTAGAGAACTTTCTTCCAAACAAACCAAAGGAGATTCAATATGTTGGAAACGTGACAGATTGGCAGCACAGGCACCTAGCGGCCTACAGCAAAAAGAGTTCACGATCAACCCTGTACAAGCTCTACTAATGCACACGYGTTTATCTATACATCGAGAACCCCACGCTGGTTTTTGACCAGTGAAAATTTTTGCAGGTTCAGCAAAGGGAGGCTCTAGATCTCAGGCTTTATGGCACGTCAGCCTCTGACATGGTTCTGCCTGCAGCCCACGTAACACAGGCCTGGCACTCCCACTAGCTCCTCCTGAGCAAATACCATCATCCACGCTCAGCTGCAGTGGTGATGACTCGCTGACATGGGAAACCAAGGCATGGGGTCCTTCCTGGAGCAAGGCTTACGCAAACTTATTGACACTGATGAGCTACTACATACCTAGTGACAGTGGTCTAGTAATAACTTCAGATTAATAAGTGTGATTTCACTCAGGACTAGGTACATGGCAACCCTGCAGGTATCAACATTCCCCTGACTTCTCGAAAGGAGAAAAGGCAGCACTTATGCATGCATCCAGATATTTTTAAAATAAATACTGAAAATGTTCAACAAACTTTTGTGTTTACTATTTATTTGTGATTTTTGTAGCAACCACTAAGGAGGAGGAAAATAACATTTCTTTTGGCATAATTTTGGTTTCCTTCATGTTTGTAAGCAACTCCCACTGYCTCCACTACAAAAGACAACTCTGCTTCTTCTGGATGTCCCACAACACTGCATGGCCAGTTTCCAGCTCCCACTACAACACGTGGGAGTTTCCCTATTGACTTCAGTGGGAAACATGAGCAATCAGCACCTCAGAAAACCAATTAACTTCTGTGAGTCATCTGAGCTTTCGCCTAAGCTGACTTGTCCAACATCAGGGGCAGAAGTCTATTGGCACTGACTTTAAAATCCAAAGTGTCCCTTCCACTTCTTGATATAATTTCAACTGAGACCTGCTGTAGCCAAGTGCTTCAGGATTGGAGAGTCTCTGAAGTTTATGGGGCTGCTAACAGGTTTACAGCTATACTGTTTCTTCAGCATCTTGCTGGAATGGGTCCCAGGTTCTGCTGCAGTAAACCAGGGCACTGGATTCATGGTAGCACACCATCCCTGCAAACTTACCAAAACCAAGTACAGCCATAAGACAGGTCTTTGGCCAAGAAGGATAAATGCAGGGATCTGAGCTATTGTATGCACAAGTCCTCCAGACATAGCTGTGTTGTGTGGTAYGATGTGAAGATTCAGACCCCCCATATGGCCAAGAGCCCAGCTGCAGCCCTAGATCCAGCCAGGATCTCAGGCAGAGTGAGTCTGTAGGCACATATCAGCTCCACTGTAATGGGCAATAGGCAGATGTGTCRTGCCACAGTCGTGCTGCACAGCTCTCTCATGCCCGGCGAGTCCTGGCCAGAAGCACGGCTGGAGTGCACCAGCCTGTACCAGCACTACAATAACTTGTGACGCAGACACCATGCTTTACACATGTGTTGGCATGAACAAAGTATGAAACAAAAGGTAAGAGGTTAAATACAGTTTGTTTCCTTCGACGATAAAAGTGCAGGTTCCAGGGGGCATTGCTTGCAAAAGGTGCCTTACTTTGCATCTCCCATCAGTGGAGCAAATAGATTCAGATTTATATACCTAATTCAGGGAACATTTTCACCGGATAATTTTAAGAAAGGCTGAATTTAGAAGCTAAATGTCCATAGTATTCTGATATGCCTCGTACTTCTGCCACCCCTCAATTCCCTAAGCTGCACTTAACACGGACACTGTATTTCTAGTACAAATATTCARACTTGCACCTTGATTTTTGCACCTCTTTTACCACTGCAAATAGTTGTAATAACAACAACACYGGCAACAAACGTCTATTAATATACTCCAAACTAAATAACTATAAGAAAAAACCCCACAGTGAGCTGAATTGGCATTCATTATTCTAGTTGTTTCATATCTTTAAATGATTCTGGTAAATCGATAAAGCTCTGCAAAGTGGCTGTTGTCTGCTGATTTCTAACTCGAGTCAGTGGCATCCACTCTTTAGTGCACCACACACTTGCTGTGTAGCCATTAGATGAAAGCACTATCACCTGTCAAACAAACTGCTAGAACTGTGATAAATTAATGATCAAATAGTACAGTCTGATGTACAGTAGCAGTGCCGAGGCTAGTTACAACCAGGCCTCATGCTTTAAAAATGTAGCTGACATTAAAAAAAAATCAGCCATTAAAGAAAAATGTCACACAGCTTTTCAAAAAAATATCTATTTAAAAAATGACCACATACTGATATTCCAGGATTTGGGGTTTTACTTAAAAAAAAAAAAAAAGAGTAGTGAACGTTACAGTAAAACCTTTCTGTGTACTATGAATTTTCAAGTCAAGCAACAACGTGCCGCTAAGCAGAGAGGATGTTTGTATTTTTTTGGTAARTAGTGCTGTGTACAAATCTGTACCTCAGAGGAATCCTCTGGTGTGTCATGGACAGAACTCTTGTTTGCAAGGGAAATGTCCCGAGTTCTTTTATTCCCCGTAATGCTTTTGATTTTTGACATCATGGGTAAAATATTTCAAGGGAGCTCCATATCACTTCTAAATATAAACAATACAAAATAAGCCTTTGCTTTTGAAGCACTTGACATCCTTTGAGCTTTGAATTTCAACTCCTAATAACTCTTGATGCTCACTGCATTAATGTATAAAGTCCTTTTTGTGAGCTAGAAATGGTTCCTCATGTCCCTCCTGCCATTGGCTTTATGAGCTTAATTTATTCTTTTTAATATAAAATCTCATTACCTGAACATGACACCACCACTTCCATTTTATCTTTGATATAAGAACAGAGAGAAACCAAAATCAAACCCTTAAATAAAGTCTGTAATCATCCCTCACTTTCTCTTGCTTTTCAAATTTCTAAACAAAATTAAGTAAAAATACCTTCCAGGGCACACTAAGAAATGTAAAGAGTGGAGGAAAAAAAAGAAAATTACTTCATAGTGAACTAACAAGGGACATAATTACTTACACAAGAAGCATATCTTCTTCTCGATGATATGCCTTCATGTTTATTTTGCTATGTTTGAGAAAGATAGGGAGTGCCTAGGAAGAATGGATATRCTGGAAAGCTTTATCTATTGAAACAAGACCTGAATAAAGAGTTGCTTAACCTTAGGCAAAACATACCTTTTCTAAACATTACTTTTGCATAAGACACTTAATAGACTTTAAAACATATATTAATGGATTTTTTAAATTCTGTAGGAAATTGAAATAATTAAGAAAAAGCCACCTCTGAGATAATGCATGGAGATCAAGGATTAAGTTAGGACTTCTTGAGTCCCGATTTTAACAGAAAATTAGAGTGATCAGTGTATTAGCACATGAAAGCATCAGTTCCATGCACTAATGGCAGTTCCTTTATGTTGTTATTGTTAGAGATGTGACTTAAGCATTGACTTAAATTATCARTTTGGCAGGGATCAAACTCCATGATCTAATTATGTCTTATGGSTTTCACTGAGTCTTTTGAGGTAGCTGGTTGTAAAGATAAGGACTTTTCCACAAGGAACATGTTTTTCATCAGAATCCACATCACAAGTCCTGCAGGATCTCTATGTTCTGTCCACTTATGTGGAAACCTTTACCCAACAAATAAAGGCTTACATCCCTGGAAAACTATATTTTAASTGTGAAATGTCAACTACTCCCTCAGAGAACCCAAGACTTGTAAATATTTTAACTCCTGCGCTGTGCTTTTTCTTCTRATACCAACAATAATCAGGACTGTGCTCATCTGAGGCTACCAYGCTACATCTATTGCTGGGAGCATCAATTAAAATGAGTGAGAAAACTATTCAGTTTATGTTACTGAAGCTTAATTTCAAGATGGCCTACAACAATCCCATYTCCTACTCAAGGATCACTCAGTGCTTCGAGATTAAAGTGTGTTTTAAAACCATAACGACTTCAGACATTTTATGTATCAGCAATAGGAAGCTGGATTTTGCTCTTGCACCAAGGGAAGAATAGACAAATCCTACTGAAAATTGGTGCAAATGGATATGTGAGAATTAGGCTCCATGAGCTCACTATGCAATCGCATTGGGAAAAGAAGAAAGCTTGCTAAGGGGAATGAGAAATTGATATGCTCTTGAATATAGATTGGATACATTGATTCTGATGTACAGGCACATGCTACAATAATTAKACGAAAGGGTACAACGCTTGTGAATTAAACCATCTTAGATGACTTGAGCTCATTTTGTCATTTATCCTTTGTTTACTCTTCCAGTATTACTAAGTACTCTTACATTTAATTAAACATGCTCATAACATTCCTTCAATTAGATAAATAATGCAGCTGCTTCCTCTGTTATATAAGGATGAAGAAATCAAGATAATGCAATATTTATTTTTATTCTAGTTTTCTGTCAGACACTTTACATTGAAACCTATGCAGCTGCATGGGTTATCAGTGGTATTTCCAATCTATATAGATACTAACTGAAGTAAATATCTCATTATCGACTTAACTATGATAATCTGTTTGTGTTAAAAATTTTGGCAGACCAGGTAAGGGCAAATTGAAAGCGGCTTTAGAAAAATGTCTTATTAACAGACACTACAGTGATGAAATGCTTCAAGATAAATACCACAGATAGTAAAAGCTAGCTTAAACCACTGATTTGAAACTCTTAACAGAAGGTTGATGKTTTTTTAAATAAGCAGCAATTAGTCTGAAGTAATCCATTTATCTCCTCTGCAAATGAGTGAAATAAAGAGAAATTAGATAAAACTACATGCAGAGAAACAACGAAGTGATAACAGGAATGCAATCAGATAGTACTGAACAAAAATTATAAAGGCAGGGCAATAACATATAGTTCATTTGCTTATTGGAGGCTTTGATTCATTCCCTGTGGTAATTGTAAAATTTAATAATATCTGTATACTTGCAGTGTTCTGAAAAAAGCGCTACCATTACACATTGTTATCCCTGTAGGTTGGATGACAAATGCCTGGGGCAATACTACCATCAAAGCATGTGACATACCCAACACGGATCTTCTAATCTTCATAGGAACGACAACTGTCATTTTTAAAGTGCATGGCAAATGAAGAGGGCATAAGAAAGGAAACTTCTAATTTTGGAGGGATGCTAGTGGTAGGGACTGTTAAAGTCTACACTGTGCTTTAAAATTGCAGTAGCAAAACCCAGGTAATTCACTTGAACAGTTGTATAGATTTCTTAATGCTTAAAAAGTGCTGTCCAGGCTGGGAATAACTATCTGTTCCTTCGAGAACTCATACTCTCTTAGCTAATATATACAGCTAATACACTGTATAGCTTATATGTGAAAAATAGATCAATGACTGCCAAAGGAAGATATGTACTATTCCAGCAAACAGCTCTGCTTAAAACTTTGTGCTGTTTTTTCTGATGGTAACTAATATTTTTTAAGCTCTGCAAATGAAATAAAGAATCAGTAGTCTGTTGATTTCCATTCACATTTTTGTGCTCATGTAATTTTAAGTACTAGCCCTTGTCTGGTTCTCTTCGATTCCCTGTGTTACAGAACGTGGCACAGACAGTGTGACTCACCCACCCCAGTAGTTTGAATAGGATTGTCACTTTAATGTTCAACATGGAGCTTTCTTCTTAACATTTTTTCTCATTATAGCAAGACTCAGTACTGAAAGACGCCTTTTGTTATGTATATATGAACAAAAGCAGTCAGAACAAATTTAGTCCACTGGGCAAGGGAACTAGAAGTTGACAGCAGTTAATAGACAAGATGCTCTAAACTAGATTTAATCTTCTCTCAAATTTTGCCTTCCTGGGACTGCATAATACAGTGGTCAGACAGATTAATGTCATATCCTTTCAGATGAAAAAGCTAATGCAGAATCCAGATAAAAACAAACAAAAAACCTGTAACCCCCCAAACCATGATTTCAAGACATGTTTTATTCTAAGAGCTCCCAAAATAACCGACTGTCATTTTCCCATGGCAGCTATAATTGTGTAAATACAGATTTCACACAGAGTCTCTAAGCCATTTTTTCTATGACTAGTGCAGTGAAACTATAGTCCAGGAAAGAGGATCATAGACTAATGAAATTAGAGTAGCTAACGGTACCTGAAAACACAAGCTATTTTAATTCCATTAATTGGCACTAGAATCACCAGTCAAATCTATACATCCAGCAACCTTTCCCTGTATCTTACACTAAAAATAGTGGGCTTGTTATATCCACTTAGATTCCTTCCRCTGATTTCAGTAAGATGATGACTGGACCAACTGACAACGTGTTCCTCCAAGTAGCAGATGGAGTAAAACATTAAACATTTTTGTTCAACCTATACAAAAAAAGAAAAAAAAAACCACAAAAAAGAAGCCATCTTCACAGGAACTTCCTTCTGTTGCCCAAGTACAAGATTTCTCTTCTTTAAAAAAACAATCCAGAATGGCAGAGATGACAGAGCCGCTCTCATTTTGATTCAGACCTGAAATTCTCAAAAAGTATGGGTTGGTAATTTCAAGTGGAGTATAGGACTGAGAGGCAGGACAGAGACTTAGATCTGTCCTCAGATGCTGTGATGTGCAAAATTTCAGAAACTCGCTAGGGCAGGCATGGTTTTTCTGTGTCTGTTCATCACAACTTGCACAACAGGCTGCCATTCCCAAGCAGAGCCTCTGGGTTCTGCAGCAATAAAAAATACTAAATAGTAACAAAAAATAAGTATACTTATATTGAACTTTTAAAATATATATGTGGAATTTAATGCAGTCTGCATTTCATTAGTTTTAACCCAGATTGGATTCACTTGAATAAACTGTGTAGATATGACCATTTCAGAATGAAATGCCTGAAAACAGGAATGCCAGCTAAAAAAATTCCCCCAAATTCTCTCATATCATATAAACCTCATATTTTTAAGCTGATCTATCATTTCAAAAAAGACTTTCATGTGAAGATGCCAGTTGCATCTGATGCGGAGGTTTGAGATGTTGTTGTTTAGGAGTAAGATAACGCAGCAGCAATATACTTAAGCCTAGGAACTTTGAACAACGCTGGCCAGACCGTCACCAGTCAGCACTCACCAAGCTGGGAAGATTCAAATTCCCAGTGCGGAGGGAATAAACAGGCTTTTCCAATCAGCTAGAGCAGCTGAAGCAAATACTCCTGGGGAAAGCTGCAGTACAGGGTCTGTTAGATGCCGTGCAGAGCCAGCAGCTGATGCTCCCCACTGCTCAAGGGTCAGGGTATTCACACACCCTGAGTACGGCCAGGAGGGCAGCACCGGTACCAGGGCCGTGACTGCTGGCAGGGAGGACAGGAGAGAATAGAAAGAAGGTGTCTTCCTTCTTCTACCCGGTACGCGGACACATAGCTGCTCACTGCCTGACCCACAATTTATGCATGGGAGAATACACGCACATATCTAATACACATGTATGTTCATTAATGATACTTCAGCATATATTTTACAGAAACAATGCTAATGTGTTTTAGGTTTAATTGACCAAACTCAGCAGACCCCTCTGCCAGAAACTGTAATACCCCCAGAAGCAGACTCCAAGCACACCTGGGCTTCAGTCTGTTTAACTGCATGAATTAAGTTTTGCAGGGCTAAGTTCATGTTAACAAGACATGGTCCCGCTCTGCCAGTGATTGAACTAGATACCATTAAAAGTAGCTAAGATGGAAGCCTCATGTTAGATCTGCAGCGTTGCCAATCATCCAATTTTTTTTTTTCAAATCTTACAACACTGAACGCCTTTATTTCAACCCCTACTCCTTAAATGTTTGAGACCAGAGGAGAAACTCAGGTTTCTTGTAGGCTTCTAGCCTTATGCTTACGCAAAAGCCTCAAAAATGACCAAAATGTATCCCAAAGTCTCAAAAGGTAGATTATAATCAATTCAAGCTTAATAAAAACATATCTGAAAATGTTATGGAAAGCTGCCCAGAAAACAACACTCCCTGAAATATCTTTGTGAGGATCTGCAATTTGATTTTGTAGTACAGTGAAATAACTAATATTTTTCAAAATGTAAACTCTTCAGAGTTCACAAAACCAAGCCTGGTTTTCCGTTCTCGTATCAGTCAGTCCAATTCAATTCTAGAAATGTTTTGTCAAAACATAACAAGAAGAGTTTCCATGCTGAAGAAAGATACACGTTTTATAAGCACATTTAGTCAGTCTTCTCTGTGCTGTGGGTCCTAAGTTATGATTTTTAAATGTTTGGGTTATCTTAAGGTTTCACTCAGGGACATTGTTGACAAAAAATAGGTTCAAATATCAACATTTTTTTTCCTCCAAACAAATTTGGGATTTCAAGTCACTGTCCATGAGTTTCCTCCAAGGCCCTTTCCCTGGCCTACAGTTTTGTGCTTTCTATTCACTGTGGTGCTGAGGTTTTAGGCTCTGTTTATATTAGAACAAATATCTTAAAAACCTGCTTTGGTAAACTACTTCAGCATATGCCATCCTTCCTGCAGGACACTCATTGCACTGACAGAAATGTCTAAGTTGCCTGATCTGCGAGTGAAATAAAGTAAGTATTCGCATTTTTACCTTACACAAAATCAGTCTTTTTGTTTTTAATTTGGCTTTTCACATATCAAGCAGCCAGGATACAGATTTTCTACTATTTCATCTTTTTTTTAAAATAATCCTAAAGTGAACTGAACATCCTTACAACAATTAAGTTGATAATTCCATAGACACCTGTATACTTCTCAATCACTTACTAAAGTATTTGACAGAGCTGCCTGAAGATTTAGCCCTAAACTTTGACCAGCATAAAACAAACGCCATCAAAAACTATGATACAATATTTTATTTGGTGTGTGTAGAACTCGCACGTGAAGAGTAGCCTTTGACAAACACACATTGCAAAGATCTCTCAATGATTTATGCTTGCACTTTTGCAAGCATGACTTACGCAGTCTGGTGCTCTCTCAGCCATGAATGTCCCCTGTTACTATGAACTTACTTTTCGTGTCCCAGTTTACTAGTTACCGAGGACCCGGTGCGCAGAGACAATGGCAATGTATTGTTTGCTTCCTAAATCTCCAGCACAGCGTTCTGCCCAGATGTAAAAAGGTAACTTGATCCCAATTAATGAAAGTGACTGGGTCAGCCTGTCACCTCCCATGCTCTTTATATGCTGTTCAGACATCTATACGCTTATTAAAACCTCAGGCACTCTACATAAGCTGTGCCTCGAAACCAGTTGCCAGAGGCATCACTGCTCAGAACCTGTCTACAGGCTTCTTGGTTTCAGATCTGACATCACATAAACCTCTCTTACCCACCTTGGCAGCACAGATCAGATGATAAGAGGCCCCATCCTCTCAGAATAATACTCACAAAAAGGATAGAGGCGCACAATAATAAACATTTCACTGCTGCTGTTCCTCACAAATGTACCCTACTGCTAACATGCTCCAAGGTTAGAAAATGCCTACAACACTTTGCAAACCTCCCTTATTACTTTTATCAGATTCAGAGTGGGGAACTTTTTACTGTAAGCTTTTTTCCAAACTAATTGTCTCTATACTGCTTAAGGCAAAGCTGGAGCACAAGCAGTGACAGCAAATGATTTCTGGAAACATTTTAGCTTCTGAATAATTTTTGTCCTGTAGATCATTTGATGATTATTGTCCAAGTTCCCCTCCTTGGTTTCGACCAGCCACCAGTCGCACAGCATCATCTTTCCGCCGCAACAGGATGGCTAACTATCATCATTACACGGTCTGTATTGCCAGTTAAAACCTAAACCTGGAATGCCAGTAAGAGTGAGGTGACTTTGATAGAAAGAAGGAAGTGCTTTGAGGTATCTGCCTTACATTTCCTCCATCCATTTGGACTCAGAGCTATCCAATGTCCAAATAAACACCTTATCTCCGCAAGCAGTCCAGAGCCGCTGCCTGTCCTGGAAGAAGCTGTTCAATGGTCCCGTGGCTGCGCAGTAGCGCGCACCTCTCTAGCAACAACGCAACAACACCCTTCAACTTCAGAAGGCAGCTTCCTAAAAATGCAGTTGTTGTAACCTGTTCCTGCTGCTCCCAACCCGGTGACCTAGAACAACAGCCCGTCCATCTTCAATAGATTAAGCTCTTTTCTTTTTATTTATATGGCACACAGTGTAACATTCAGGTTAGGCACATAAGAAGAACAAATGGTCTCTTAAAACAGCTTTGAACTTTATTTCTTCTTCAAAGAAGTTTGGGTCATGGAGGAAGTGGTTTAATAACTAAACTTGCCAGCACAGGCAGGAAATAGTATTTCCTATGTACATCCTGGCACCAAAACTAGATTGCAGTAGGAAGAGTTTCTAATTTCCTTTAAAAAATGCAGTGGGCTGGGAAGAGCAAAGCATTGCCTTGGAAAGGAGTTCACTTGTTTGGATTTTCAGTTGCTGATTCAGAGAAAGAGTTCGGACCTACTCAGTGGTAAAAATGAAAGGGAYGAGAGCCTTTACCAGCACTTGAGTGATAGGGACGGCTGGAGTTCTCCAGCTTTAACAAGAACCCGTTTTTTATTATTATCAGAATTTCCTCTTCTTTTGCAGGCTTATTCACAGACTGGCTAACGGGTTTCCATAAATACTAACAAGTGCTGCCTTAAGGCTTTGTTGTGCTGCACAACATTAAGCAATAACAATAGGGAACAGCTGCTCCCGAATAGCTGCACAGTTAATTACACTATATACCTACAGTATGTCTCTGTGCCCTACATTAAGAGAGCTATTGCACATGTACCGTCCATATAATGATGGAAGATATTCAAGACGGCCCAACACATTCCAAGGAAAACAAATGGGAACCAGACTCAGATGCTCACGCTGTCCTTGCTGCAGGAGACATGAAAAGCAAAACAAATTAATGTTACAGCAATAACATTATCATCGTAACAGAGTAAGTTTGCATGTATTTTTTCATTTGTGTGTGTATCCTTAAAATAAGTATTAGATGCTCTAACATCTGGTTTGTCAAAGAAGTTTGTCAGGTATTTCACAGATGCGTAATACTTTTATTTTTACAATCTGGAATAATCACAGTCTGGCATAGAAAGAAATAGTTTTTATAATCGCGTTCCTCACCCAAATACATCCCAATCTCCAAGATATGCACATGAAACATTTAAATTAAGAAATAACTCTAGGATGATAAAACCTATACTTATAAGTGGTTTATATTACAATTTATAACAGGCACATTTGCTCAGATCTTGGCTTTCTTTAATAACTTTTCAATTCTTAGGCCCAGCTGGAAGCCTAAAAATAGGCAATAGAAAATTGGCATGTTTTGTTCAAGGTAATTGAAAGGATACCATGTTAATCTTAGCAGGGTCAGGTTAAAGCAGTTCTGCAAGTCTCCAGAAGAAAAAACATACAGCATTTATAGCGTACATGTTGGCAACAAATGCAGCCATTTAATGTGGGATTGGAAATGGAGAATACATCTCAAATCTCTTCTATTCTCAAGCTTGATCAAGATTACCAACATTTCTCTCAAAAACGCTTCCATCTCAGTCTGTTCTCCGACTCTGCCCTAGTTTTGTTACCATCCCTCCACTAGARCATCTTTTAAGACACTTGAACCAGAGGCATCCAAAGACAAACATGATCGCAACAGTTGGCTGGAGAAGGAATAATTGCAGCCCCTGGCACAAGGCTGGGTCCATCCAGAATTTTGTTCTAGCCCAACTTTTTCAGTGGCTTACTGTGCAAAGTTAGGAAAGACCTCTATAGACCCCAGTTTCTACAAACCTACTATGATGCTTGTAATATTGGCCTTCAAAAAGGCCTTTATAAAGAGATGCTCTGTAACCTCTGTATAAGAGCTAGTTGCCATAATACCTTTTTTTTAAAACATACAATGGTACTATATTTCAGGAGAATAAAGAAAAATAAAATTAAAAGGCCACAGTCTATTTAAATTCTTGAGATAAAAATAATCTAATAGCTCCCTTATTTGTCCCATGAAAAAATTGCCTTAGCATCCTACAGGCTGGGCCAAGCCACGCACCTCCAGCTACGCTACAGTAATGGCATCAAGTGCAGCTACATTAGACACTACTCAGGAAGGAACTGTTGCTAATATGTCGTAATTTAAAATTCTTTAAATTACAAAGTACCCTTCTGAGTAAAACATGACATCTCTGCCAGGGTTAGGGTGCCTGGCCCTAGACACTACACGCCAAGGGTATGTGTGAGATTAAGCTCCGTTAGCAGAAGCCTGTCATTATGGTTACGCTGAAGGTCCTGCTGAGCCACACCATGCTGACAGACCTTGGGAGAGGTGAATCAGCTGCCGCTTGTGTTTGCAGTGCTAGCTGGAGTTCACGAACTTTCCCCTGACCACTCTTCTAATTCAAGACTCTGTGGTTTTCCAATGATTTAAAATTTTAGCTTGAATGTGTATATATACATATGTGTGTGTATAGACATATATATAATCTCTACTGTGCTAAAATTAGGTTCTCCAGAGCTAAAAGGACCAAGGGACAAAAGTAGCTCTCATTTTAGTCTCTGCCAGGGGCCAAAAAGCCATCCTCTTCCTGCTCAGCATTACTAAAAGCAGCTTAATGTCGACGTGACAGATGTAGAGGTACTACTGTCTTAGAGTACATCTGCATTGCTCAGCTTTTAATGTGAACCCGTTACTTCTGGTCGCTGCAATACCTGATTCAGAGCTAGCACTGGTATCTCTGCAATGCTCTGTACGTGCTGTGTGAGGCACGCAACCGCTGTGCAGCCCACCGCGCCTGCCGCATCCTTGGCTGTAGGCAGGAGCATGGAAAGAGTGGGGATCAATCCCTCTTGGCAAAGATTTAGATCTCTCTGCCTGAGCTGGATTTCCCTTTGCTTGGGAAACCCAAATTGTCTCTCTCCACGAGATCTGCGCTGCTCCTATATTGGCACAGAGGAGAGCCTCTACCTCAGTACTTGTGCTGAAATCAAGAGTTTTTCCTCGGGATAGCATTGATACGTCCCTCACCACTCAGGGATGAACAGGTGCTCAGATGCAAGAGTTATAAGCCCTGTACAGGTACATAAAGAGGAACAGAGAGACACAAAATGAAAAACCTATATACAGAAATCTGAACCTCTCCTAGATTCCCTAGATAACACARTTGCATGCCACCAGCCTTTGTTTTCACTTTGTTATGAAGTAGCAGCTGAAACTACAACAGAGATCTCTCTCTCTCTCTCCCCACCTTGACTGATGGTCAAATAGAACATAAAGAAACAGAAATATCCATAACCCTAGCCTGATACAGAATGAAACAAGGCATCTTCTTCCTGGTTCCCTGGGATAATCTGAGGAACTGACAAATGACACATGAAACAGTGAATTTGAAAATAAAGTTAGTGCAGTTAAAAATGGCTGTCTTTTCCTAATCATCTTCCTACAAAGGCAGCCAAGCACCCCACATTTCCTCTGTCTGATGCTAGCACGTGTTGGCAAATAGAGAAGCACAAAACATGCAGAGAAGTTTCATCCTCTGCATTGCGCAGCTTCCCCCTGTGAAGACCAACACTAAATGCAAAAGTTTTCAGGCCGAGATTGGTGACTGAACTTTCTCGATTCATAAAATGTCAGCATTATAACTGTGTATGTCCTCTGAGCTTCCACACATTCTCATGCAAGCAGGTCAGGATTTCTTACCGTCTCACCTTCCTGTTTGCTCAGGGTTATAATTCAAAATATGCTTCATCTTTTTTATTAGGCTCAGGTCCTCCAGTTACAAAGATTAATCATGCCATCATTCTTACAAAGACAGGCTGGACCTACTTTAAGCTCTAAACACATACCTCTTCACAGTTCAAACACTATACCATATACAATTAGCATGCGAGACTTGTTGCCTGAGGATATTGTAGAGGCCAAGAGTATTAACAGGTTCAAAGTAGGATTAAACAAATCCATGCAGGATAAAGGTCCATCAGTGGATGATCACTAACCACTATTATCTGAAACCCACAGAACATGTTAGGAGAAGCACTGCTGTGTACACGTCCTACGTCTTAGCCTCTTCCTGCGGGCTGACTGCCGGACACTCCCGAAAACAAGATGCCACTCTGGACCCAGTCTGGCAGTTCTTACAGTAAGCAGAAACAAGAACATGACCATACAACTGTGAACCAGAAAGTCAATATTGACAGCAATGAAGGCGAAGAAGCAAAAAAAGTTTCCTTTCAAAGGAAACCTGACTTGCTGTAAACAAAGCACTGACTCTAAAAGCATTCCATCACTCTCCTTCCCCTTCTTTATTCCCCTTGGTCCTTGCTCCAAAGAGACACCGGCTGGACCGAGTTTTTATACCAGAGCTGGTGATACTTGCCCCTCTGCTCAGGAGTCAGCTACAGGACAGCCTTGATGGGTTTGACTTTCAGGAAAGCTGCCCTGAACCCTCACCTCCTTCCAAGCACCTGAAGTTGATCCCTCAAAGTCACTTACCACCCTGGCCCACAGCCTATCGCTCCTTCAATTTTCAGACGTTCAAAACTTAGCCTACTTTCACAGCAAATGATTAGTCTAATAGAACGAGACTGTTCTTGGGTTATTTTCTCATTAGTTCTTTCAATGTGGTTGTTTCCTTTACCTGCTACCATAGGCATTTAAAAGTGCTTCATTTTGTGAACATGTTTTCTTTAGTGGATGGAAAATGTGCTTTTGAAGTATTTCTGCTTGGAAACATTTTCAGAAGATAAAGAATACTTCAAGAGTGATTCTATAGCAACACAACATTTTCATTTAAAGTAGACAAACAACAAAGTGGCTTAGCGTTTGTTTGCGCCTTAGTTACAGGCAACATTTTCACAAAAAAAAAAAAGTCCTGCCCAGGTAGTTAAATAAATATGCAAAAATAAGACTCAGTTCTKGCTAAATTCAGAGTAAGGCATTTAAAGGTACATGCGCTTCTTCCCAGTGCCTAGGAAGTCTGAARTATAACTATGCTGTGGTGCTAATTAAAGCTATTTGAAGGCTACTAAATTTGGGGAATCAAATTGACACATTAGTGATCGAGGTCAAAGCTGTATCAGTTACACCAGTTCATTAGGCAGAGAAGAATCAAAAAACTTCCTACTTTTATTTGACTAAAACCAAAGGATTTGCAGCAAATACACAAACATTTTGGATACAACAAAATACTTCATCTGCTGCCTTAATTATATATATATTAAATTTACACTTATATTTGTAAAACACAGGTATAATTTAAAATATTTTAGGTAGCAATAATCATGAGGGAAAAATGCCATTGAATTATGCCATTTTGAAGAAGTCAAAATATTTCATTTGGGAGGGGAGGGAATGGTGTTCAGTTTTTCTTCCCTCTGAAAATGTTTACTAAAATCAACATAATTCGAGAAACGTTTTAGTTGACATGGACAGAATTATTTCAAGAAGGGGGGGAGGAAGTAACAATCAAAATATTTAGTCYAATTCTGTATGCTTTTAAGATAAGACTTTCTTTCTGATAATTTTTTATCCCTATCTCATATTTTTTATTGCTCTTTAAATCATGCAGCTTGAATGCCTGGCTTGTATTCTTCTCCAGCTACTCATGATGCAAAATTAGACATATTCTTTTGAATACATCCCTAGAGGGGTTGTGGGTGGATCTTGCCACTGGATGCTACAAAATACCCCCAAATCAAGAGCTTTCTGTGTTAAACAATTCAAATCTCAGGAGACCATCCAGCCAATTTACCAAGTATAAATATAGTCCCTCTGCCATTCACACTGAGCGCAGTGAATTCCATGCAAAATCCCAGGGGAACTAGAAGAAATATTTTAATGTTCAGCAGTAGTCTTTAATTTTGCATTCAAATTATGTCACTGACCACTTTTCTCTTTCCTCTCGAGGCAAGTGTCTTCCTCAGAAGCCAGGTTTTAGGACAGATACCTCATAGTCCTTTTCCTAAACACGCTGGCTGACCCCGGGGCTGCCTCGTGCATGAGTTGAATACCAGCTAGTGGATTCTTTCCTAACATAAAACCAGCAATGTATGAACAGCAAAATACCTATGGTTAGGGTGTGTCCCTAAGGGAAGCAGGACTCTGTGCCTACAGTTAAGGTTACTTAACGTTTCCCAGTATAAAATCTTATTTCCAGTTCCTTACAGCTTTGCTAAATAAACTGGCCTGAAGTCTCCCATAATGAGGCTCTGCCTCAGGCTGTGTGTTTTGGAGAACTGCTCGTGTTACTAATAAGGCAATAATCCATATTGCAGCTTGATTAGTAGTCAAAATGGTTGACAAAATCTGTAATTATAAAAAGAAAAGTTTCTTGTGCTGACATATCAAAACAGACCTCTCAGACCGCATTAGGGAACAGCCACAATAAAGGATTCTCYGCTCCATTAGCTGCAAGGAAAGTGAGTAGGAGTTTGGCCTGAATAAAACATACTGTGGAAGGAAGAAATATTAGAATCAAATGCTCATACAAAAGCTTTGCTGCAACATCAATAATCTTCAAAGTACTTAACTGGGGAGGTAGGCATTGCGATGCCTCTTTGACAGAYGGGAGATGGAGGCACAAAGAAGCAGCATGGCTTCTTGCAGGCCAGTGGAAGGCAGCAGTGTAAGCCTCAGAGACCACCCTGGGGCACAGAAAAAAAGGTGCCCAGAAAGAGATGATAAAACCCCCTCCCTCACTTCCGAGAATGCAGGCAGATTTATTTTACTACCACTGCGGTCAGAAACAAGTTGTGCAATGCCTCGCTAGAACTGAAATTGCCTTCTTTTGGGGAGCACAGAAAATTTCTCACCAGGAAYAGCAACAATTGTTATCTCTGGGATGTACAATTTTCATAAAGTGAGCAAATAAATTGAAGTACGAGAATCAAAAGGTATTATACTGAGCAAATTTTTTTTGCAGGGAAGAAATACTAAAAACTAACACAGAAATTATATCAATAGTGTAACTGAGAGTGCATTACCATAAAAGCAGAGCCTCTTGCCAGGAAGGATTTAACTAACGACTCTACAGGCCTTTGGGTTTGGTAATAGCCATGGATCAAGCCCTGCCCTGGGGGAGAGGCGAGTGCCCTGRAGGGTTGGGACGAGTGAGGGAGGACTGTGACAACTCCCTGAGGGCAGGCTGGACGGGGGTCCCGCCGGTAACAAGGGCGGCCTTTCAGCAGCCCGGTACAAATCCGAGGTGAATCTAGCTGTAAATTAATTTAGAAAAGTAAGCGACGCAGAGGCGGGGTCTGCGCTGGCTTGGCACACGCAGCTATTTCCGAGCAGACGGTCACTTCCTCCTCCTGCCTGAAATGAGCCTCATCCCACGCGAAGTTTCCAAGCCTTTCATTAGTGGTTGTGTTAGTGTATAATAGCTATAATGAGAAGGCCATAAAAATCCAAAGTTAGCTGAGGGTCCTTAACCATTTTAAATATGGCTCTCTTTCCAGATTTTTATTTAAACTTTAATGACTACCACATAAGATCAAGCAACAAGAAACAACATTTGTATTACAGCTGTATTATTTAATTCCCATTAGGTAAAAATGCCAGGCTACCGGCCAGTAGCTCAGGAAAATAAGTGGTGACAGGTGAAAGAAAAATACCCTTCCTGTACCTCCTCAAGCCACTTTAAAGCCTGAGGCTCCGCAATGTCATTTACACCTAATGAAACCTAGTGTCAGGCTACACTATTWAGCAAAATGTTATCCATTCAGAAAAAAAATGGACCTTGCTACTTTTAAAGACATGGTGCTCTTTCTGGCCATCTAATTAAACCATGATAGAACTGATCCTTTTAGATTTGCTATTAACTTATTTACTTCTGCTTTTGAAGGTGCACTTAATGCCACCTTATATATTGGGGGATCTAGGTCCTTGAAAGCTGCAATTTACTGTCGGGTTTAATTAGAGCAGTGGTTTTATTGGAGAACCTAAAATGTTTGGAGTAATAATCACTGTCCAAACTTGATTATCCCTTTTAATTCTGAATCAAGCACAAAAGGAGGAGCGCATACATCTCTTCAGTGCAAATTGAAATACCTTAAAGGGCTGCTTTCATCTCTAATAGCAGTACTATCATTTCTCAGTTTATTTTGAAATGTTTTTGGTAACCCACATAACACAGCAAATGTAGAGTAACAACCGAGACTCGATGTTTTCCATCATGTACAGACTTTCTTACACTTTTCAAGACAACTCCAGGAAGTAAACTTAGCAGAGTACAAATTGATCTGCCTGGCTTCTGGAAAAATAATTTTTCTTTCAATGTCCATTAAAGTTAAAGTGAGATTTCAATCAGGTTACTTAGGTAAAAGGTCATGAGAAGGGGTTAAGAGAAGATAAATCACATACACACACAACTATCACTTTCTTAGAGAAACATACTATGTGAATTTTATATGAAAACATGAAACATACTATATGAAACATACTATATGAATTTTAAAAGACAAGATRTAACCAAGTTTCATCAAGCTCCTTCACCTTTACTAATTTTCTTATTTGCTCATTCATTAAGCATGTCAGGTGTTTTACAAAAAGAAAAAAAAAGAAAARAAGAAAAAGGAAAGAAATCAAACTCCTTTAGGATTTGCAATACAGGTATCTGCAGATTTTGCAATYCAGAACTTTGTGCCAAAAATAGTCCTATTGATTACAGGGGATTAAAATTACTTCTTAACATAGAAGCAGTAGAATCTGGCCTGGAGCGAAATCACCCTAAAAACTCAGAATATAAATTAGGAAAAGCACTCAATGAACTGAATATTCATGGCCTGTAACAGAATCAAAGAAATTGTCAGTGGAAGAGACCTCTGGAGGTTTCAAGTCCAACCTCCCACTGAAAGCGTGACCATTGCCAACACTAGATCAGGTTGGCCATGGCTTTGTACCCCTGCTACACTACCCTCCYAGAGAAATATTTTTCCTAATATCCAACTAGAACCTCTCAATCTGTGCTATTTTCAACTATTGCCCCTYGCTATGTTTCCTCCCACTACTGAGAAGACACTGGCTCTGTCATCTTCGTAACTACCCTTTAAGTAGCTGCCAGCTGCTACTGGATACCCTTTAGCCTCTTACCTAGAACAAAACAAGACCAGCTCCCTCATCTGCTTCTTGTAGGTCAGGTACTCTGGGCCCCGGACCATCATGATAGTCCTCTACAGTTCCTCCGCATCACTCCTGAACAGGGATGGGATGAGGGGACAGAACAGGGACATAATTGGACTCACTATTCCGGGTGCAGCCTCATCAGCAGAAAGTGGAGGAGGGTAACAACTCAGCTTCAACTGGAGCATCAACAGAACATGGCTGTATCTTTTGGGAATGAAACAATTAACTACCCTTCACGCAGCTCTTCACAGAGCGTGGTTTGGAAGAATCCTTCCACCACAGGAACTGACACCTAGGAAGAACAGATTTATCCCATTTATGCGGGCAAACTCAGATCCAAATGTAATAGTTTTTTGCTCTCACACTACAGGTTGATAGTAAGGCTCAATAAATGCAAGCAAATGTGACTTTTCAAGACTTTTGCTACACTGTGCAGCATGGGAAGAACCCTTTGCTTTTACAGATCCTTATCTCACTGATTTCACTTGGAGGAAACTGAAGTATGTTACCAAACTAGTAGCTTTCCTTGTAGGGTTGGAGAAAGAAGTGGAGATGATTTTGTATGCACTTTTGGAGTAGAGTCATGCACGCCTAACTAGTGTAGTCAGCTACCAGGATCAGACACACAAATCTAAACGGCTTCACACAGTCACATATTTGTAAGTCTTCTGATGTGCAAAAAAAATTAAGAATACATGATTAGGGCACTGAATTTACAGAATTGACTGAGTCTCCCTTACGCGAGAAATTCCTAAGGATATTAGGATCCCTAAATATTTGCCAAGGACAACGAGGTCTCTCAATGAGGGATGCTTTGGAATTTAAAATAACCATCCTATCATTATATATTTAGAGTCTATCTGTAGAATGACAGGATTCTTGTGGTTCAAGCAGAAACTGGGGACTTAGGACTTGTGTTCAATTCTTGGACTTGCCACAAATTTCCTCCGAGAGCCTGGATGTTAGTCTTCCTGTAGCTCTGCTCCCCAACCGCAAATACAGAGAAACATGTTCCCTTTCACCTCCTGTTGCATTTGTAATCAAAAGCAATTAACAGACAACTTTTTCACATTATGATTAAAAAAGGCCGATCAGCCATAGCAAGGACCTTCAGGCAACCAGAGGGCCTTTCTCTACCTTGTGCTGTCCCCACCAACCTTCTCTCTTCCCTACCTTTCCCCTTGTGGGATGGAGAGTAGTTCCTGGGGATAGTGTCAAAGGAGCTGGTACAATAATGGGTGGAGAGAGTATTTTGGGTCTAGAAAGAGGCTCACAGTTACTATGAGCTAACGGGGCCGGACACAAAGCTGTTCTAAATGCAGGATGGTTACACAGCTATGCAACCCGACCACACACAGTGGGAACATGTGCCACAATGAGCAGTGTCAATTGGAGATGGGAGAGGAAGAAGGGCTAAAACCTTGCATGTCTTCCAGTAACTCCATGCTAAAATAAGTCTGGTCCTTCAGCAGGACCTACCCAGCCACAACACCTTGCTGCTTTAAATAAACTGCTTCTGGGTTGGATTCAGTCAACCACAACTTGTAGACAACAGTGTGAGGTGTACAAGGACTCTTCATCTGCAATTCATGCCAGGCCTGCTTTCCTTCTTCTCTTTTCCTCTTTCTTCCCTTCCAGCTCAGTTCCTCTCTATTTCTTTCCACTTATCTCTCCTTACCGCCTAAATCAAACTTTCTACCTCCCCATGAGGTAGAAAGCTTCCCATGACAGCTATATCACATTGCTCACTTTGCTTGCCAATTTTATTTCTCTTCATTAACTTGCTTCTATCTTCTCCTTCAGAATTTAACTTTACTGGCTTACAGCCTTCTCATGAAGCCTCACAAACGGGGTACATCACAGTAAAAAAACAAAACCAGAACTGTTTTAGCTGGCTGAGACACTGACAAAAACTTGATGTGACATACTGGACCTTAGACAATTATCCAGATTGCTGTCTACTCACACTATTGATTAAGCCATGAGCTCGCTTTGAAGGCAGATTACTAGCAAATCAAACAACAAAACCAACATTATTTTAACTTTCATTTGCTTTGTTTATTCCCCTCGCCCACGGAGAGGTGCACAGCGATCGTATAAGAATTCTGAATTCTTCCGGTAGGGAATAATAACGAATCCTTCTCCAAATGTGTAATTTGCATTGTTAAATCAAATACGTTCCCTTGGATTATAATAGTGCTGGCCATAATTTTTTTATGGTTTCCAAAAAATAATAATAATAGTAACCCCTCTCGGAACACATATAGGGTTTGTATTCTGTGTTAAGAACTAAGTATTTCAAATTTCTTGGCAAAATGATATATTAAAAGGAAACAACTGTAAAACATATCCAAGAAAGGGAGAAAAGCCATTGGCTGCTGTACTACAAGAACCCTACTTTCCATTTGGCTTGAAATAAACACACATAGCACCTGTAGATGTCAACGAAGACTGTGAATGTAAATGTCAAGTTCACGATAGTGTACAAGAATATTTAAAACCTTCAAATTCTATCCTGAGGCCTTGACCTTATTTTATTTTTTTAAAAAGGAGAACCTGATTCATCAAGATTAGGGAAAATGGCAGCAATTTCAGGAAACCAACCTGTAAATCTTAAAGTGGGTTTTATGAATAAGAATGTTAATAGTTACAAAGTCTAATACTGCAAGTCTTCCTTGCATGGTCGATGGGATTTTGTTCAAATCCAACAAGAAGAATCAAGGATGAAAAAAAGTGTGTTTTAAATAATGCACCTATGTATAACACTGATAGGAATTATTAGGAAAAGCTGTCCAGTTCTGATTTCCAAACTTCAAGAAGAATGTGGAAACCCTCCCAAATGTACATGAATATGATATACGGTTAATACTATTATTAACAGAYAAAAAGTTCTGGATTTCAAAGACATGGAGAACTGTCCAAATAATGCCCAGCTTTGGGAAGCTGATGACCGAGGGAACAGTCAGCTCTTCAACCTCTCGCTGTTGAGGGAGCCCCAGTGCTCCCTCTAGCAGTGCTGCAATTCAGGTCATTTCACTAGATTCAAATTCTTGTAATTGACAGTGCCTTTGTGTTTTGTTACAATCTTGTCATTCAAATTCCTCCRTAAACCTGCTTTTTCCAAATACTCAAAGTTAGTCCAGAGTTATTCACTCCCGCCAGGCCCTCGGCAGATTTCAACGTGATTCAGTTAGCCCCYGCAAGAAAAGCAGTGCTCTAAATTAAATCCATTCCCAGGGAAGCTTAAATTGCATACGTCTTTTCTGACAACTTGTTTCTTGGTGAAGTGGATGAGATATTTGCACTAGTTTTAGTAGAGCAGGATAACACGTAATGTTAACATTTATATATATATTCCAATGTTTGTTTATGTAAGCAGTTTCATCAAATCCATCATGGGATTATGTAGATGGTTACAATTAAGCAATGTAGTATATAAGTGTTTATAGGATTAGACCCAGAGATTTGAAGCATATAAAAAGCAAGTTCTGTCTAGAGCCATGTGAAAAATGAAGAGCTGAATGCAGGAATAATACCAGCAGTCTGACCCTGTATTTTTTTGCAAGCACAAGGACTACAGCTGCAAGATCCAAATTTGAGGGGCAAAAATTACAGATCAAAGTTTAAGAATTCAGGAGCCATAGGAGGACGAATAAGAAATTTTTGCAGTGGCTGCAAATCCTTGAACGTTTCAGGTTCATGGTGCACATTTCTGAAAACAAAAACTCAATAGTTCCCCACTGCTCTCAATGCAAGCAGTGCCTAATGTTTGCTTCACCGTTCACTGAGCCTGAGAATGACAGGAAGAATGTTGACATTTTGTGCCACACGTACGGGAAGAAACAGATCATCTCCCTCTGAAAGGTGCTTTATTTTATGTGAGAAAAGACAAAACTCTGAGCTCCACATCAAATAAATCATACAATAAGAACATTATTTTTAAAGGGAATGAGTATTTTGCATATTAATATTAAATGACATCTGAGCAGCAAATATAGAAATTATAATATTCAGTATCTCACAGAGAGCTGACACAGAGTAAAGGAGTTCTGGTAACCAAGCTGTCTTAAATCTACAGCCTCAAAAAAAAAAGCTTCATCAAAATTTAATATTCATGCAATAGGGACTCTTCCATTGTTATGAAAACTGATTAGGGCCAATCGTAAAATCCTGGGTGCTTCATTTACTCCCTTCGCCCACCAGAAAAGGGGGGCAAAAAATTGACCCAATGAAAAAAAAAGAAAAAAAAGGCAAACATTTTCCTGGCAACATTTCAGGGGAGCTACTATTTTGCATTTGGTAAGGATTCGGTCCTTACCAGTCGACACACAGACCCTTAGAAGGAAACGGAAGGGACATTAGTAATTCAAATTAGGGGCAAAAGAGACAGAATAAAATTAAAATGTGCACCATTATTTTCTAGCAAACCAGCAATCACATATAATCTAGTAGAAAAGGGGGAAGAGAGGGCTGATAATTTTTTTGTAAAGATGTGGACAAAGGTTTTTTTTAAGAAGTCACAGAGCTAAAATAACCATATTGTTAGGCAGTGACTCATGGGAACAAAGATGACAATGCTATCTAGGATCGTTATACTGGTGTCTTCTAATCATAATGTTGGTACAGTTTTCCCTCACCCTGACCTAGTTTAACTAGTTTAGAAAGCTTAATAGGCATTGCTTCTTACAGCACTGTTAGGAGGACCTAAATATATACAACAAGTTCTTTTGTGAATTAAAATTACTGATTCATGGCCCATTACACTTCATGAATCCAGAGAAAAAACAGTGAAGTTAACTCACTGAAGTTTCACACAACTGAATCTGAATTTGTCCTCCTGCACTTTCAAAACATTCGTGTTGGCAATCTGACACAGCATCGCCAGCACGGCGTGTCCTAGAGCAGACACCCGTATTGCTCTCTTGGTAACAGCAGGGCACAACATACCTAGAAGTGAAATACAGGTAAAAATTCTTAATTTAAAAAACTATTAAGTCGAGCAGGAAATGTTTTTTGTTCTCCAAAAGATATTTATGAGAACAATGCTTTCACAGAAKTTTTTCTATAAAAGTTTTTGTGTTTTAACTTACAGGCTGGAAATCAAGAATTTTCAGTCTTGGGGTTTTCAATGAAAACAAAAAAGTTGCCAGTAACCGCTATTTCCAGCAGAAATATCCTTTTGGCAAGAAATGATATCTTTCTTCATTTTCTTATTGAAAAACATTGATCCGTTCCAGTGATTGATGTCAACTATAGGACACAACTCCATTTTCCATGGGATAACTGATGTATTCGCTTTTCRTGTTAACTAGATTAATGCCTGCTATCATCTGCAAGTTTATAGTCTACCAAAATATAGAACCCACTTTTCTGAACCTCCAGCTCTGAAGTCACATATGTTACCTACAGATACTGCTTGAACTTGTGCTCAACATAATTAAGTTGCTCAGYGTATTCCTGTGAGCTACACCGGTCATCGCTCTTTATTTGCAGGGTGAATTTTTCTCCCACTGTAAGCCCAGGCGAATCCATCTGAATCATTAAGGGGCTTTGCTCGGATGCAGCCGTAACAGCCCCACAAGGGAGATCCTGCCCTTCCTCTGCTGCTTAGGTTGGATCTGCTCCATGATCCCACAGAGACCAGCATAAAAGACAGTGATGAAAATGAACTCTAAAAGGAACTCATGAGGTCAAGTCAGTGCGTATATTTACCCTACCCGAGATTCAACGCTGTAGCAGGGAGCTGTAAGCCCTAGTCCAGTGATTGGGTTGGGAGAGGCAGCACCTAACATCTGTATTCTGACTTGACTTAGAAAAATAAAGCTATCTTTCCAGAATTATTGACCAACAAACCTATTTCACTAGATTGTGCACAACCAGGATATTTTTTTTTCTCCCATCTGTATCTCTGGCTCCTGAGAGGTATTCTCAATTATATAGAGAAACAGACTCCTTGATTTCTCCATGTGGCTCAGTCCTGRGCTATTACATGGAAAAATGTCCCAGTTGGGATTTTCAGAAGCACTGGCTTAATCCTCCTCCCACTAAAACCACTGGTAAAAACACCCATGAATCTGCAGCTGGAATAAAAGAGGCTAAAAACTAAAAACCCCTTACTATTGACACACATGTGCATGARCTACTCTTATTAGAGAAAACTGCTCTTCTGAATATCAGATAGATTCTTTTTTCTCCAACTAAATAAAAATTAAACCACAGCAAAAATACTTTGTGAAGAAGGTTTTCTCGAGGCAAATTAAAGGAAAGGACTTTTAGGTAGCATATTGGAAGAAAAACACAAACCAGAGTAGACCACCAGGCAGCTTGGAAGAGTGAAAGTTTACTTTGTAAAACCAAACTTTGCAACTTTCATGTTTGTTAACATGAGAGTATCCTCTAATTTTATCTACAGCTACCACCTTCTCCAAGTTGCAATTGCCAAAAAAGGTCAAAATATCTTAACGTTACATTCCACCGAGTCACTAAATGGAACAGAAGTCATATTACTGTAATTCATAATTCAGAACTCAAATTTCATAAGACAACATCAGAAATGTCATTTTAACCACACTAATTCCTTCACAGTTAACATGAGTGGGTGTTGGTGCAATCCAAGCTGAAAAAAGCCATCTAATTTCAGCAAGTATACCACAAGCCAACTTGGCAACCCTCCACGCGGATCAGACAAACGTCTGCTCTGTTGAAGCTGAAGGCACAGTGATAATTATCATAGCCGATACTGCATCAGTGGTAACGACAGTCTGGTTTGTAAATACGAACCAAACTAGGATTCTCTCGTTCACAAACAGGGATTTGGTATTACTGTGGGAACCCGCCATAAACCTTATGGATCTGAATGCGGCCCTTGATCCAAACTAGGGCACGTTTCTCTGTAACTGAAAGCCATTCGATAGCTGCAGCGCACGTTTAATTATCACGCTTTTTGGGTGGGTGTTGGTAGAAGCTAGACAATCACATTATATGACARTCGCATCCACTGGAAGGGAGAAGCAGCCAGTACCACCCCTCTTACTGAAAATGGAGATGCTGTAACCATTTTTCACTTTGCTAAGTACCTTGCTATTGGGGTCAGGTGCCTCACCAGGAAAGACTCAGGTCCTTCCACGATAATTAAGCGTGCTCAKTTAAAGTTTCCATGGGCATTTAGCCAGTAAGAAAAACCTTCAGGAATCCTCTCAAAATAAGTAATCAAGGAAAGAGAGGGAGGATACTCTCTCATTAATTTAATTAGACAGTAGAAGAAATAAAAATGGCTGAAATGGGTATGTATTATCCAGCTGAAAACTGCAGTCACCTGGCAAGCTACGCTTTGGGTAAGATGCCTAAGGTTTGATTCCCGCTCTGTCCCTCTAGCGACAGCCGGGACCAGAAATGCCCAGCAGAGAACAGCAGTTTTGCAGAGGTTTTTGGCTCGCAGAGCCCTTCTGTCACACCATAAAGCACCGGCTGCGTGCAGAAAATGAGCTGGCTCTGAAGGACTCGCAGGGTGACCCGAGCAGCCCTCCAAACCAATGGGAGGACTGGGCATGCTCTCACCAAAAAGCCAATGGATAAATAATGGCTTAAAATTCCTCATCTGTGGGACCTCTGCATATAAAAGAGGGTTTTCCCCAGAGCCAGTTCAGATTTACTTACGCACCGTGCCTTGCTTTAACTGCACAATGAGAACGCTACTCTACCACTATATTAATTAATATTTATAAAGCACTTGGAGATTCTTCATGAAGGGTGAGCCTGGCATTTAAGGCAACAATTATTACAAAATTTCCCTTCCGGTTACTAAACAATATACAGTCATTAGGAGAGATTCCCTATATATAGATATTGGCTTGAATAAAAATGGTTTTGAAAACCAAGATCTCCACTGGAAAAAAACAAGATCAATGGAACATTTTCAATTACCTCAAAATAATGTAATGTGGAAATGCAACAGCTATTTCCTATGTTTGATTTTTCCCCTCCATGTTTCATGCTATCTCTCTAAAATGCTAACAATCACTTAAAACCATGTGTTTTCACTTTCCCTCCATCTCTTAAGGTCACCACCAGACCATCTTTCTCCATTACAGAAGTCTTGAGCTCTTTCGCTCACCAAAAGGCTTATGCAGGGGCAGAGAAGAGCCAAACAAAACCTGACATTTCCTCCACTGTTGTTTTTTCATCCACTGGGCTTGCCAGCAGAGGATTCATCTCATCTCGTACCACACTCCTCTCCACTCAGTGCCCAGGCAGGATTACCTGCAGAATAGCAGACCTACTCTAGAGACCAGACTCGGGCTTCCCTGCTCCATTCTCCCTCAGTTGCTTTTTTGTTGGAGAACACTGGGGGAATAGACAACTCCTAGTCACGAGCACTTTATTAATCTATACAAGCATACAGCYGTAACTGAATTGTCGGATGGCTGTCAGCATCCACAATAAGAAAAATAACAAAATATTAGAAATCTTTATTGCTAGTCCTCAGAAGAAACAAATTAAACAGAACTGATTTGTGTATCTGAGGGGAGGTGGGGGTGGATATCTGCATATGAAAACCAACCGGATTTTAAAATAAGAGATAAATTTTACATTTATGTCAGAYTGCATGAAGCTAATAATCTTTATTCTTGTATTATAATTACAGGCCCAGGTCTCTCAGAAGTATTATATCCTGAGCTCATGAGTCTCCTCTTTGATGACAGTTTTACTACTTTAGTTCATTAGTTGYCTGGGAAGTCAGTTTTCTAAAGATGAAGCGAAAGTGAGAGGAATTTGCTGGAAGACAAACTCCGAACTGGACTGGATGGTATGCRCTATTCTGTCACTGCTAATGGAGTTGAGCTCTATTACTTATGACAAAACCCTCTGGTATGTAAAGTGCTCAGTTTACTGCTGTATCATTTTTAGCAATAAAACCGAAGGGGGACCTGCTATGCACCCCACCTCACACAGACTGCCAACACCCACAGGGTTCATGCAGGCTCCAAAATCAGCCAACAACTGCTAAACAAAGCAGTTCTCTCATCCCCTCTCTGGTTCATCTCTGGAGTGGTCTATGCTCAGGCTTGCACCATGTCAAAATAGCTTTGAAGTCAAGGTAAACTAGCCACATAGAGTTCTGTGCTAGCGTAGCTAAAGTGCTGGAGCAGACTGGTAAGAGCCAAAGCTGTGCCTCCTTTTCTCTACTCGCACAAGAATAGGTAAGACAGCGGATATATTTTTAAGGCCCACACACACGCTTTCTCCCTTACAACCATTACTCCACATTGAAATGCAATCTTGCTTTCATTAGGAAAGAGATAGCTTCTAACTGAAGTTGCTATATCTGGAATGAAAACGTATGTATCATATGGCAGCCTCATTTTATTTCATTCACATTGCACTGTAGAGCCTACCTTTTCCTCCTCCTCCTTCAACAAATGTAAAAGTGAGTTGTTGTTTGTRTATAGCATGCACATTAGCACAGATAAACTGCTCACTGAGTGTAATGATTAATGATTGAATAGTGCAGTTGTTGCAAAAATAAGTCATGCAGTGAAGAGAGATCTGAAGATTATATCTAACACCAGGGGATGGCTTATTAATCTTACTTCTTGAAGAATTCGTGAGTAAATCATTCTCCTTTATTAATGATATTTCACTTTGCTCCGTGAGACATCTTTTATACATCCAGAAGGGCAATTATCTGTTTAGGCCAGGAAACAATATTAGTTACAGACGGTGCTTGAACGTTTGATCTAAGTCACTTAAATAAAAGAGGGAAAAAAGAGTGAAGCACACTCCAAAGACCTACCCCAAACAGGACYGCATTTACAGGCAGGTTGTTTTGGTTCCCCTCTACCCGGAAATGACAAACTACSTGTGTTTTCAAGTATCAATTAATGTGGAGCTTGCATACTCAAACAATGATATAACAACTCAAGGAAAATTACACTACTTTTACGTCTTCCGTGTCTGAAGGAATTCTATTATATGTGAGGTGGTTAAACATGTCTGAAATGGTTTATTAATATAAAAGTCTTTCAAAGGGAGATCTTAAATTCTTGATCACAATAAGTTATTGAAGACAGAAAGTAGAGTCTATAATTTAAAAAAAAATAAAAAATCTTTTTCTAGGTTCAAAAGTCTCTTTTTTTCTAGCTGTCCATCATCTGCTACCCACCAAAACACTGGAGGATTTAAGGAGGGAACACAGACATCTGTTTAACAGTATTAGTCTAAGAACTATGACAAAAATTTACGTAGATCTAAATATAAATCTATAAATCATCTCCAAAAGGAGCTTCATTAACTAGTTTTAAAGACCTTGAATATGGAAATTATAAACTTAAATTATTATAGAAATTGCATTAGATAATATGGGTTGATCACAGAAGTGATTTGCAGATTCACAAAACCTTGACAAATATCCTATCATAGATTTCAAAATATTACTTAGCTGAGTCATACTTATCCTTTAGATTAATAGATCGATTAAAGTGCAGAGGTTTATTGGACAAGCAATTCATTAATGAAAGGCAGCACGATCTAGTGAATAGGAACATAAGGASACCCAGGAAAGAAGGGAAATTTCTACATTATTTTTCAAGTACAGATTAAGGCTGAGGATAATCTTGTCCTCTACAGAGATGCACTGGCCTGTGTGGGCATTTCACAAAGACGCTGCAGTCTCYGAGAGCTGATATTTGATATATAGACACCTGGCTTGCCAAGCGTTTGTGTGGAGATTTGCACTCTCACCAAACACTTYGGTGTGTAATTGGTGCACATGGATGGATTGAATTAGAGCTGCTTAATTGGGTGTCATAGGTGTTCTGCTGCTGCCAGAGACTTCAGCTCAAAGATGTAAAATGGCATTTACAGCAAMGGAACCGGAGCTCTGCCTTGTAAAGAAATCACAAGTGAATCTGTACTAAGGGATCTATTTGGTTCTTGGAAACCAGAAAATGCCTCCAGACTGTGTTCAATATCTGTTCATTAAACTTTTTTAATTAAAATATATTAATTCATCATAACTGTAAAYTCTGGTGGAAGATGATAGTTTAATAAGGTCCCTATATTGGAGGAGGGAAAAAGCATTCAGAAGTGCAACAGTCCCATTTTCAGAATGAAGCAGCTCTGGTAACGTGGCAATTTTCTGACAGTAACAGTCCACCTGACAGTGAGAGTCCGTTTTTATMATTAAAAAATGCTTTTGCCTGGAATCTGAACTTGCTTAAAATTTTCAGTTTTAAGTTGCTTGTTGAAACAAAAGAGAAATCATAAAAGAAACAGAACCAATCTAATAAAACTGCTTAATGATTTTCACTTGCGTACATTCTAGAGATTTCTAATTTTCATTTGGTTGGTACTTTTCTTTTGACCCAAAAAAACAGGGAGCATCCCAGCCATATTTCAAAGCCGAAAACATGCAGGTCAACATATGAGTGCACTTTGTACCAGAGCCTTGGTCTGACTGCAACGTATTTTCAGCACCTAGCCCCAGTTCACATGCATTCTACGTGTGTTTACAGCACGTTTGACCAAAATGACGCAAGAACCCTTTTTCCCTAAATACCCAGGGCATTATCAAGATTATATTTCACTGGTTYATTTGAAATCTGAATTTTATGTTGCCTGATAATCACTAGACTTCCAACACTTAAGCCATAYGTGTTTGTCCATATAGCATTCAAAAACTGGGGAAATGGGGTTTATTAGAAGCAGTCCTTTCACACTCCTGGGCCTGAAAATGTATGTTGAACCTTTTGGGCTGTTGAAGACAATCCCACTGAAGTTTATAAAATAAAGGTTTGGCCTACAATGCAGTTACCTATTATTACAAAGAAACCATATTCTATTACCTGAACTTGATCTTTCCCACCACTCAGCCTCACATCACAGCACCAGGTTTAGCATCTGCCCGTTACACAGAAAAGCCTCAACAGAAAAGTCACGATCTGAACCCATGTTTCTGAAACACAAGAATCTGTGCAGGATCTATAATATTGCCCTGGATTTGCTGACAGTAGTTTTAAAGAATAAAGGTAAAAACTGGAGCAGCGTATTTGAAAATAGCAATATATATTTTCATCGGAACTATCTCCAGTCTCACGCAGGCCTCAGTGGCTAGAAAGCAGGGTCTCAAAGTGATTTGGAAAAGAGAATAAACGTTATTAATATTGATTCTTCTCTTCTCTGAGAATTCCCTGCAGTCCTGCTCAGGGAGCCAAGGTAGTGAACAGCAGCAAAAATCCAGCTTTTCCGGCGGGTGCCTGGGTAATATTCAGAGAAGCAAGCAAATATGTGATCCCTTTAGGGACAAGCATATACCCCATCTGCTGCGTGAATCCACRTCTCATCCTGCTAATCTGGAACGTTAGCAGATCTGTTCAGATTCCCAAGCCTGACCTGCTTCCGAGAAGAGCATTATTCAAATAGGTTACACCAAAATAATCAGCAGTTAGAAATGAACATCAGTTGATAGTGACTCTATCAGCATTTTTCTCTTGCTGGAATTTTTTTTTTCCTTAAGTAATTAAAAAGTGTCTCTGGAAGAGCAGTATGTACAGTATGTCATAAAGTCTCTCTGAACTACCTATATTTACCCCTGAAAGTGAATTCTTTATAAGACCTAGGATATCAAAGAAACGAGGGATCAAAGTAGTTTTAATAAGCAACCCAGTGTTTGTAGAACCTGCACTTTCATGTATCATGTTTTGTTCAAGTTCTTAATTTCGGTTCCTCACCACAGAAGGCACTTAAGATAACTATCTATAACCATATTGTCATGTTGAATCCTTTGATTATTTAACATGTACACCTTAGTGAAACAAAAATGCCTTTTTTCCCCATAATATTTGGACTTCATTGTATTTTCTCACATGAAACATAGATTTGATTTGTTTGATAGTTGGAACATATAGTAGCATCATTTTCTTTAGTATTTCTACTTATATATTAATAGAGTTTAATGTAGTACAGTTTTATCTACTCCCATACACTAATGTGATCACCTTGATCTTTTTTTTTAATTTTCAAAATAAACACATAACAAAAGATGGTAAAAGCTACAGAAAATAAAGTTAACTGGGCCTTGAAAGAGTAACCAGAGGTTCCCCAGTGAACACCAGTATGCTCTTTAACATAGTAAAATCAATTTCTCCCCCTCTTCTTTTTTGAAATCAGAGCTCTGCTATGTTTACAAATTGTTTTGTGGTGAAAACAAACTACTTAAAAAAACCCCAAAACTACCATATATATTTGATCTATAATCATAATAAAATTGTCAGTAAAGATTGAGAATTATTACGCTCTGGGTTAGAAGCACAGATTGAAAGATGAAGGAATCGTAAGACCAGACTGTATGCAAAAAGCAGTAATGACAAATGGATCTGGTAGCTATTCCAACTACACATCTGGATATAAAACTTTTTATTTTGCTCTGAAAATTACTGTACTGTCAGTTTGGAATCTGAATGAGCAATGAGTTAAAAACCTTAACAGAAGCATACTGATATATAAGCAGAGTAGACAGGTCTATTTTTTTTTCCTCCCCCCTGCCCCGACGTGGTCAGGAAGTAGACGATTGCTATGCTATCTCACCATGTCTCGAGACTTGGTACCCAGAAATATCTGAAATGCACATGGTACTGCTTTTGTGGTTGCCTTTGAAAAGTCAAGAACACAAAGCCCTACATAGAAAAGTCAAGATTTTATAATACATTGAAGGACAATTGCAGCATATCATGTTCTAAATGAAACAGAAAAGGCAGGATGTAAACCATGTATTTGTAGTTTGTGTCTACTACTGTTTATATTAAGTGCACTTCTAAATGTTTCTCTTTATGCAAGTTAGAAGCAAAATATTACTAGATGATGGAATTGTATATTTGACCAAGAAAACCTCCAAATCCATGTATGTTCATGAGCTGAAACTTTTTTATGTTACACCTTTGTCAGTAAATTTTACAGAGTAAACCAGGTTTTTAAAGAGATTATGTATAGACACTTTGCCTCTCATTTGGGACTTGTATCCCAAATGTCACGTGGCAACCATAGCAATTACTTATTGGAAAAAGCAATGTTAGGCCACTTGGTGTAGTTTCACATGTCTATCTGTAATTTGCAGAACAAAACAAGGAAAACACGCTTCATATGTTTAGCCAAATCTACGTCCTATCTCTATGAAGAATTCTGCCAAGTCTTTGTAAGACTTCCAGTAAGATCCACAGACCTAAAGAGAGGAGACTGTTCTATAGAAAAAGATATACAAGATTAATTCCAAACCTGATGGGAAGTAAAAGCTTGTGTATAAATACCTAGATGACAGTTTAAAGTCTCACATACAAGCTAAGGAGGGCATTTTCTTAGCTTTCACTAGTATGAATCCAACGATCTTGTGCTCATTCAGCAAAGAGCTTTCCAGAATGGCTTTCTAGACATTTCAGACACAAATGCCTTCTTTGAGCCTTTTTGAACACCATGAAAAACAGGGAACCTCAACACCAGCATCACAATAAGCATAGTAGCACTAACAGCAAGATATCTCGAGAAAACATTGTTAATAGAAATAGAAATAAAAATATGATATTTGGAGTCATATAGAAACAAGATGTCATCTCACACTTAGCTTGGAACAGCAGCTGTCTTTGTAATTCTGCAAGTTTCTGTTTGATCACATCTAGTGCTCACCTGACTCAGAGCCCAGACGGTGGATCTTCCTAAACACGATGTGATCAAGTCTAGCAGAGCCTTCAAAATGAAACAGCTCTTACTGGAACGACAATCAGTGCTAATCAACAGGACCAGCCTCAGTTGACCTTTCCATAAATAAGATGACATAAAGGTAGTGGACYGAAGTCTTCAGCTGTGGGTGCCTGCGATTCCAAGGTGCTACACGGTCATGTACGAGGGGAACTGGGTAAAACAGCTCTCTCGGCTTCTGTGCGTATAAAGTAACTTCAGGGAAAAGTTCCGAAAGAGGATTTTAATTCCCTGACAATCCAGGCAAGAGATTTCCCTGTGTTTCTTATCTTCTAGACCAGACCTAAATCAGGCTGTCATGTAATCAATGGACTATGATAGGCTGATTATCATGTAGGATAAGTGATATCTATTAGAAAAAATTGATCCTGACATAACTCAGAAAAGGCAGCAGCTTAAAGCTAGAGGCCATAGGCCCCGGACTGGCCTTTGTACATATTTAATGGCTGTCATTTTCCTGGAGATGCCTGAAAACAGAAAAACTCTCAGGGTAAATCTATATTGATTGAATAATCCTTGTCATCTGTTAGGACTAACAAAGCTGTCACAGTACAGCCACAAGCAAACAGATTTTATTTGATAACTTTCTTTCCATTTCACTGTCGAAGCACGAGTGCTAGAGTTTCAAGGGAGCCCCTTCATGTTTGGTCTGTTTTCACTCAGGTAATTCCCCAGTGGAGGCCCCTGTTTTCAGTGGCTGATTAACTGCCACGTACTTAATTAAACCTGCAGCATCAGAATTACAGTTTATGAAGGAATCAGAAGCCTGCTGCCAGCAAACCCCCGATTCTGCAGGGCTTGTGCTATATTAGTGGCAGAGCCTGAATGATTATGGCTAGGAGCTTGATAAAGATTGTAGGGGTGGGTGTGCTTGAGGCTGTCCCTTGTGACAGCATCTCCCTTTATGAATACAGAAAAATTCATCAAACAGAGATCATTAAATGGAGCAGATGGGGTTTTCTGTGTGGCTGAGGCATAAGTGCCTGGAGATGATGAGCATTACACAAGGCGGACGGGCAGATCAAAACAACAGCCCCACTGAAGGTGGACAGTGCAGGACCCTTTGCTGTTGTCCTCTCCATGCACAACTCGCTTTTGTAGGGATCAGAAACTGTGCTCCCCCCCAGTCACACTCCCCTGCAATCTCCCCTGAACCTCACATGCTTCCCGTCTGCATTTGYCTCCTGAAACCCTAGTAAAATGACTGAAAAAATCAGTGTTGGGAAGAAGCAAGACTCCCCAGCCCCTTAATTCCCTCATTCCATACTCTAATGGTATTTAATACAACATGACAATTGTTTTTATTTTCATTGAATCTTTTTTAAATAGGTCAAACTTTTATTCTGTTTCTACTTTTAAAAGCTAGAAATTACTTTGCTTCCTGTGAGATTCAGGTACCAGCACCTCGACACAGAACTGTATATGGACAGATTTGAGCTGTATTTTATTTGGTGAAGCCRATATTCAATCCTTCTTGAAATGCAAGCACAAATCCAGGCATCCGAGCGTCCCCAGACAGGGTCACAAGGGATGCACATCACGCATGGGCCTTGTCCTGCCTCYGGGGGTGAATTTCACCCACAGAGATTTCAGAAACGCTTTCTCCTATTTCAATAGAAAATTCTGCCTCCTAAGCCTGCAGCTAGCACCTCGATGCAAAAGCGCATTTATTCACCCTACGTGYGGTTGCATCATCTGCTTTTTTACCTATCATTTAACGGTGTGTATTTCCACCCTCAAAGATCATGGGAAGACAACGATTTAACAGGGAACATAAAGTGGCAGATTTGGAGTGCCAGAATGGCAACTGGCGAAGGTAATTTTTTGTTTCAGTGGGAGGGTGAAATGTTGATTATTTTAACCTTACCTGCAAGTAGCAGATGTTTCAATTTTGCTTCATCTTCACCTACCAGAGCTCTTTTTAAATTCAAAAGGCTAGTAATTTTGTTTTATATTTCATC